>LUGF01017447.1:446260-467884 GCA_001625245.1 Calycopis cecrops | reverse complement strand
GATGAAAAATTGATGATGAAATAATTTATTGTGTGTGATTATACCAATTTTGCTAGAAATTCTGGTGGTCTTTATATTTACTAATATTATACAGTTTAGTATTTTCGTGTTTTTAAAATGTTGTAATTAAAATCAAAACTTGATCTGACCTATTTCGAAAACTCTCTCATCTTTAGAACGCTGTAAAAGGCATTGTTAATTTGCTTTGTATCACAATATGTTACCACCGACAAGTCAGTTAAGCTATATTTTGTACGCTCTCTACTTTGCGTTGGTCCTTTGCAGGGGAGGATATACAGGGCAACACATCTTCAAACAAGTGTCATGCCTAATTACATCTATGGGCGTCGGTAGACATAGAACATTGCGATATTGCAATATTGCATAGAACAAGCGAGAGGCATTAAATTAAACCACATAAGCTATAACCCCCTTAATAATAAAGATTCAATAACTTTATTCAAGTAATAACAAAGTAATAAACTGACATGTGTCAAATTCCATACTTTTTATGTATTTTTTTTAATACGGAGTTTGACAGACGTCAGTTTATTACTAGGTTATTACTTGGATAAAGTTATTCTATATTTATTAATAAGGGGGTAAGAGCCTATTGTTAATCCGAGACTATAAAAAATAAGTTTACGACAAGTATACGAAAATACTTTTTTCAAACAAGTTAAACAGCGAAAAAACATAAACATGCTTTGTACCGACACGTACAGCAAATGGCAACCTCGTACGGGGTGAATGACCCTGGCCGATCATAGTCGACGATCAGCTGCGATACAGCGTGTACGAAGTGAGAAAAACTTTAAAAAATCCTGTGGTTAATTATTGCTCCGATTTATTTAATTTTTGTTGTGCTGCCTGAAAATAATACACTAAATACGTGGTTTCATTTAATGCCTCTCGCTTGTGTCAACCTTGTATATAAAACATCATCATCAACTCTCGTTTGCAGGGCACGCGGCGTGTACTACGTGACAACCAACGGGCATCCCCCTTACGCGAGGGGATTCCCTGGCAAGTCGCGGCGGCTGCGCTCCGTCCGCCCCTACAGATACAACTAGTGAAAAGTTGCCACACAACTGGCGACGCACTCGCCGCTGAACACTTGTGTCATACCGTGATTTATAAATAGTAGCTGAAGCCGCCGTGAATTTATGGGTGCCTGCCAAACTTGAGCGTCGTAGCAAAACTGGTAGTAAGACAAAATCCTGTATAGTTAGTGAAAAGTCAGTAGGTACAATTAATAAACTTAACTTTTTTAGTACATCGTAATCACTAGCCTCAATTAGTCTATTTCTGAAGGTTTTTTCAACATCAAGGTGGCCGTTTCGTTACCAATTGCATCTTATCTAAGATATAATATCCTCCCACTCATCAATCGCGTAGAAAATTGCTAACCACTTACTCGCTAAAGACTGTACTTTAGTAAGTAAATGAGTTCATTTAGTGGTAGATTTCTAGATTGATCGTGTTTTAGAGGCTATTTTATTTACTTTAATCTTATCCAAATTCATCCTCTGTGATGCTAAGGTCCAAAATCATTCTGTAAGGCCAAGAATTGTATGAAAGAATTAAGGATAGTTTGTTTCTTTGCCCATTTAATATCTATGAATAAAAACTATCAACATTTTAAAGATGACGAGAAGCATCACTAATAGTTATTTATGTAGATACTCATAGTTAGTGAATATACTTAATAAGACAACCAAGAAAGAGTTACCATTAGTTATAAGATTGTGAATTTAGTTATTCAATATTACACTATAATATGTTAGACAAATTAATTCAATAATAAAACTGACTCCAATCTTTTTATTTAAATGATAAGTAATTAAGAATACGAACAAATAGAAGGTGAAATAAATAGACATAATCCGATTTTGTACTTAACTTTAAGTTATGATAAAAATATCTAGTAAGAGGTAGTGCTGCACTGCATTCTTGCATTCAGCCGAATTGGGCCGGCACGACCGGGGAGATACCTCTCACTTACACGAGACCGGCGTATAGTGACGATTGTGTTGTCGCGTTTCGTGCGGTGTGTAAGTACCCTGTGCCCGTGTAGGATGGAGGAGAATGGAGGGCAACGCATCTGTATAGCCTCTGTGCGGATGTCTATGGGTGTCAGTAGTCAAGAAAATGGCTCCGAATGCTCGTTTGCCCCCTTATATAAAAAAAACTTTTAAATTTTTCCGGATGTCATTTAAGCAATTGTAAATAGAAAATAAATGTTTAAGTAATTTATTATTTATTTATGTTTTAATGCAGATGATATCGGGTATAGTAAATAAACATTTAATACATTCACTTGTTTCATTTTACTTAGAAATTAAACACGTTTAGTTTCAAACATATATTTGGGAAGATAATGTTATCATTTGATAATTTTATTTACAAATTAAATAATTTATAAAAACAAGTATGTTTATAAACGTACATGGCGCTAACTAATAGTATTTTATTAAAATATAATAAATAAAAAATATTTGTATTATCTAATCACAAATAGATTCAGATTGCTTATTACTTAAAACATAAGATTCACGTTAAATTGATTATAATAATTAAAATCAACAAAATTTCAAAGATTTTGAAAATGTTTTTGACATATTTTTTATTCATAAAATAAAAAACAAATCGTTTATACTTTTAAAAAGATAAACAGATTATATATTTAAACAACAACTTATATTGCACATTAGTTATATTACTAATATTGCACCTGATAATCGCCCTCTCTTGGATATATATTTATAAAAATGTTACCTTTTAAAAAGGATATCCTACCAGATTAAATTTAATACACTAATAATAAGTACACATCAAAGATAAATAAACCATTACAATTAATTTACCAAGTTGCTTATAATAATAAATAAAACCTACTATGTTATTTTTGAATATTACCTCTGCTTTACTAGTTATATTTATAGCAATTATTCTAAATAATATTACAACTAGTACAATTCCCAACAGCACTTAAATATACATACTTTATATTTCTATGTTATATATAAGCTAACATTGTAAAAAATCACATTTCTAAAGTTATAAAAAATGGACAAAAAAATGGAAAATAAATGCTCTTTAAATTTGTGTAAAGATAAAAAAATTAGAATAGTTTGTAGGTAAGAATTATTTTTTGCTCTTTATTCTATTTTGAAATATATATTTGCTTGCGATATTATATTTGCTTATGAAATGTGATTTTTTTCACACTATTTATTTTCAGCTTTTTGGCCTTACTTAATATAGATAGGTACATGTATAAACAGATGTTTATATAAAGACATAGTAATCACACACAGCATAAAACCTCGTACTATTGGAAATCAGCTCTATTTTTTGTGAATAAGCAATTTTTTAATAAGTTATATTTTTAGAATTTAGGTTTCAAAAGTTAGTACGAGTACCTAAGTATTTTATTACATTACTTCTTCTCGCTACATCGGGTGGGCAGAGATAACCAAATGCCATTAGTCCCAATTGTTATATACTACTTGATTTACTTTCTCCACATAGGTAACAATTATCGTGGCAATAAAATTTAAAGAAACTTATGTAGTTTTAAACTATTTTTACCTCCCCAACGTTTCACAAGTATTTTATAGTATACCGGAGGAGAAAGACAAAAGAGATAGTGGCAAAAAAATGAGGTGAATCGTAATATGAGTCGCGGAATAGTTTTATTAATAAACAATTAATTATATACTTTACTACTATATTTTTATAATAATATCTTAAGAAAAGACTACAGTATGTACAAACAGATATAAAAGTTATAATATATATTTACCACTTAGTACATAATAGATACATTTAAAATGAAAGAATATCTTGCAATCATTTCTACACAAGTTGCTTTCTTAGTAGGCCATCATGAAACATTGCTATGAAATATATTTTTAACGCTGCTATAATTATATTTTGTACATCAGAGTGTGAAACTTATTACTGTCTGAAATTTAATTTGTATAAACAGTATTAGTTATTTTAAAGAAATACTGCTCTAGCTTGAATCTTGATATTATATAGAAAATATGCGCCATACATTTAATGATATGCTATGACTATTGTCCCTTAAAAATCGGTTAAAAATGATAGGGATCGGTGCACATTTCATCTATCATTATTTTTTATTAATGTGAAACTTGCTCGGATGTACAGATGTTTGTTACTCTACCACGCCAAAACTACTGAATTGATTTTAATGAAACTTTCCCAAGTTGTAGCTTATGTATTTTTCAACATAACATATATATGTAGGTATAGTAACTATTCCATGTGGTTTTGTCTGTGACGCGGATAATGCCGCAAGACTACTAATGTAAGTTGAACTAAAGTTTGGGGCGTATGCACACATTTTGTATGATTCGTTTTTAGGGTTCTGAATCTCAAAGAGAAAACAGGGAACCCTTATAGGATCACTTTGTCGTCCGTCTGTCTGTAAAGTCCTTTTTCTCGGAAACGCGTAAAGTGATTATGCTGCAATTTATTTTAGTAGTCATGTATTATTATTTATTACATCTCGGAAAAATTTACGACGCAAAGGAAAATATAGGGTTTCTTAACCGATGCACTATAAAGTTAATCTACATTTGGGATAGATAAATCCTTAAATAATATCCATTTCTTCTTTTGAGTCACGGAAACTTATAGATATTAGTCATAATGTATCAAATTCATTCGGTTCTTAACTTGGTTTTTATCAATTCAATTCTTGAGCAACATCAAAATTAATCAAGCATTTTGCAATTCATAATTAAAGTAACCGAAAAACTCAGGGTACGTCAACGCAAGCGATATATTTACAGCACTATGCAGGACTTTCAAAACAAATCCCTAATAATGTTTCTAATCAGTAATTGACAAATCAGTTCTTCTCCACAAGAATACACTACTCGTACCCTACGAGGCCCTACAGGGCTTCCTACCCACTATAAAGTACCTACGGTAAGTATTGTATATTCAATATGTTTATGTACATTATTGCCTAAAATAATAAGAAAGTAAATAAATGTTTTGACACAAATGTATTAATTGCTACAATCAATATTATTTTTAATTTCAAAGCTATAGTTAAATATTGTTTATTATAAAATCAATAGTTTGAATGTAAATTAATATAAGTACAATGAAATTAATAACTTTGAATAAAATTATACATAATAATTTGTAAAATAAGAAACGAAAAGCTAACCTACCTATATCAATAACTTACATCTAATATATTTTCCTTACATCTAGTATATAGTTATATATTTTTACAATCTAGGGTCGCTTTGTGAAAGCATTATTGTCAACACAGCCTTATAGAGTGAGATCACCCCGTATAAGATAAATTATTGTCTTATTCTATAACTTAGCAACAAATTACATCTAATTATTTGTCATTACATTACTTACACGTTAAACTTGGCTAAATACTTCTATTAAAATATAGTTTGTACATTGTCAAAGAGTAGAACTATTATAAGTATGTGTTTAAATAGGTTATAAATTTATATAAATATAAATTATAAAACAGATAAACTGGCAAATATAAAGGAAGACCGAAAATGTCGTAATATGATAGGTAAGTAATTTTTAACTTCAAATTAATCTGGATTATTATTATACGTATGAGACGAACTGTAAAAAACGTAAAACGCCTGCTCTGAACAGGCTCTTACGAACCAATGCAGACTTCACTGGATATTCCAAAGTATTATAAGGGAGCTGAACAATTTTTGGTAATTTTGGAACGTAAAGATAACATTATTACAGAATGATGACTTAACTCAGAGATTGTGAGCTTAGAAATCATAGTTCTGGGAAAACTGGGAGAGATGTATTTATTTAGTAATAGCTATATCACAATATCTTAAGTAATCTAATTATATACAAGTTTAAATACTTCATTTATTGTCCATATTCAAATAATACTTAATATTACATTATTTTAATGCTAAAAATGTTATTGTCTTTTTTATTGAAATAAATATATGCAGACTTTACTTAATACAGGTTGACTAGTGAGATTTTTTTATCAGTCATAGATATTAAACATTTTAATTGGTAGAGTTAAAAATCTTAATATATATATTTCTTGTGTGCGTTTGTATGTCAACCTCCTAAACGGCTGGATCGATTTTGACGAAATTTTTTGTGTGTGTTGAAGGGGATTAGATTCACAAATCAGACAGCTAAATATATATTATTATATAAATATATGTTAAGTAACTTCGAAGAAAACACAAAGAAAAACAAAGGGACTAAAATCGAATAATATATTCGCCGTAGTGCAGACAGGGACTACGGGATGCGGACTCGGGGGGCGGTGTGAGTGCGTTTCCAGTCATTTGTAGGATGTTTTGATGAAAAAAGTATTTATTTAATTAAATATTCTGAACGAGAATCGAGTACTGAATACCCTATTGCGGTAATGAAAATGACTCACCAGTCAGCCTGTATAAATCACCAATACATTTTTTTCATTGTACAGGAAAAGCTAACCACCAGTCGATTCCTGATGAACTATCGACATATAAACATCCACACAACCAAATACGGATTGCCTTAATCTATACAAACTCTCACAAACCGTATGAAGCGCGACAACATAGCTATTCTTTGTGCCAGTGTTTTTGAGCGAGCTATCACGAGCCCTAGGATCAGAGCTGCTTAAGCAGAACTCAACACAAGGGCAAGCGCATGTCGAATTGACTTGTCAACCCTCCGAGGTTATGATGCATGTCTGTCGCAGGGGTTGTAGGGGGTACAAACCCTACATATCCCAGACTCTTAAACCTAAACACCGGATAATTTTGGAGGATTCTCTGTGGTGAAAATTCCCTGGTGATTTTTTCAATTGTCGAGTTAATAATATTAGCATAGACATTTGTTGAGTACAGTAAAACATCTGATTCCCTATGTCCAACGCTACATATGAGACAGCATAGTTATTTATTGTTAAATTAAAATCGAATATTTTTATTTTTATTGAGCATAAAATATCTTACAACATTTAACCTACAGATATACAATATAATATATAATTTATTGTCACAATTAAGCGAAATTTGGAAGAATTAAATATACAGATTAGGTTAGATATAGGTATAGACATTTTTTTTCTTGCTTTTTATTTTTTTTATAAAAGTTTATATAATAATACAGGCTAGATATTAATACATTACCCATACTGTGCACATACAACAAGTGCGTGGGGGATCCGTACCCTTTCCGCCATAGTTTTGGACATCGTGAAAATCATCAAATCAGGCGGGTGCTTACCTAGAAACACTGTTTACAACTACCTTATAGCACAGGTCCCGGCCTCTTATACATATAAAACAATACAGCTCTGTATAAAACTGGTGCAATGGAACAAACACAATCGTGGAATCACCCTGACTTGACTGGAACAAATGTTATATTCTATCCAGTAGTTTTTTCCAAATGTGTGATTTCTAAATGATATTTTGAAGGTATAATAGTAACTTAAATGCGATAATAATATAGATGAAAATTTAAAATAAATTGATATTCAAATTAATAGAGACAGGAATATAAAGTATAGAGATAAAATATATTTGAATAGTGATAGAAATGTCTGAGACATTTCGTCATTATCAATGAACTTGCTAACTTGGTTCTATGTATTTTTTTAAATAAAATGATTCCGTTTTTTTCCTCTTTCCCTAAATTAGTAATTTAGCATAATAATGGCTACTCTAACGGTCCTGTAACTATATACTGGTATAATTGTTACTTAAATAAGGGAAATAAGTTATTTGGCGTAACAATCGAAAATGTTATAGAATTAAGTTGATGTTCGTTGGTATAGCCGAGTTAGCATCTGAATTTATACTAAAATAGAGATAGAAATATAAATAAAGAGAGATAGTAATCTGTAAATATTAAAAAAATATGTATTTAGCTTTTTAGATTCTAAAATTTATAAGTAGATGTCAGAATTTTATCCAGACCTCCTTTCTGTGTATCCTATTTGTATATTGCTTGATAATAATTGATAACATTATCATAGTTTCATAGATTTTATTATGTTTGCTATCTTTATATGAGCTCAGTGATGAACTTGGTATCATGTTTATGAATGTTATGGTAAATATTAGCTGACGTCATTGTGCCATGGAAACTGCTGTTGTATGACTAATATAAGGCAGCTTTCAAGGAGTAATTTGGTAGAGGTTTTTATGGAAAACTCCAATTACCGAATTCCGAATGTCAGGGTGATTTCATGAAAATATTAAAACAATTATTTTAAACACAATTCTGTTTTATATTTTACTGTGTTCACACTGAGAAGACGTTATTATAATAAATATGATACAAGGAACTGATAATTACAGATATTGATATTCAAAACAACTAACGCAAGCATGTTATATACTTTTTTCACTTATATTTAAATTTCTAGGATCTATAGTCTACCTGAGCATAAAAACAATACTATTGTCAAGCAAAATCTCATGAGTTTAAATTATATTAACAGCACTCTAATACACTATTATAAGTTTTATGTCGGTTAATACGCGACGGTAGCTCACTTACATGAACAAAGTGCTACTCCAACTAATAAGGTCGCATTTATTTTTTTACAACACAGAATTGACGGCGTAGAGACTCCATTAAATTAACGTTAATTTATTATTAATTCTAACGATCTAGCGATTTGGAATGACCAAATGAAATTATTGGTGCAGATATTCTACCTCACAAAGTCCGCCTGTTTTTGTTTCTGAAAGTTCTTTCCGTTTTTACCTAAAACGCATTCGAGGTACAATCCCAAATCCCCAAACTCGGTCTCAAAACTCAGGCCTTGCTACCATATTGACACTACTTACAAAAAAAGATTCAATGTTCGATTCAATATTTTGCAGAAAAATTGAATGATTCCTTATTTCATTGCATTCACTAATCAAAAATTGAATGATTCCTTATTTCATTCAATTTAATTTAAAAGAGTCTTGTTGATTATTTCGGTAATAATTACATTTAGTTGTTTTAGATGTGGTTTGTTTCTACGTAGGTATGCAATACCTGTAGCTATACTATAAGAAACGGTCTTTGTGAAGCAGAATATCCGTTATAGATATATTACAAGTATGCATCTGATGTGGCCAAATTTGATTTTGAAGGTAAATCCAAGCAAATAAAGTCCTGTCTCGATAATTCCCACTTATGTCCAAATATTTTTTTTTTAATTTTTCCATTTTTTTTATAAATTCATAAATATACTTATTCATTTCCGTTTGACCAAATTTAATTTAATATCGATTAGAAGTACCTACGAATATATTTTTGCTTATTTTTTACGATATACCTAAGTAGATTTTATTATTTGACTATACACGTTTTTAATACATTGAGAATATTTATAGGAAAGCTAATATATATCATAACATCTTGAGCTACATAAATGCAGATCACTAATCTAATGCAGATAACTCCAAGCTAAGATGAGCAATACAAATTTATAGCATTATACAGTTATAAATGTAAAATATAAATGTTTATATTATTTTTTCATAGCTGCATGTATGTGATTGTGACCTATGCACTTTTGCGGAGACAAATGTCCAGCAGTGGGCGTCCTTCGGCTGATGATCATGACAATGTAATTATGATCATCTCGTTGTTAGCTACGATCAAGTTGTCACTTACCATCATCTCCAAGCGTCCTGTTGATTTTCAGGAGAGATTATTTAAGAATAAGGTCACCTCTCTTGAAGTCAAAGAGCAACCCATTCTTTGCATATAATCTCACACGCAAATATAAACTTTGATTATCATGACACTAAAGTTTCTTTTAGAAAATATTTTACAGCTTATCGAATATACACTATACATTATCACTTCTTTATTGTCATGTTTAGTTCTTATTAAATTTATTGTGCCAACGCGAAAAGCTCCAAAACATTTCAATAAGCTTGTGAAATTACACTGATATTTGTTTTCTTCCGTTCTTCTCTCTTCTTTGTTGTGTGATTGTGCAAAATAAAGATCAGCATAATATGCAAATATTTCTTTCATGCAGGTTATTATATTATGCAGAATTTGAAACTAGTTTAGTACAAGTATATTTACATAGTAGGTTACATATTATTTATAAATATAGTTATTATACAACTATTATTTTTTTATTATTATTATAGCTATTGTATTTAGAGTACATTATAGTTTTCAAAAATTTTGTGTTTTTATTACCTAGATTTAGGTTTAATAACATTAGTACCTACCTAATATATTTAGTTTATTCTATTTAGTATTTAATATAAAATCAGGACTTTGGCACCTACTTAGATGACTAGGCCATTGGTTTGCTATATAGTTAAAACGAAAAAATTCTATTGTAATTTTTTCCAGAAAATCAATGATTTTGACCATTGCCATAACATTGGAAGTCATATAGACACAATTTATTTAAATGTACTGTAATTTTAATCAATGGCTACAATACAATTCTTAATATGTAAGACTATGTTATTTTTGTTGTGTGTGTTAATTTTCTAAATGAGCTAAAGACAAATTCAATCTTACCAGCATAACCATGCTACAAACGCAATATTTTGTACTTTTTTATAGTTTATGGGGCCATTTTCATGACTACCGATGCCCATAAAAGAAAATCTTGGCAGAATATCACTGTCAATATTGATACATAGAAACGTTACATTTTTTATTTATTTTTTATTTGGGTTGGTTGTGGTTTTAGGTTCAACTCACACCGCAGCAAAGCGAGAGTTGCAGTTTTTTTCGGATCTTATCTTTTGAGAGTATACACATTTATTTACATTCTATTATATTATACTTCTCTCTTATATTACAGCTTCAGCGTATTTCTGTCAAATTCAAATGCATTCTGTGGGAATTGTGATCTTCTCAAATTTCTCAAGCGATACTATGTAAATAATAACGATACAGTTTAAATGGATTTCACATTGGAGCTATCCAATTCGCTCAGTAGATGTGAGTTGAGTCTAATAGACCTTGTTAGTTTTACGATTACTTCGGTACCTTTAAGGATCAACCTGCATGTTATACCAACTTTAAATGCCTACCGTTATGAAACTTACATTTCTATCCTAATCCAAAAAAACTCCTTTAAGTCGCGAGCCAAAAAAGCGACATACTCTAACTTAATTGTCTATATGTATTTACATTTCGTCTATATTCTTACTAAGCTATTATATACATAACTTAATACTAGTTTTGTACGTAAATCGTCAAGGAATATCATATATTCGATACAGCGTGTGCTTTTTTCATAAATAAATCTTCATTTTCTTTGATTTGTGGAATAAAATAACTTTACACGTTTTTATATCCAAGAGAGGGCTTGAGTAAATAAAAGTTATTGAGTTTATAACTTCACAACATAAAAACAAGAACCTATGTCTAAAAATATACAAATGAAATTAAGTATTTTCCTTAAACTATTGAGAAAGTAGTAAAATTGTTTTAGAACTTATTTTTTTCGCACATAAGCAGAAAGTTATTCGCACAAATTATATTTCTTGTGTATTTTTTACGAAACGGTATAAATATTTGGCATCTGACTCAATATCAAATAATTATTATTTACATCATCCTATGATATGGATTCTGGTATATTGCAATTACTAGACCCATTTTATAAAATGTACGAAATTTTGCAATTTTTCACATTAGGTATATCATTTCAGCCGCAGCAATGTATTTCTGGTATTTCTGCACATTGCAATTCTTAGACCCATTTTAAAAAACGTACGAAACGTTGCATTTTCGTAGTTTACTACATTTCGGCCAGTCTTTATATTTTTATTGAATCTGGCTGAGAAGCTATGTATATTTCGCGTGATAAATGTAAAATAGTAGCTAACATACATAAAAAAGCGTATCACAACTGACTAGAATGATTACATTACCTTCCGACGTCATTAACATCTTCAACCATCTACCTCTAGTATTCTTTAATTGAATTACATCACTAGATTTATAAAGTACATTATAAACATTTTACAACAGATAGCAACAAGGATCGAAATTCTGAGAAGATTCTTACGTTACATACAAAATATGATCGACCGAATGGTTTCGAAGCGAATACATGGCGCGCCTGTTAGCTATGGGGATAATAAGCAATAACGTATACAAAGGCGCTAAATTAGAAACCATCGAGTCAAATCATTGAAGAGGTACGTTTGTGATTTAACCTCACAAACACATAATTACAATAATGATAGATAACTAATAACAAAATGATTAGATCAAAGGCTCCCCTAACTGTTTCTATCTCATCGAACTAAAGCAAATTTAGATATTTGAAAATTTTGTTTTTCTAACATTAGGATAAATAGGAAAATACAGAGATTTAGAATATACTAGATGTGTCCTGAAATTTTACGCCATTGAAATGTATACCAACTGAATCCTTATTTCTGAGCTAAAACGTAATTTTTATGTTCTTGTAATTTACATCTGCCAAATTTCACACAAATCTGTTCAGTATTTTTATTGCGTAATATAAAAAAAATATACAAAATTTACTAATATCTAGAAAAAAAAGGGAGAGACTATAATCGAATCAAAAGACAAGTCAACACAGACAGTGGAACACTTGCGTTTTCTGATTATTCAGACTGATCAAGTTATTGTGTCTGATAGGTCTTAAAACCTCATAATAATAACTTCTGTAAGGTAAAAATCATTATTAGGTAAAGCAGACAAAAGTTATATAAAAAAAAGTTAGGGTTGCCTCTGATTACAACACAACATGAATTGCTGAACCGACGCTTAACCAATGATATGCCAATGTACTTATATACATCTGTACAGTTGAGCAAAACCAATATCACATAAAAAGAGCTCAGAAGCGAAACCATAACAATAGTGAGATAGAATTTACAAAACGTAACCAGTATCGTGTAGGAGACTATCATTTTATGATCTAATGACGAGAACAATTACGATTAGAGATGCGCCGAGTGCTGGGGAAACCGAGTACCAAACCGCATACCAAACGGAGTACCAAATAGATTACAAAACCGAGTTCTTAACCGAGTACCAAACGGAGTACCAAACCGCGTATCAAACCGAGTATCAAACCGAGTACCAGACCGAGAATCCAGTGTCCTCGATTTTTATTTGCCTGACGAAGCTGTCATCGAATCACTTTGGTTTTCGCTGGTTTAGTATTCCGATACCATAACTCACCTATGGTAATTTTATTAAATATATTTCTTTTGCTACTTAAGAAAAAAACTTGGTAAATTTAAAATATATGCTCATTATTAAATTAATAATTATCTCTCGCACAATAGTTTTGAACATTATTTAAGTCAAATTACAAAAATACTAACAAAGTTGCAATAACATTCTACGTCATGTAAATTGTAGATTGAATGATATTGAATAAAAATAAGAATAATTAATTTGTGAAACACAAACCAACATAATAATAAGACAATAAATTTGTAAATCACTAAGCGTATTGGTTATACATGGCCTATCCGAATAAAATTTAATGAAAATGTCTATGAAATTGACTTTTACGAATGTGAAAATAATTATTGCTGATAACTCGGTATGCAATTGTCTAATGTACCGAGTACCGAATAATCGAGTACTCGGCGCATCTCTAACGATTATAAATGCAATTTTTCTACCTAGCTATAGAATACCTTACTAGTACGTGCCGTCGTCAGTGAGGTCGGCGTAGGCCTGCGCCGGCGGCTGGATGGGCTCGGCCTGGTAGAGGGCCCCCGACACGAAGGGGTTGTTCGCCACGTGCTGCTGCGGGGCCACGGCGGGGCGCGGGGGCGCTGCCATCGCCCCGTACGCTTGGGGCCCCCCGCTCTTCAGAGGCGCGGATGTGTCGTCCGTCTGTAACATCGATATAATTTGTACCTACAACTCGGTCATTACGCTAAATGCTATATGCATTTTTCGCCTCCATGTCTTGACGCTGAGGATTAGCACACTGTAAGTACCAAAACGATATGACACCATTGTGGACAGGCTATATATATATATATATATATATATACATATATATAATGTACATTTAATCTTGCTGAGCATCGCGGTTTCACCGGCGTCACATAAGTAATAAACTTCACCCCTCTATTTCACACCCTTAGGGGTTGCAATTTTCAAAATCCTAACTCAGAAATCTAAGTGTGCTCATAACCATCAGCTCAATAACTTTACCATTTTTTCATCTTCTTCTATAAAGGATATAGTACACACACCACACATAGTGGGGTCCCGGGTTTATGCGCCGGGTCAGACCAAACGGTTATTATGAAGTTGGGAAATTGGCGGTGTTGTATTCCCGTGCCATTAAGCACGTTAACCCGTCTGGCCAGCGCTCATCAAATCGGGGACCGAAGGAATAGAGAACTCACTTGTTTCTGGACTGACTTTCTATTCTCTATCTATATATCTATTTCCAGCTCAGGTGGCCACTCTCTATAGTCGTCGTAGCCGAAACTCGGTAAGTGAGACGTAATACTCACAAACGTGGTCTCCTGGTCAAGCGACCTCATGGGCTCCTCGTAGTCCTGGGTGGGCTCGGCTCTGGGCTGTAGCTCGCCCTACGCGAATATGGCAATACTCACAAATGTGGTCTCCTGGTCTAGGGACTTCATGGGCTCCTCGTAGTCCTGGGTGGGCTCGGCTCTGGGCTGTAGCTCGCCCTACGCGAATATGGCAATACTCACAAACGTGGTCTCCTGGTCAAGGACCTCATGGGCTCCTCGTAGTCCTGGGTGGGCTCGGCTCAGGGCTGTAGCTCGCGCTACGCGAATATGGCAATACTCACAAACGTGGTCTCCTGGTCTAGCGACTTCATGGGCTCCTCGTAGTCGGGAGTGGGCTCGGCTCAGGGCTGTAGCTCGCACTACGCGAATATGGCAATACTCACAAACGTGGTCTCCTGGTCTAGCGACTTCATGGGCTCCTCGTAGTCGGGTGTGGGCTCAGCCCAGGGCTGCAGCTCGCCCGACGCGAAGATGCCGTAGATGGTGATGCCGATGAAGTGAACGGTGGCCCCCATCAGGAACACCTCGCGCCACTCTTTGATTGCCTTCTCCAGTTGATCCTGGTCACATAAATTGCAATATGAATAATAATTATTGAAAATCACAAAAATTGTGAGGTTTAGTAACTTAAAAGTAAAAACTCTTTTCTGATCACTATTTTGTCTTAAGCTTGTCAAGAAAGCCTTCGCAGTTGAATAATATTTTATATCGGTTTTTCTATTAAAAAAAACGGCCAAGTGCGAGACAGACTCGCACACCAAGGGTTCCGTACCAACGAAAGGTAGGTCTCTCTGCGACATTTTTTGTCAGAAAATAAAATAACTTGGTTTTTCATAGCGTTTGTATGAACGACAAAGTTGTATTTGCGTTTTTGAGAAAATGTATTATTGCTTAAAAACTAATAATGATATTTTTTAGATTTCTCACTCTTTTATTTTAAAAGTCAGGGGGAGTCATCACACACTCAATTGGACTTTGGAAGCATGTATCTTTCAAACAATTGATTTTGACGAAAAATGGTTTTAGTAATCTTAATGTCATTTTTAAAGACCTATACATAAACACCCCTCACCAATAAGTTAAATGAAAAAAAATACTTTTAGATTCAGTTCTATGTATGGAGTGCCATCTTTATTTTATTAATTTGTTTATTGCATGCCTTAAGCGCGAGCGTAGGTATGCTCTACTCTCGCCTAAAAATCAAAAACTGGGTTCGGTCAGAGTTTTATTTTAAATAAATAATAATATAGTGCTTAAAGTAGGTTGGCCTTCATACCACAATAAAAGAAAACATCAATGGTCATTTTTCTAAACAATAAACAGCAATCCAACCCACAATTTAGATAAAAAAATGAATTTTTCAGAAAAAATTCTATGAAAAACATATAACATTCTCTCTGTAATCTCCATAACTTTTGAAAAACATAACTAATCGATTTAAATTTTATTTCAATAGGTCCGTAAATCTATTGTGACGAACTGATTAGAAAACCATAACTCAATTATTATTCGTTTTATTGTAAAAAATCAAATGTGTACTGTTGAAACTAAAAAATTTACATCTTAGGCAGCCTAATATACAAATACAAAAAATATAAAACCCCTCAACAGTGACGTTTACTCTCAGAGTAAACGTCAAAAATGTGTCAACAGTGAGCTTTACTCTGAGAGTAAAGCCACTTGAGACTTTATTTTCACAACGTTAGAGTGTATAATTGAATAAATCGCGTTCGCGCACTTAAAACATTATGGTAAGAGACATTCTTTATGGTTAAGTTTTAATTGCGTCATTCATATAAGCTGCCAGCACAATTTTATTAGTCTAACGTTTATTAATTTATGTTTACCAACGTTTCTCGACTAAAATTATGTAATTTATATTGGTAATAATCGCTTTTATCTGAAGCAGTTTTTATTTTTACATTATGATGTCTAATAAATATAAAATAACTTATTTTCTTTAAGATTCAAGTTTACCATAAAACTATTTGAAAATTAAAAATAAAAAAAGCAATTTTTGGTGAAAAACGTATATGTTATCATGAGTATCTAATTTAAATAACATACGTATGACACGAGTGCTTAAGGCATGCACATTTGGTTTTACCAAACTTTTTTTATTCAGAATTCGAATAGCTGTTTACGGAATACATCAACCTACAAAGTTCTATCTACGAAGACCTAATAGTAGCGGAAGAAAATGGCCGTGACATACTGACGGACGAGCGGACGGACGGACGGACGGACGGACGGACGGACGGACGGATGGACAGACCCTAAAAACCCACCACTGCATCGTCTTATCCTGTCTAAGCAATCGATTATGATCTTTTATGAATCGTCACAGGTAGCCCGCACAATATATTGATTTTCTGCCCCGTTCAACCGGCCTTGATGAAGCGAGAGGGTGCGTACTGAAAGCAAGTGTGCCAGACTGAAGTCAACGGAATACTACTGCGAGAACCTTCGACCGCCATTGTGAGATATCACAGATCTATCAGCGACTAGACACAAAACTGCACAACTTTCCTAACAATAGTGAAATACAGCTTATACATTCGTGTATCTTTTTCACTGTAATGAACATGAAATAAACACAAAAGGGAATGAAAAAGAATTTATATTACAGTTATTTTATTATCCGCCATCTTGTCCGTCACTCACAGCGAATGCAATAAAGTGCTCAGCGCGCGAAGTAACGCATCGGCGCGCACCCACAAATGAGCTCATTCCAAATTCAAAACGCGCGCCGAGCCGATCTCGTTCTCTTTTTGAAATTAGCCACGGCGGTCTTTTGTTTCGTCGTCGAAGTTGGCAAGGGAGTCGAAGCGATAAGGACGCATGGATGGATTTGAAAGAATTTATACGAAGAATAAACTATTCAAAACCTCATGAAGGGTCGCTTATCAGTTTGTTTACGTTGAATAGACCACATAAGATTGATATTATCTTATATTACCTACATCGTTTTTGAATATTTGGTAGTACTTTTTTAAGGATCCTTCTTGAGATTCTGTAGACCTACTACTGACAAACAAAAAAGAGTAAGATTTCTAACCTCAGTATAAAATCTCTGTTCCGCCGCAGCATAGTATAGACTGAAAAGCTAAGGACGAACGGAGGGGAGAGGGCCAACAAGTCGAGCATAAAAATATTGTCTCGTCTAGAAACTTAAGTCGTCAACAAAAGACCCTTTTTCACTTGTACTATAAAACGATCTTTTTATCAAATAAATATGAGCAAGAGGTAGTGCCACGCTGCATGCATATATGTAGTCGAATTGGGTCGGCACGACCGGGGAGGTACCTCTCACTTACATGAAACTGGCGTAAAGTGACAGCTGTGCTGTCGCGTTTCGTGCGGTGTGTAAGTAACCGGTGGCTCATGGTGGGAAGAGGAGGAAGGGGGCAGCGCATCTGTATAGTCTCTATACGGATGTCTATTGGTGTCGGTAATCATGAAAATGGCTCGGATTGCTCGCTTGCCTCCTTAAACTTTATAAAAAAAATACTTAATTGCTTCTCAGGTTAAGTTTTGATATAATATTTTGCCATAGATTTACTAACAATTTAATTCCGACTCTTGTTACAAAACTTTTCTAAGCTATGTAGGACATGACAGAAAATGGTAGTAGCTTAGAAAAGTAAGAAGAAATGACGTAGTTATTGAAAATTGGGGATGGAAGTATTCCAATAACATGTACATCCCAATAACAATGAATCAATTACCTGCTCCGGATAGTTTATTGCAAATGTTATTTTGTAGTTGCAAAAAGGGATGTGGAGCTGCGTGTGGATGCCGAAAAAGTGGTTTATACTACAGTGTAGCATGTTTACAGTGCAGCGGAAATAGTTGTTACAATACTTCACCAGACTAGAGATAGATGAAGTAGATGTAGACAATAATATAATATATTTAAATAAACAGATTCTGTACTAATTTTTTTTTTGCTTTTCGTTAGTTAGTAATTACCTTATTTTTTTAAATGTACACATTAAACTAGCCGAGAAATTCCATTGTATATAGCAGCTGCCGCTCCACTCTCCCCTCCACGTTTTTCTGCCTGTTCGAAATCCCTACTGCTATTTTCATACACAGGTATCTTTGAAAAATGTTCCTTTAAATGTCTACTCGGGTAAGATTTAACATATAAATAAATAAAAAATACTATTTTAAGTGAAAATATATGGTCAAACATTATATTTTTTTATAATGATTTGCTAAAAAAAAACAAAACAAAAAAAAAATGAAATGCACAAAAAAATAATGGGTAAACATTGCAATCAATAGTTTAAAAACAATATCCCACATCGATCATATTAATTCATTCACTGTAACTCTAGTCCGAGGTTAAACCCCCCAGGAACTCCACTAAAATACTTTAGAATACATTTTCCCATTTACCTTCTCCTGCGTCATGTAGTCTATGACGATGGGCACGATGAAGCCCGCTATGGTGCCGATGCCGTTGGACAGCCCCATGAGTATGGAGGCGTACCGCGGCGCGATGTCCAGGTGGTTCACGTTGTAGCCGGAGATGGCGAACCCGGAGCACGCCACACCCAGGGTCAGCTCGATGGTGGCCACGTACTGGAATAGAGAAGGAGTCAGAAAAAGTCGATTGGAGAAAGGGAAAAGATCTCGTCTTACGATGGATGGATTTTCCTTGAGATGGCAATAGCAGGGGATAGAATTCGTCTCCCGGTGTATGTAACTTCATACAATGATGACGATCTACCCTAAGTAAGACCCTCCTATCCCCCGTAGTAATGCTACTAACTGAAATAGATCACACGATAGTTGTTCTGGAGGATATTGCAAAAATATGAGGGATTGTAGGAATGGAAAACGTCTTCCGAAAGTTAAGATATAAGACATCATCATCATAGCTGCATACTGGAATAGAGAATATGTCAGAAATATTTCGTAAGATCCAAGGGCTGCCTTGCAGCTGGCAACTTCCGTTTACATGATACCTCCTGAAAGTATCAGCTATGCTACCGCGGTACGTGCTATTACCAGCTATTACTGAATTTAGTGGTAGCCATCGGAAGGGAGAGGACAGCCTGATTACTAATTGTACTGATGCCTATAGGGGTCTTTAACTACTCGTTTGTTTCCCGTAAGCATTACAAGTAACCTAAAGACTCACCTTATTATCCGCATAGGCGACGAGCACGAAGAAGAACGCCTCGAGCCCGAAGCCGCCGCAGTTGAACAGCTTGCGCACGTTGGTGGTGGTCATGATGTTGTTGCGGCGCAGGTAGTCTGCCATCATGCCGCCGATGGGTACCAGCGACGTCATGATCAGGTGGGGGATGGCGCCCACGAACCCGGACTGCATATTACATAAGTGACATACTATAGTCCGCCATCATGCCGCCGATGGGCACCAGCGACGTCATGATCAGGTGGGGGATGGCGCCCACGAACCCGGACTACATATTACATAAGTGGCATACTATAGTCCGCCATCATGCCGCCGATGGGCACCAGCGACGTCATGATCAGGTGGGGGATGGCGCCCACGAACCCGGACTGCATATTACATATGGTCATCGCACACTCAACTCAGAAAAGGGTAGGTACGTAACCGTATCTTTCTTCCTAGCCATCAAGCAGGCGTCAACCAGGCGTCAACCAGGCGTCAACCAGGCGTTAACCAGGCGTCAACCAGGCGTCAACCAGGCGTCAACCAAGCGTCAACCAGGCCTCAACCAGGCGGTGCTGATACGCTCACGTTAGGTATTAACGTAACGTAAGCGTATCGGCACTTGTGATAAAAATCCGATACTGTGTAATATGTTTGTTATAATTTCACTAAATATCTAATAAATGGATTTGATTGAAATTTGGTAGTAATATAGATTACACAATGAAATAATAAACATACTTTTTATCCTACGATATGTATGGTTGCTCTTGAGGTAAAGGCTAGTGATGAATAAAACAGATAACTAATATCTGTGTTATCACTTACCTCAGTGATCTCCATGTTGAACCTGGTGTTGAAGTACGCCGACTGGAAGATGACCAGCAGACAGAAGTTCCACGTCCTACAGAAGTTCGCCACAATGATGGCGTATACCTACCGAATATATCACTATTTATAAAAAAGATTGAATTCATATTATTTATTAAAGAAATGTCAAATTATATTTTTAGAATCAATTTGAAATTAAATTATTTATTGTAATAATTTGTGTTGTGTTAACACAAATTTTATCGTTATATTTTTAATTTATCTAAATGCAGCATTACTTATTATATACATTATCCCATTTCTCCCCATCCTACTCTATATGTCCGGACACTATAAAAACGCAATCACTATTCGACGTTATGTGAGTAAGTAGTGAGCTACACACGTGGTAACGTCGAATATTTCTCGATTTAGCTTCATTACCTCAATAGGGTGGGTACTGGGTAAGGGTGCAAAATATCAGCTTTTAAGGTGGAGCATTATGGTGGTTGACAACAGTGCTACGTTGTCGCAGCGGACGTAGCGTTGTGTTGTGTAGCGCGGCATGAGTTAAATATCTCTAACCTAACGATAATACGGGTAACCAGTACACATATATAATGAAGAAGTCACACATCTGTTTTTTTTTTAATTAAAAGGGGCAAACAGCAGCAGTTGCAATTTTTATGAGTACCAACGCCCGTAGACATCCGCAGACGTGTCTCCTAGCATGCACTCAGTATACTGACCGGCGGTGAGGTGGCGAAGGCTCGCCACGGCGTGTTCCAGAAGCTGGGCATGGCGGCCTGCGTGGCGGTGCCCAGCGACTGCTCGATGTACGTCAGCTCCTTGCCCGTGATGGCCGGGTGCTTGGACGGCCGCTCAAACACCAGCCACAGCCACATCGCATACCTACGTGAGATTAAAGAATTAAATTTGAAAATAGAATAAAAATAAAGCTTGGCCTCTCGAACACGAGCCATAGCGTACCAAGGAAGGTGAAGATTAAAAAGTTAAATTCGAAAATGAAATAAAAATAGAAACTGTATTTGTAGGAACACATTTGTGGGAAGAAAGATGTGGATTAAAAATCAAATTCGAAAATAGAATAAAAATAAAGAC
>LUGF01017447.1:428970-441193 GCA_001625245.1 Calycopis cecrops | reverse complement strand
GTAGGCACTAAATAAATTAACCGACTTGGTATTACATGGATCTCATAACTTTTTGGTAGAAAGACTGCGCTGCGAGACTTGGTTTTTTTACAGGATGTTTTTGTTGGGATATATTTTTACCGTGACATTTTAAAATGAAATATATCGATTTATATTAAAAGATTTGGTTTCGGTTCTTTGGTTCCATCACTACTATAGTCAACTCAATCTTACCAAATAACACCCATCATTCCGTAGAAGTAGAAGGGCGTTTGCCAGGATATGTAGTCGGTGAGGAGGCCGGACAGTGGCATGCCAATGACGATTCCAGCGTACGTGCCACAGAATGCCAGCGTTGCCAGTCGGGAGCGCTCCAGCGGCGGCGCCCACATCCGCCAGATGCCGTGACAAGATGGATACGTCACGCCCTACGATAATAAAAAAATTTTGTGTTGTCACTTATTTCTTAGGGGCAATTGCTATTGAAAACATGAATTCCGTGATTATTATATATTTGATACATTACATCGTTTGTTTTAAATTCAAAACAGAATTTATTTCTAAGATGTTGCTGCAGAAAATGTAGAGCCCGTAGATATTGTATATTTTTTAAATTACAATTGTTGTTTTTAAATTCAAATCATTTATTTTTCTGAATGATTACATTTTCATTTAAAATTTTGTTCATTGAAAAATAACTAGCTGATAAGATGAGAACTAATCGTTCCCATAGATTCCTTAAAAGTATAACTTTACAAGTAAAATTGTCACTAAATATAGTTAAACTCAATGGGGTTAGTTACCTAATTAATACGTGCAAGAAACCTAAAGATATATTAATAATATCTTCCTAAATAGAAGCAGGGCAATTGCAGTCACAATAATAAATATGAAAACTGCTTATTTTATCAATATACGATATCATAAATAGATTAAATAAATCGGGCACAATTCGTCATCCCGATTCTATGGCCGATTTAATAGGGTACCATGGCATTGACGATCCAGCTAAGCTGGCCTTAGGGTTGCCAGATCGTCGGGATTCGTCTGGATTGCCCAGACATTTTCTATGCTTTCCAGAGTTTCGATATAAACAGATTATTTAAGAAACAATCAGATGAATCGATAAATTGAACCAAATGAATATCAAACCGAATGCTAAGAAAATATAAAAAAGTTAAAATACCAAAAGTAAACTGGTATTAAAATAAATAATTTTTATAAAAATAAAACTAATTATTTGAATTTTTATTTTTTAAATGCTATTGTAAGCCCCAAAATTCCGATTAAAAAAAATATAAAAAATATTTTATAATAATTATAAAACTAAGCCCAGTTATTTTAGTATTTTCATCTGGCAGCCCTATTTGAGCCGAGAGGAATAAGTACGTAGCCATGACGACTGAGGGCCCGCTAATCCTAAAGAGGCTTTGTACATCGGAAAACGATTCCAGGGACGAGCAGCGAGCAGATAGGTATAGAGATGTTTAATGAAATTGAACGAAACTCGCATGTTGAAATAGTATTCACGATAGTAACGATTTCATGGATGTATAATAATGGATCTTTGCCTATGTCATTGGAGATTCTACAAGCAGATTTTTTTATATTTAATTGTATATAGATTGCAGCGCAATTCGAAAATCAAATAAATTAAATTAGATCATTCTATCGTAATTTAAATTTACAAAATTTTTATTTCGTTTCCTAAAATCGTTGAATAATAAATAAGACACAATGATATTTTATTGTATCGAACTGCATGCAGAATTGCAGTATAACTAACTAAGCATATTAGTAACATTACAATACCTACAGTAATAAGCACGCTAGAAGTTTTTTTCTAAACGGAAATTGCTAATAGTCCAAATTGATTTAGAAATAGGCTTAATGCAAAATCGATTGAAAGCCATTTTTAAAAGAGTACCTACCTCTACTTCTCAAAAGTCAAAGTAATAAGTACAGTGTAGTTACTTTCGACCACAGATACCTAAAAATAAATATTGTGTGGTTTATTTTGCATACAGAATCAAGTAATAAATCAACTTTTATAATTTAAAACTGCCTGAAAATAAGTTTATATAATGGCATTTTTCTGTGCACAGACATCACTTTTTACTCAATAATTATAGATACCTACTTCAGATAAGAACTCATTAAAATCATCTGAATAGAAAAATCTGCTGGATTAATTTATGTAATGACCTTCATAACATAAAATTTAAATAACAGCCAAGTCATATTTCCTTGTTATATATTGTACCGCAAATCTTAAAATTCGCATCTCTAGGAAGTCTAAATATTTAAAATCTGGTATCTGGTAAATCTGGCAACCTAAAAAATTGATTTGGTTAATATTTTCTAATTTACGGTATAAAGGTTACGTTAATTAAATGCCATATTTATTATAATGTTGTGCTGCTATTGTTTAGATATTATATTTGCTATCTTAAAAATATATTAACTACCTATTTTTTAGGGTTCCGTAGCCAAATTTTTTCTGGGGCGTCTATGAATAGGTCTTCAAAAATGACATAAAGGTTACTAAAACCATTTTTCGTCAAAATTTATTTTTTACGCTTCCAAAGTGGAAAAATGAGTGCCTCCCCGCCGCCCCCCTTTAACTTTTAAAATAAGAGAGTGAGAAAGCTAAAAAAATAGTATCTGTAGATCTCAATGGAAACGTTCAACGAAAATTGGCTTGAGCGAGATTTCAGTATTAGTTTTTAAGAAATAATACATTTTCTCAAAAACGCAAATACAACTTTGTCGTTGATACAAACGCTATGAAAAACAAAGTTATTTTATTTTCTGGTAAATATGTCGCAGAGACCCCTTTGTTGGTACGGAACCCTCGGTGTGCGAGTCCGACTCGCACTTGGCCGGTTTTTATTTTTAATTTGAATTCATAATAACATTTAAAAATGCTTGCATGCCTTCATACTACTCCCAACAGCAAAAAATAAAGCCCAACACTAGAATTTCCCCACCAACCACATTAGCATAGTTAATATTCAATTAAATACCAATATCCAGCAAATGGCCCTATCCCTCTATTTACCGATCCCGATCACTTGATCGTTACGCATATAACATTTGTAACATGAATATTTATATCAAACGTTACCCATCCCTCGGCTAGAAGGCAAACGTGACAAGTTGAACAATACCAGAGTTTCAAAATTTGAGCATCAGTAAATAAGCCTCATCATGCGTTGGCACGAAGCGACAAACACTCTGAATTTAAACGTATGACGTTTGTGACATGGCGCGCGTGACGTTCGAAATTCGAATGTATAATGTGTTTTATTTTTAAATTTTATTCGGATATATAAATTGAATGCCAATTGTTTTTTTTAATATAATATTTTTAGACTCAGGGACTTTTTTTAGACTCAGGAACTTATGTTATCAGACAAATTTTAAGGAACCTTAAAATGTTTTGTAGGTAGTAATAGCAGAAAATGAAAAATAAATCTGAATCAACATAGACAATTCACGTATAAATAAAGTAAAAGTATATTCTAATACGATTTTTTTAGGACCGGAGCCTGGTCTAGCCCAATTTATCGAATTGCCATGATAGCTCGTCCGTCGTAGGAGATATACATTCTGATATGAGAGTGTTTTAATAGCTAATTTGGCTAATTATTATTATCTCATTAGGAGTACGACGTAAGTAAGTAAATTTTGTTATATAAAACATAGGTTAAGATATATTCTGTAGTGGTAGCAGTAAAAGGCCTTACCTCAACAAATCCCTGCGCGATCTTCAGCATGACCACGGCGGCGGGGCCCACGGACATGGCGCCAGGTATCGCCATGTTGAAGATGGCGGACGCGACGATGGCGGCGCCGAATATCTTGTTGGCGGGGTACTTGGAGGCGAGGAACCCGCCCGGCACCTGCGTCACCAGGTAGCCCGCGAAGTAGGAGGAGTCGATGGACGACTCCACGCTGACAGTCCAGTTGAAGGGCGCCTCTTCTTTTACTCCAGAGGAGCTCTGGAAGAGTAAGGTCTTTAATATGTTTTGTCATGGTTTTTGTAGTGATTTTTTTCCCAAGTTCCCAAGTTTCTGCCTGGGGGCTGTGATATTGATGCTGAAGCTGATTTGCCTAGGATACATAATGTTGTTGTTTGGTTCGGTTTGCGAGTGCACAGATGACCTTTTGAACGTCTAGTAAAGGTCACCATCATGAACAGCCAGCAGACGTCCATGTTGGACATAGTTCGTCCCCAGAGAGCCACCAGCTGCTGTCATCCAGAAGCTGCTCGCGAGGTCCACCAGCTCATCAGTCCGCCGGGTCGGACGCCGGTATGAGGCCGCCAATCGCGATCCTATCAGTTCTCCGAGCAATATGGCCTGCCACTTAGGATGTTAACGCACATAGACATTATACCTATATACATTATAATTATATATTGGTGTGTGTGTGTGTGATGTGCACGCGAATCGCCTGTTCATTCGTCTACTCACATTGTGCTTCTCAGTCATCTTGAGTTTGGCCATGCTCATGTTGCAGCGCATGCCGAACATGATGCTGAAGCCGAAGCAGGCGAGCAACGCCACGGTATAGCGCACACTCAAGCAGGGGAACTCCGCCTTCACGTATTGATCTGAAATAGAGATTCGTTTCAATACCCGGGAATAAATAATACATACAAACATATCTGCGATTCACACGAAATGGAACCGAAACCTCCAATAAATATATAGGAAACAAAATTATATAAAGTTCATATGACATTACAAATAAGTCCTTTTTCCGTCTGAAATAAACGGGTTTGAACCACCACTCGTTCCCACCTCAAACCCCATGTGGGTTTGATATGATCTCGGGGAGCCCGAGGGAAAGGCTACGAATGTCTTGAGACCTGTAACGAATTTAATCAGTAGAAAATAGGAGTAAGAAGAAATTCCAATTTCTATCTAAAATTTAGTGTCGCATCACAAAAATCATTCTCAATACATCTCGCAAATTCGCCATTAGATATATACCTTCGAAAAATAATTAACATTTTAGCTGCGCCCTGCTCCGCTGTCTACTTGATAAAACATTTATATTATACTCATGAAGAGATTATTATATTCACATATTATGTTAGGCCTACCTATTTTCCTCGGAGGTGGCCTCTGAGGCGATGGTGGTGTTTCTAGGTCCTCTCCATCATACATCTGGTCGTAGCCCTTCTGCTCCACATGGAAGTTCTCATATTGGCTGTTTCTGTAACAAACAGGTTCGATTAATACAGCATGAAAGTAAGCATCAAACCAGACACATTTTAGAATATTTAAAAACTCGTATTACTTTTTAAGAACGAATATAAATCTTAAGTGACAGTGCGTAAGACAAGTATATTATGCGATAAGCGCAAAAAGTTACGCTAAGTATGGAGTGTTCCAACGATTTTACTCGTCATATTTTTTCATAATACCTGCCTTATGTATACACCGATTCTCAAGGAGAAAAGTTTAAAAATATTGCTACTTTGTTAACTAACTCTCTTATGTAGAACCTAACGACAAACTTACGCTAAGATATCGTCAAGTAAACGATTCCGTTTAATAATATTCAAAACGTAATCCATTTAAATCGATGTAAGTCACAGATAAAAGAAACTATCAAATACTCCAAATTCCCGCTACATTTTTAGTCTGCATATTCCAATTTCAAATTCAAATAATTTTCGAACGCTCTCCCATCTTGGGATAATTAAAATCGCACGGGACGAAGTTGACAGGAGCAAATAGAATTAAAATGTGCCGATATTGCAGACACCTGCGCCTGATGGCTCCTGTTATGGGGTAATATCGCCATCGCTACCCAATTAACACATGCTCGTTTTTTCTCATGCTTACGGGGCTCTTGAATATGTAACATCGCGTTATTGAATATTATCGGCGTTGCTACTCGTATTTGTCAATTGATCTTAGAGCATATAACCAATGGAGATGCCCTACAAACGATCACAGCTACAACTTTTTCTGCCATTATTTGAGGGAGGAGAGATGAACACGTAAATATTGCACACTTTTACATTTTGCACACGCACACTTAGACAAAAATTAGTGATGTGATACATGCATTAAGTGATATTGAGAAAGTTTAGGATGAATGAACGAACTGTTGCCGTTCACAATTATTAGTTTTTTTTATAAAACTATATATGTATAATTCTAATACGGTAAAATGATTATAGAATAATATAATAACGCTTTTATTTGGTAAAGTCAATCTAATAGTATACAAGGAATATTAAAGTAGATCCTATTAATATTATAAATGCGAAAGTTTGTATGTTTGTTTGTTACTCCTTCACGCAAAAACTGCTGAACTACTTTTCATGAAATTTGGTACACACATAGAGATTAACTTTGATTAACACAGGGCAGTTTTTATCCCGAAAAAATGTTCCTATGGGATGCCATGGGATGATTTACCACGTGAAATGCTCACCGCATGATGCCATGTGTCAGGTATTTGAAATAAAATAATAATAATTGACGAACGAGTTTCTTTGGAAATACCCAATTAACATATAAATCATAAATATGTATGTATGTATTTGTATTTCTATAGAGTATTTTAAATACGCGTCGTTAGTTCTAACACTGCCCAGCCCTGTTAATTACTCACAAGTTACAGGTTATTCCTTCAATAAACTTTACTTTAAATATAATTCATATTAAAACAAAATAAAAATATAAATGCAGTTTAACAACCCCCTCACTAAATAAAATGCAAAGAATTGATTATTTATTTTATATTTTTCATACATACTATTTATTTATGAAGAATATAAAATATTTCGTATACGAAAATATCTGCTCTAATGAAATTTCAATTCATCATTATTTATCTCCTATTTTTGCGTATAATTTCATAAAGATAAAATTAAAATGAATAAAAATTACTTTTCATGAATCGTTCAATTATATTGTCCCGCGTCACTACCCCTGTACTACGTTCAGAGGTTAAAGGTACCACGAATATTTACATAATGAAAGTGCCTATAAATTGTTTTAAAATTTAGCATAAATACAATTTTTTTTGTGCTATTTGTATTTATCTAATATAAGAAACGACGTCATCTCGAAGAATTGAAGTAGCGGATCGCCTTTGACAAAAAGAAACTGCACAATTAACCATTTTTCGGGAGCACTTATTTACGATAGGTAGAGATACGAATGACGGGCAGTCGACTAGTTTTAATAAACACGTATGGCCATATGGTCAATGTTCTATGGTAGAGGGGAACGTCCAGATTTGCCGACTACATAGGCTACAATATGCTCCAAGCAATTGAAATACATATTTAAATCATCTAGTTATCTAAGGAGATAAAATGAAGGCTTCGATAGTTGTTAACCCCTAGGGTGTCGGCCGCCGACTGTCGCTAAAAAAAAAGAAGAGTTAATTACGTTTTGCCCCAATATATGTTATAAAGCTGAATAGTTTAAATATTTAAATTAAAAAATAAAGTTTATGAAATTAAAAAAATAATCTAAAGCATCATCAAGGAATCAATTAAAATAGAAAGAACTAAAAATTCCTACAATGAACATATTTGCGCCCGTTCACAAATTATTCACAAAACAAAATATCAAATATTTACATTTAAAATCGTAGCGATAATGTACATCCGTACACAACGGTTACACACTGACACCCGAGACCTCCTAAATCACCGGCCTACGTTTCCTTCACCTACTCGCTTAACATTCATAAAATCAAGGCCAGTGGCGCGTAAATTCATTTTTCCGCTGACAAAAGTAATAAATGTGGGTATCTGTGCTCCCCCCGTAATGAATCGTCGGATAAAAGGCATAACCGAGTGGAAGCGCCCCCCGCGACGCCAGCGCCCTCACTAATGCGTTTAGCTGCGACTGGACGAGCCGTCGACAGCCGCGGGGGCGCCAATCACTGCAATAACTGTCTACATGTTTATCGCGATCGGAAAGCAGAAGTTAAAGTTCTAAAAAAGTGGCCTGTGAAGTCTATTTGCGGACGATAATTTTAGGTGATAACCGCGGATAGGCCGAACGAGTCTATCTTTTTTTTATGGTATCAAGGGGGCAAACAAGTCTGCAGTTGAAACCATTTTCATGACTCCCCACGCCGAATAGACATCCACATAACGCTTATATAGATGTGTCTTTCCTCTTGCCCCGCCATGGGCTACTTACACACCGGGTGGACACGATGTTGCAGTTATTTCATGCCAGTGTCATGTAAGCGAGAGAGACCTCCCCGGTCGAGCCGGTCCTATTCAGCTGCACGCAGCATGGCTGTACCTCTTACTATCCTTTTATTTTCTATCGTTTGTTCATGAGTCATGCTTTTTCATGCATGAAGCCGGCGTCCACCGCTCTATGAGACGTCACGTCAAAATGTCTTAAAATATAAACTGAGTGAGTTTCTGCTATCAACTTGGAGGAGATTATGGGAAGGACGAAAAAACGTCTGTAAAAATAAATGATTATAGGATATAGTCTAAAAGAACATAGCACCGAAAATGTTATCATGCGATATTAAAAGATGAAGTATCTAAGCTCATCATCTGGATCATAATCTGTATCCGGATGAGTAAATCAGGATATTATCGATTTAAATACTTAGGTACAGGTCACGAACAGCCGGTAAACATTCCCAACGATCTTAGAAAACTACATAGATCTTATGCCAACAGCTGCCCATACAACCAGCAATAGAGCCGTCCGATCTTAACAATTAGCTCCAACCATACTAAATCATTTGATCCATTTTCGGGCCAATATTGTGCAAGCCTGGTATATTCCATGAGGTAGTGCCCTAGTCAAAAAACAGGATAAAAAAAAATTATATATTTTTTTACAAAGCTAGCTTTGCTACATTACTACCGGATCGGGCCTGCGAACCGGGAAGATCTCTCGCTCGTCTGATTAGAAAACGATTCTTATGAGTAGCCGGTGGCCCACAAGACATGATGTGAAGAAGAGCAGCGTATCTCCATAAACATTAACCCTGCCAATATTAATGAGCGTCTATGAACAACTCCGATTTGTCCCCTACAATGTAAAAAACATAATACATGTTATCAGGATTCATAAAGTGATCCACATATTAAAGGGGGTGAGTACAAACAGTGATTATCTGTTTCTTTTTAAACTCACCCCCGTATGGCTAATGCACCCTTTCTGCTACACCCGTAATTACGCCCCTACTAAATGCTATAATTACCATTTTGTTTGGTAGATGTCGCTAAAGCAACTTCTGTATTAAGTTATTAATGGACTTTTAATGTAAGTTAACTTTTGAGCATTGATATTGTTACAGTTAAAATTAAGTTTTTAATAACAAAGAATTTGGTGAACAATTGAAGCATAGAGTGCAATGCGCAACTTTAGTTCATAGATATTAACATATAAAAATATAAACGAAGTACTTTTATAAGATAAAAAATAAATTTAATACAAAAAATTTGTGTGTGTGTGTACAGTGTTTGTAACGAAACGGTTCTCTGAAACGGCTTGACCTTTTTTTTTTTAATTTTCTTTGTATATTCGGCAGGCCCGAGACTCGGTGGTAAGTATATTTAAACTTATAATTCCGATATTTTAAAAAAATATTTAAGAAAATCCAATAAATTCTTAATTGTTGTTTCATCTTAAATATTTTTTCTTGCTTAATAGCCCGGAAGAGAAGAAATAGAGCAGAATAAAGAGCAGTGGCGTCTTCTGGTGTCGAAGGTCAAAATCCTCTTTGGAATGCTGAGCTAGCGGAGTAGGTAAGTAACTAGCCCCGAACTTAAGACGGGTCTAAGCTAATTCGAATATAAAGAGTAAGACTAAGATAGACTAGCGACAAAACCACTTGTATACGAACAGCTAGGAAAGATAATCACATTCTGCTTCCTCGCTGTCACACGGTCTCGTTCCAATATAATTTTCGGGCCACACTGAAGACTGGCCGAGTTAACTCCAGAGTTAACTTTGCTCTCAGACTATTAACAATGCCTTCACTAACGGTATTTTAACTTGGAGCCAAATTGGCGCGAAATAGTGAACTCAGTCACTGTTGCAAGGAAACTCATCAAGTTACGAAGAGGACTAACTGAATGAATATTACGTAGAGCATAACGTGGTTATACATTGTGTACCTACTGGTAAAAGTAGAGGAGCTAAAGCTGTAAAGCAACCGAACGGGACCGGCACGGCCGGGGAAGTGATCCTCTCACAACACTGCCGTGAAGTAACAGTTTTTTTTAGGTTTTCCTGTTCGTGAACTTCCGGCTTAGTAGAGTAATTGAGAGCTACGCATCTGCTTAACAGCTGTGTCAAAAGGCAACTCCCGGAATAAAATAAGAGGAGATAATTTTTTTAACGATACGGATCATAGATTTAGAATTTTTCTCACTACGTGATCTAAATCTATGATACGGATCGTCCATTTGACAGGTTTGCCACATCAGCGAAAAGATGCCAAAACGTAACTGTCAGATAAATAAAAAAAAATGTCTCTTTTTATTTTTTATCGCGGGGGCTCGATTTGTTGGCATCGGCATATTCGGCGAAATGTTGCTGTTGCGTCACTTAATAAAAATATGATTTTTACATAAATTTCTTGTAACTTTAATAAGTCAAAGTCTGGCTAGCTGGTACTATATACTGGTAAGTTAAATGACAAATAGACACACAGGTCGCACAGATTCTTTTAAGGTAATTAACATGAAGCATTAATGTGGTACGTAAGTGTTAAGTACCGAATAGATCCAGCCCTATATCTATAACTATTATGGCATAAGATTGCGTGTAGGTGCTAATAATTTTATTTTGACTAACTCCAGTATTGTGTTGCGGTAACAGAGCTCCTGGTGAAGACGTGAAGAGGGGGTGTAAGGAGGCACAATATGCACTCGAGCGCCCCCTCACTATGAATACCTACGAGGGGGCAGGGGGGACAGGGGGAACTTGTAATTTAATTAATTTACTAATTCAATTAGCCGATATAATGTGGATACTCAATTGTCGACTGCAGTAATATTGAGTGTATTAATTTGGAATTTATATTGAGTTGTGTGGGGTGTTGTTGTGTATAACATTTTTGATTTGGAATAAACAGGGGTGGTGTATTGGGAATCGCTATTAAAACTATAAATATGAATGTAAGTTTGTTACGCTTTCACGACTACTCAACCGATCATCATGAAAGTTTGTGTACGAGTATATATATTTTTAGAAGTGTTAGAAAAGATATGCATAAAAAAGGCAAAGCTAATTCATAAATATTTTTTTTTTTTGAAATATTACGGAAATTGGTATTTAAGAAATGAACTAACCGAGGAAAAAAAATAAGATAAATTGTTTGAAACTGTAACCGTCCAAGGGGAACGCTCTTTACCGCACTTATTAAAGTTCATATTTATTGGTCATTAGCTGTCTTGCTAGAACGGCTGCATAGGGTGTTTTAACGGTATAGGGGGGCAAACGAGCAGTCGGAGCCATTTTCATGACTACCGACGCCCAGAGACATGCGCATAGAGGCTATACAGACGGGCTGCCCTCCTTTCTTCTCCCACCTCCATGGGCCACCGGCTACTTACACACCGCACGAAATCCGACAGCACAGCTGTCCCTTTACGCCGGTCTCGTGTAAGCGAGAGATGCCTCCCCGGTCGCGCCGGCCGGAACTCTTATTGGTCGCTGGGTACTCTCTCCAACAGAGACTATGTTAGAGACAGTTGCTTGTGACAGGTTGTAAGTCTTGGTGATATCCTGCAGCCCAATTGGCCCAGCACGACCGGGCACATACCTACGTCTAGCTCGGTGACAGCAATGGCGAAAACTGACATATTTTTGTTTTGATATTTTTATTCTGGTTTTGTGAGTTTGCAGTCGCCAACTGGGGTGGAGGAGAGAATTGCAATACATCTACGGAAGTCTATGACTCTAGGTAGTCCTGCAAAGGTTCACTCTGCTTCTTTGTCATTATACTATTACTTCTATGTTAATACAAGCTGCGCCCCGCGAATTCACCCGCGTAACTTTCGATTCCGTGGGAACATCGGGAGGAAAAATCGATGTTGGCCGATTCTTAGACCTACTCGATATGCACACAAAATTTCATGAGAATCGGTTCAGTCGTTTCGGAGGAGTTCAATCTCACCGTGACACGAGAATTTTATATATTACATATTATGATAAAAAAATCAATTATAATAAAATATAGCCTATTCCACTCATGAAGCTTTTTGTAGTAACAA
>LUGF01017447.1:369258-382906 GCA_001625245.1 Calycopis cecrops | reverse complement strand
TTTTTTTTTTTTTTTGTTTTTTTTTAACAAATTATTATAAAAAAATATAATGTTTGACCATATATTTTCACTTAAAACAGTATTTTTTATTTATTTATATATATTTATATTATAAACCATTCACTGTAACTCTAGTCCGAGGTTTTGCCGTTTTTTATGCTCCAGGCACTCCACTATTCGTATTTGCAATAAAAACCTTTTGTTTCTTTGTCTAACCATTTAAAAATAACTCTGCTGTTTTTTAGTAAAACAAATATTCACCCTAGACGTGTGACCAGGTATATATAGCTATACCTGTATCCTAGGTATACAGGAATGGCGGCTGAAGGCACCTGCAGGGGTTTAGTCGGTAAAGGCAACCGAGTGTCGAGCCCGACACTGTACCTGATTGAGCCACCCGGGCTCCTGGGTAGAGTACATAAAGGTATTCCCCTGCGTTACCAAAAAAAAAACAAAAAAAAGTATGAAGAAATAGCACATACTTGATAAAATAATGTCGTCCTAACCGAATTTCGTACTACGGCGGCCATATCCATAGAGAGTTGCCAGAAGTGCAGGACGACGGTCGCGGTAGTGCGCAGACATAAGTGCAGTCTCCATTTCCTTACACTCTTATTACAACGGACGGCAGTTTTATACGAGCGTATAGAAATCTGGCGCAGGACGTTGCTCTCCGCAACTTCCTGACTCCTAACAACAGTTTTTGGTCACATCCGCGATTCAAACTCAGGGCCTCACGTCTTTTTTTTTAATCGGGCTTTGGCCCATTATTTCTTCCCACTGCTGCTACTCCGGTGTCGCCAGGATCGACAGCGGCAACCACACTTGACCCTTAGAATTTATTCAGAAGAAAGTAGGAGGAAATATTTTCAATTTCCCTCCCTAATCAAAGTCAGACAGTACAAGTTTGCAGTGACTTAAATAAGCCAAGAAGTAGAGAGAGGAGCCAGGTGAAGCCCGGCTACTATGTAGTACCTCACGTCTGTAGACCACGAGGCAGTCAAGTCCGTACATCATGAGTAACGTCGTATGTATACACGAATGACATTTACTTCTGTTCTGTACGCCCGGTCGAAGATGTTCTTATACATCCTAGATATAAACGAACGGCACTTACTTGAACAACAAGGGTTTGTTGGCGAAGAGCCCTGAGGCCTTCTCCTTCGCGGCTTGTAGCCCCTGCATGGTGCGCGCCCGCCGTGCTTCATGTAACCAGACTGTTCACCAGCACCTGGAAGAGACAGGCCTTCAGTCCATGTCTGCATATAACAGAGGTGTGTAAGTAGCCAGGGGCCCGAGGAAGCGACTGGAGGAAGAAGGGTAACTCATCTATATAACCTCTATGTGGATCTCCATGGATGTTGGTAATCATGATAATAGCTCCGAATGCTCGTTTACCCCGTTAAATTAAAAAACAATCGGATTGGAGCCATTTAGTGTCTACCGACGCCCATTGACATACATGGTTGGTTCTGGTTTAGCAAATTTGCTCTCCTTCATCCCTCACATCCACTAAGCTCACGAAACAGGACCGCAGCCATCACTTATAAGTTATAAGGGGGCAGCATTTGAGGAAAAGTGACTCTATCTGTGCCTGTAAAGGGAATACAAGAGATATTCTCATCACAAAACGTTTAGTAAATTTCATTACCAATGATCAGTTCATCATATAAACGGATAAGGTTTTCAAGGTACAGCCGTGATTCAAGCACCTCCGAATTATCTCCGATAACATCGATGGCACGCGTTGGTTATGCTGTCGCGTTTTATGCGGTGACTAGAAAAGGAGCTACAATAAATTCTAACTACAATGAATCCTAACATATTTTACTGATATGCCCCACCACCATGCCAACGCTAGTCTCCGATTTTTAGAAGTTATTAGCAGAAGACAGGTGAAAGAGACACTAATTTTCCTCCCCAATCCAAATTAGCCACTATCCCAAGAAGGCTTTTATAGATAGGCTATTTTGTTTTTTAAAAACTCTCATTAAAATCTTCACATCTAATCAAAAATATTACAAAAATATATTTACGCTAATTACATGCGTTCGAGGCTTACAATTAAATTATTATTTTTCCTGCCGCGATACCACGGCCCGCTGATAAGGATTGTTTTACAAAAACGTGATGATCTCTACAATCGTCATCGTAATGACGTCACAAACGTCATCGTGACAGGTGGGTAAGGCGCGTTCTCAATTAAACTGTGAGTACTGCAAGCTTTGTTCAGTACTCTTGTTATTAAATATGTCCTAAAATATACTGCCAGTGTACTGTTGCAGAACTAGATGAAAGCCGCCATCTTTGTACAGTAAATACTGTCAAAAATGGAACAGTTTCGCCACAATAATCAAATCATCATACTTTAATGGAGACAAGCGAGCGGCCCGAACCTTTTGGTAATTATGGGCATCAAACGCCAATAAACATCCGCATATTCAGATGCGTTGCTCCACTTAGCACCATCACATCCATGTACAACCAGCTACTCACAGACCGCACGAAACGCCAGAACATAGCTGTCACTTTGCGCTACCATGTGCGAGACGGGTACCACCCGTTACCATGTCGCATTGCAGCCATATCTGGCCAGCACAACTGCAGGCAGTCGGTCGTTCCAAGACGGCAGTCGAGGAAGGACTCCGATAGCTCGTTTGCCCTATTTCACTATAAAAAATTCCACTAAGCGTTCTTGTGGTGTATAGTAGGATATATTTTTTTACAACTGATATTATTCTAAAACATACTCTAAGGTAGTTTTAATAAAAAAACTTCATATTAAGTAAGTACAAAAATAATTCTATAGATTTAAATATATAGCAGTACATGTATGCGATACTGTTACATAACGTACAGGTACGCATATACATATACATGTATAAAGGTCAATCTAAGTGGTGTTCGAAAAAACCAAAATTCCACGTTAATAAAATCAAAAAAACTCAACAATTTAAACAATACTCTACTAAAGTATTAAGTAATACAAAGTACTCACATTTTTTCAGTTCCTAGGCGTAGCAGGAGCGGCGTAGCGTCTGTCGATCGTAGCACCCCGCGCCGCTCTACGGCGGCGCTACGGCTGCGCGTAGCCCGCTACGCCATTGGCCGGCCCCTGTACGTAGCTGGCAGAGCCAAGCCAATGCCAGGGCCCACTGTAAAAGGGGCGGGGTTTCGTTTCAGCGGAATTTTCAGGAGGTCCAAAAGTACATAGTCGGCTTGAACCCCATCAATGCCTCCATCCGGATTTGCGCAACTGTATATCTCTGTTTATTTGGACCTTGCCTTTCATATTTGTATAGAAATATCTGAATACACTTTAATCAATACCGAGATGGAAAGTTTTAGAGCACGCTTTTTAATTTGTTTTATAACAGTATGGCAACTTTAATTAAAATAAAAGAAATGTATTTTTATATAATATGATATCATGCCATAGAAGTTCTAAGCATCGCGTTCGTTAAGAATAGTATTGCGGCACTGCCAGAGGTACCTCTTACTCACACTTTATATCTGTAAAGTGACAGCTGTCATAAGTAGACTCATGTGATAGTAACTGGTAGCCAGTTGTAGAGGAAGGCGCAAGAGGGCAAATAGTCTGCCGCGAGTAGTCACCAGAAAGAAATGGATAGTAGTAGATAGAAAAGGATGGATAGTAGATAGATATCCGGTGGCCCATGGAGGGGCAGCAGGAGGGCGTCGCATCTGAATAACCTCAATGCACAAGTCTATGGATGTCGGAAGTATATTTTGTAGTATAAGACTTTGTAGTATAAGTTGACCACGGAAAGTGATTAAAATCAGACATTTCTTGTTTTATAGTATAGGGGACAAACGAGCAGTCGGGGACATTTTCATGACTATCGACGACCATAGACATCCGCATAGTGGTAAATAGATGCGTTGCCCCACTTCCTCCTCCTACCTCTATAGGTCACCGGTTACTTACACACCGAAACGCGACAGCACAGCTGTCACTGTACGCCGATTTCGTTTCCCCGGGTTCTACTTCCCCGGTCGTGCTGGCCTAATCCGGCTTCATGCATGCATGCAGATGGCACTACCTCTTACTAAAATTCCTATGATTCGAAAGTGTAAGATGCACAAGAGACGTAAAGAAGATGAGCCCGCTTTGTGCTGATGTGGTACGCTACGAAATTGGTTTTACGCGCTTTTCCTCCTCGTATATTTTAATCGCATAAAAGATTTACGGCAATTCATAATTAACCTCAAAACTTCTGAATTTATTTTTCATTTCTTTCAGAGTGTTATAAATGTGCGTCAGTTTTGACACGTGACTGAAGCTAACTGGGATAAACGTGAGCAGAATAAATGTCGACACTCGACACAATAGCTAAGAAATTTTAAATCGCATTATTACTTGTGATAAACAGTTACTGCTTTGATATGTGAAGTGTGCGCAAGCGACGTAAGCGACGCAAACGCTATAAAGCTGTTGTTACGGTCAGCTGTTCACACTGTTTATTGTTTCACAGGATTTTACACTTTATATTTTCTTCATAGCGTCTTAACTAAATTATTTGTTTAGGAGCCCAAAAATCCAAATTATGATCATGCACTTCATCAAATTGGTTGATGTCCAAGCGAAGCAGCCAAGTCATTCTCATGCAAAAGCTGACCCCCTAAAAACAGAACGATTATTTATAAGGAGATAAATAATATTGCGAGATATATTATAGATAATTCATATCAGTGGCTATTTCATCCAAACCAGTTCAGTAGCTTTTGCATTAATAAACAACAAATACATAAAACGTTCACATTTAAATTTGAGTAAATTAGAGATAGAATGAAGATCAAAATTCAATCTCAATTATTTAAAAATAATCTCTTTCGTGTTTTGCATAAATTTATAGAATTGCAATAGACAACTATTGAGTGCGTGCTGTATGTGTAGGTTTTATTTTATTCGGGGAAAAATTAACAATTAATACAAATTGTATTAAAATCATTAATTATTAGCTTTTTACATATATGGGGCACAATAAAAGTTTTGCACTTCTAGCTAATTAGAACTATTTCAATTTCGAATGTTAATATAATTTTAAACATTGCAACCTAATAAAAAAAAATTGGCGGGAAATCATTTGTCAATTGGTTTTTATCACAAATCAAAGTTCTACGTACGCAACGAAATTGGAATTATGTAAAAAAGATTTTAGAGCGATGATTTTTTATGATTTTAAAAGTTCTCTCTCTCTCTCCGCAAGACTGTGCCGCTCGTCTTCAAAATGCTTTTGGGAGAGAAGCACCTTGTTTGAGCACCGTGAAACGATGGTTTGCTGAATTTGAGAGAGGTCGAGTTTCTTTACACGACGAATTTCGTGAAGGGCGACCTTCAACAGCCGTCAACAAAAATAATGTGACTACTGTTAAGCGGCTAATTGAAGAAAACCCGCGGATTACTTATGAGACAATTCGAGGACTATTGGAAATTAGTATAAGCCAAATTCAGGAAATTTTACACAAATAATTGACAGTTAGGAGACATTATTGTCGTTGGAACCCTCATGAACTGACAACGGAGCAGAAGCGGGCTCGCGTGGAATGGTTCTCACAGATGTTACTGAAGTACGACCACGGACATTCTAATGCTGTTTATGACATTGTCACAGGAGACGAAACACGGATTTATTGTTTTGAACCCGAAAAAAACAGCAATCTTGTGAATAGGTGTTTGAAAATGAGAACAGGCCAACAGAAGTAAGGCAGGCGACGAACGTTGGTAAAAAAATGATCGCGTTTTTTTTCTCAGCTACAGCTCCCATTTGTACAATTTCACTTGAAGATCAAAAGAGTGTTAATGCCGAGTGGTATTCTACCATTTGTTTACCCAGGGTGTTAGAAAAAGTTCGCGAAAGACGACCCAAAAGCCGCGTTCTCCTACATCATGACAATGCTTCTTCACACACGGCCAACAAAACAAAGTCATTTTTAGACTCCGAAAAAGTACAACTCGTCACCCATCCCGCGAATATCCCCGAGCTAGCAACCTGTGATTTCTGTATTTTCCCCAATATCAAAGATTTGATGAGAGGTTTCACTTTTACCAACTCCGAAGAGGGAGGAGTGATAGCGTTCAATCAACACGTAGAAAACATGCCTTCAGATCTGTGGTCCTCCTGTTTTAAAAAATGGTTCGATCGCATGAAAATATGTTTAAAATGTAAAGGCGAGTATTTTGAAAAGCAATAAACATAAAATTTTGGTTATAGTCATGTTGTTTTTTTTAAGTTACTCAATAGTTATAGTGTGACCTACGTATCTTTTTCGCTTTTCCTCTATTTCCGCATTTCTTAATAAAAAGGTAAACGATCAAATTATAGTAATATGAAATAAATTGAAAAGAAAATGTTTTTATTCAATATAGAATGAGAATGAGAATGAGAGAAGGGAAACTAATAGGTACTCCATGAAACGTTACGTTGAGTTGCAAATCAGCAATATTATAAAGAAATCTCATTTTAAAAATATGATTTAAAATAATTCACAAAACGCATTGGCTCGCAACATCCAGGAGACATTAGACAATCCAATTTCCCGGGAGTTCCTGCGAGATCGCCGTTTCTGCTGATCGCATCACATCGGCACGAGTTCATTTCACGGCCAGAGGAGCTCGCAAATGAAGTTCCGCCGGTCCGCCGGCTCTCTGCCTATATTACTCACCCTCCGCGGATCGCTTGCGACGACGTTTGCACTTTTGGATGTGGCATCTGTGTTACGATTTAAAAAAATCATATACTTTGTCAAGATTTAAAACGAAAACGATTTGTAATGTTTAACGAATTAATTTTCAATTACTTAGTATCTGTTTGGGCACGGTGCAGGCGTAGGTTAATTAAAGAATAACTTGGCTGAGGCATCTGATTTATTCAGATTTAACATAGAATTATACATTTTTGCATCTCTCCGTCGTAGTGGTTCGGGCCGAAGAGAAAGAATAAACTCACGGAAGCGGAAACGTCACTTAGATGTCACAGATTATACACATCAATCAATAGTTTGCCCCTGTCACTTATCACGTTTTAACGTTCGACAACTAGATAGCGGTGATACGCATATCTGGCGTTAACACTATCTAGAGGTCGGTTTTATATGATGTTATAGTTTAAGCATATTAAAGAGAAATAAAAATGTTATTTTTTTGGACACAGATGCGTAGACGTGCGACACGTAGTTGAAGACAAGCCTGTACTCAAGCGGTGGAGTGGTAATGTATAGAACTGTCTAGATGTTCAATTAACCGGGCCCGTGTTTACCAGCGAACGGCATAACGTTGTCGATGTTGCCGTTAAAAATAAGACATTAACAATTTGTCTTATTAAAAAATTTTGGGCATCATTATAAGATAAATACTACACAAGCCGACGCACACCATTATCTTAGAATTTAAGATAAAAGTGATATTTATTTTTCGATGCCCTAAGCATTTTTATTTTGCACACCTTTCACTTCAGAAAACTTTGGACTTTTAAGAACGAACATGTCGTTCTTAAAACTCCAAAGTTTATTCGTTCTATTAAACTGTAAGCTGCGCTACTAACAGTTTATTCGTATTTAGTTAACACACATAGTATCTCTTTCTTCCTTAGCTTTTAATATAATTCTAAACAATTCTAAGCACATAATACATTATGATTAACCCATTACAATAAAACAGTGAAGTTAAAAGCGCAACCTGTTCGTGGCTCGGTGGCGCGCGATTCATTTTGCACGGTTAGTGAGTACGTTGGGAGCGTGATTTATATCTGCGATAGATCGCCCCGACTTTGAATACGAACTCAATAGACCATTTGTGACGCTCTAATCTTTTTGTCATCATCATCTAATATTACTTTCATCGGGAATTGCTGATGAATCATCTCAAAGAGATGGATAATATGATAATGTAGAATAATATGAATGTGAAGGAAATAAGAAAATTATGTCTTCGGGCACTCTACTTCCTCTTCTCTGCTTAAAGTGCAAGTAATAAGAGATCTAACGCGAATTGTATATGTATAACATATAATACAGATGGTAATGAAATAGGTATTATCAACAAGATGCGAAGAAGTTATTGGTTCATTTATTCAGCTAAATCAACTCGACGTAAAGATCAGGCTCAACAACTTGTTACTAGATGAGCTGACCTACTTCGGACAGTGTTCCGGAGGGGGGTAATCTACAAATGTATCCTGATTGTTAAGGGTAAATCAAATTTTGCAGAGCTAAAACAACTCTTGCATTGATAATGTGTTATCATTCAATAACTTAGACTTCCAATAACTACCGCAATTAGACAAGCCAAAGAGTAAATTATATGGGGAAAACTGCGGGCTACCCGCTACAGCAATGAATAACAATCATGAAAAACAAAGAAACAGACATACCTACATTCATTTTTATATTTAGAGCGAGTTCTGATTAAGTTCCCAAATAGCCTATTAAAAATTAACTAGCAAATAAAAAACTATAGGAGTAAATAATTAAAATCATCTATATTGTTAAGAATCTTTTGAATAGCATATTAATAGTAATTGAAATAGGTCCTCTGATTATTAATAACTCTTTTCCCATCTTCCTCTTAAGAATTTCTTACTTTATCCCAATTACGAAATCAGCTATTCATACGATAAACATATTTACGAAGTTTCCCGGGGGCAATTTGGTTCTTTGCATACAATTATACGTTAAAATATCTGAGCTTAAAATCTTTTTCTCCATTTCCTAACATATTCTGGAGTAGGGTTGAACCGGTGGTGAAGTACTTTTTTATTTTCATAGATTTTTATGATTTTTATTTTGAATGAAATCTTTTCTTTTCATCTCTTTGATTTTTTGACACATTGTTTTGGAGTAAAGAACCAGTGATACAAGTTCCTGTTAAAGTTCCGGTTATTAGGTATCATACTGTCAAATAAACTACACATAATTAGATACATTTATGTTAAGAATAAAACACCAAAAAACTAGTTGACACTTTAATAGTAATTTACGAAATCGTCAAATATTAGCACTTTTTTCGTCGCCCTTTTAAGGAAAACTGTTTCTACCCTTTATCCCCGTTATTAATTCATCTTTTGATAGGCCAAACAAATCTACGAATTTGTCGTCGTACGTCTAGACGGTTAGATTTTCGACAAAGTACGTTTTCATACAAAATTTGTGCATAATTGGCTATAACTTTTTATTTCGTTAACTTAGGAGTGTGATTTTTTCAAGGCATCAAGACGTAACTGACCTTCGTATTTAACAAAAATTTCAGCTTAATCCCTTTACGCGTTTTAGAGAAAAAGGTCTTGAAAACCATGCATTACGTTTGGAATGTTCTTCCCATTCATACGGAACCCTCGGTGTGCGAGTCGGACTCGCACTTGGCCGCTTTTATTTTATTTTTCTTTCTAGTACCTATAAGGCAACAAACGAATATTCGGACCCTTTGAAGACTGCCAACGAGCATTGACAATTTCTACATCTATAAGTTGCTCTTTCCTCTTCATACCTATCGGCCACAGGAAACTTACACACCGGACGACAGCACTTTGCACAGGTAGCATGTCAACGAGGTTTCAGGAAGTGGTATGCGTGCTTGCATGCAGCTGAATTGCCTGCGTGACCAGCGAGGTATCTCTCTTACACGAGACCGGTGTAAAGTGACAGCTGTGCTGTCGTGCGGTGTGTAAGTAGCAGGTGGCCAATGGAGGTGGGAGGAGAAAGGAGTGTAGCTCAGCTGTATATCCTTAATTCTGCTCCAATGCGTGCTACATTGGCACTACCTTTTATATTATTTTATATTCAATATGTAAGTAATAGTATTCCTATTTTCTAAAAATGTAGCATTTCATTTATTATTATATTAAAGAGGTTCTGAAGGCGGCTTGTTTGCCTTCCAATATTTGAAAACATGGTACTTTTATGCCATGAGTGTGCGGCGGTAACGTGTGAGCAGAATGTACCTCCCTAGAAGTTCCAGTGTAGTTATGCTGCAATGCATCGTGGAACTAACTTTGCGGATGTTGATGGGCGCTGGTTCGCCTATTTACTAGAGAATTAATTACTAGAGTCTTTGTTGAGCAATAACTTAGGGACGTTCCAACTAAGAGTGAGGCACCTTCTAGGCAAGCATGTTACATCATCGGTCACGTTGACACATTCCATCACAAATAAATAGGCAGAATATTTCATTACTATAAAAATACCTATTTCTATAAAAAAGCTTTTAAATGAAATGTGAATTACATTTAATTTTATATTTCTTTTAAAAAGACACATTTAAAATAATAGCACAGTTTATAACGATAGACATATACCGTAGGTACTGTTTTAGGGTACAATAATTGTGTACGAACTAGGGCAACCCTTTTAGATGCCGCCTGATTAATGCATTCTGTTCACCGACGTCAGCACGAAAGAGGAGGGCCGGGAAATGCATTCTAGGCGAATACAAAATGACTTGGCTGTTACATTTTAAAACTGTCTCAATTGCTTGGGGGGTAAATATTTTTTTTATTTTACATGGTGTGGAGAAATTTCTTCGTATTGCATGTAAGATATTATCTCGGTGTTTTACCTGTATCTGTAAGTATATTTTTTGGGGGAAAACGAGTTGAAGCCTAACAATAATTTTTTTCGGGTTCAAAAGTATATACCTAGTTATGTTACATTTTTAAGTTATTCCAGAATATAATGCTAAAAATCTTTGTAACCTTTAACCATCTCTGATTTGTAATATTTTTACGCGAAAAAATAAACGAACATACTAACTTTCACAATTACTAAATGAGTGAAACTTTATATCGACGTATAAGAAGCCTAGATTTTTATAATTAACCGACGCATTTACGAAACGCTCAACTACATCAGCTGCTACGCCAGCGTAGCACAGCTACGTGATCGTAGCAGAACTACGGGATTATAGCAGTGCTACGTAATCGTAGCACTGCTACGTGATCACAGAAATCGATGTACGTAACCATTACACGTCTATAAATTCATACAAGTTTGAAAATCTCTCGAACGACTTTAATCCTTACCAAATAATAAGACTTAGAGAAGATAGCAGTAGTGATTCTGTTGGAAGCTCTAGCTAAAAATTAAAGGTGAATTAGTTGCATATTTCGTAAGGTGAAATATCTACAAATAACATGACGGTGACAACACATCACAAATAGACTAACACTATGTGCATGTAAGCGACATTTGATATTTCTGTATGTGTTACTCTGTACCCTCTGCCTACCCATTTAGGGAACTGGCGTGTACGTGTATACATCTGTCTATAGAGAACGAATTAAAGAGAAAGTGTAACTACCTATGTTGAATTGCCTCCTTATTCTTATGGTAAGTTTGACGACTTTACATCATTAGGTGACGGACCGTGACGGATGTAGTCAATACATTAGCGTGTCACGTGTATGGAGTGTGGAACTGCTCGGAGGGTGGAGGGGGGGTGAAGTGCTCTCGCCCGCGATAAGAGCTGAGTGCGCTTTTTGAGAGTGGCCGATCGCTTGTAAGTGCTACTCGTAGGCCACTCGCCGCGCCTCCTCATAGAGTGTCGCATTTTATTTATATTGCAGAGGCAAACGGGCTTGTCTGATAGTATGGGCCTACATTCACAAACATCGAATAATTACCGCCTTCTAATATTCATAAGAATTTGATTTTTTCCATGGGTATAGTACATAGTATGTGAAGTAGTATGAGGAAGAGGGAATACAGTTTTCTCTTCGCATAAACTTGCGCACTATAATATATATATATATATGTGTGTGTTTTGCGCATCTGCCTCTCTTTAAAGTCTCTATAGTCTATAGAAATGATGCCGTAGTCGATTGGCTCGGCCAATTTATTATTTATATATTTTTTTTTTATTTAAATTATTTATAATAAATATAATTTATTTAAAATATGGGAGTTATTAACAATATAGTCATATTTAATAGGATACCTAAAATGGTATTTAAATAAGGGTAAAAATAAAAAATATCAGCTGCAAAATTTTCTGATTTCTTCACGGATCTAAATGATGATTACAGAAAATGAAATATGTATGAAAATAGTATTTTGGTCTATGGAAAATGCGGGTAACACACTGTGTTGCTTCAAGCGTAAATGGTTTTATTTATTTTGTAAAATTTGTTTTTTTTTACAAATTGGTTCGTTCACGGTTTTGAGACGGACTGTTACTTAAAAGGATGAGCAAGACTAGAAGAGATAGTTTGGGATGCGGATGGTAAGAAAAAAATACGGGCAAGGGCGAAGGAGATGTGGTCTTTGTTGTGGACAATGAGAAGCAGTGAGTAAAAGAGGCTTGGGTATCAGATAAGGCATAACATTTTCTTTTAGAAGGAAAGCAAGGTAAGTAAGAACAAGCGCATACAGACTAGATAAAAGAAAAATTAAATGTTATGTCTTACAAAGAAGTGAAGAGCTTAGTAGAGAAAAGAAAATAATGGCAAGCGCTACACGGAAATTCGTGCTTGGTCATCAGTTTATTTAAACCACTACTACTCTTGTTACGCCAGAGTGGACAGCGATAACCACTATGACCTTAAACCTTTGATCAAATCATATCAGTAAGCCCTAGGGAACCGCTAAAATCTGTGTGTAACAAAATTAACCAGAAGAACATAGGAGTAGTTGGGATTGATTCCAAATTCCTCCGGTGTAAGCGGCCGACAGCCCTTCCTTAACGGCCAGTAACGGGTCTACAAAACGTCAGACGTCTGTTGGCGGCGGCGTCACTCATCACCTGCTCCTTTGCCTCCTGACTCATAAAGCAACTCAAAAAAACTGCATAAAGCGACCCGGCAATAAAGCCAAGAAAAAAAGAGGATATTCATGAAGATCATTCGAGGTGTATTTCTGGTTTAATTTTATTTACTTTCCTCCAGTACAATTATGATAAATCATTTAAAAGTACGTTATATTGGGGATTTTATATGCTTTTAAATGCAGCAAGAGAGCTGCGCTGTCACTGCAGTAGATCCTGGCATCATTATGATTACCGTCAAGAGTTACATTTAGAACAGGTATAATATGGCAGCCATCCGATCAAAAATACAAGATAACAGGAAGAAAACACAAGTTTTTGAGATATTATTTTTCTTAGGGGACAAATATCTGTAAGTATATCAAACTAGCTGCGCCCCGCGGTTTCACCCGCGTAAATTTCGATCCCGTGAAAAATAGAAAATCATCCCATGGCATCATCAGGAACATTTTTTCGGGATGAAAATTTCCATGTGTTAATCCAACTTACTCTCTATGTGTGTGTCAAATTTCATGAAAATCGATTTAGCTGTTTTTGCGTGAAGGAGTAACAAACAAAAAACAAAGGGATTATGTTCAGCGCTTGAAGAGAAAAAAACTCATTTTCGCATTAACAATAGTAAAGATAATGTAGAGCATATAAATAAAAGCAGTCTATTATGAGGTAGTGTCATGTGCAATGATAGTGAATTATGCAGGCACGACCAGAGCACTACCTTTTGCCCATACGATACCGCATTAAAATAAAGGTCATCATGTCACGTTTCGTGCGGTTTGTAAGTAGCTGGTGGCCCATTGGGGTAGGAGGAAAGAAGGGAAACGTTAGCAGACAGCAGCGTCGACAGTGATCAAAATGACTCCAACTGCTCCCCCC
>LUGF01017447.1:330428-340582 GCA_001625245.1 Calycopis cecrops | reverse complement strand
GGGTGAAGGGGGAGCACAACGGGCTCGTTACGGTGCTTCCGGCGGAAGTGCGCGACGCACCGCCGACGCCTGCGAGGGTGGACGGATGCTCTGACAAACATTCATATTCGCCGGGACATATTTTTATGCGACCGTTTATTACTCGGCTTCCGCGACACAATAATATTTTTTTTTCAATTCCGATTGTTGGAATGGGCCATTAAAAATCGTTTTTTTAATTCCGATGGTTGGAATGAGCCATTAAAAAAATCGTTTCTTTATTCCCGACTGCTGGAATTGTTTTTTTTTTCATTTCCGATTATTGGAAGAAGCCATTTAAAACCTCTGAGTTACACAATACCGCTTTACATGTCTTAATAAAAAACAACTGGAAAGTAATATATTACCTAAAGTATCTGAAATTGTGTGCTACCATCGCCTACCGTTGGACTCTTTAAAATAGAACAGCAACGTTGTTTCATTACTGGCACATATACCGAATCAAATTTGATTGAGTTTACTTATCACCTTCTCAAAAACAGGGATATGGATATTTAGGTCGAGGCCATCTACAGTGACTTCTCTAAGGCATTCGACAAGATTCCCCACATAAATTTAATAAATAAACTTAGAGCTTTTGATATTCACGGAGATCTTTAGAGGTGGTGGAGAGACCTGTACCTAATCTGTCACTGTCAAGGGTCACTTTAACATCTAGTGTTGTTCAAGGATCACATCTAGGACCAATACTGTTTAATGTTTATAATAATGACCTTCTATCTTGATCTCAATATTGCAAATCCTTTTGTATGCAGACGACGTAAAGATTTTTAGTCTATTAACACTAGCCAGCCACACTAGTTAGTCATTACCTTCAAAGAGATCAAATATAATACAAAATTATTCACAATATAGTCGATTCGCCGTATTTGATCTCTAATATATTTTTTAATTGCATAAGATTTTTTAATTGCCCTACTCTTACTGTACTCTCCACAATACATTAGATATTTAGAACTTGAAAATTGTAAAATCTAATTTATAAGAAATCGCAAAAGTTTTTTTTATTAATATTTTTTAAATAATATTTTATTTGATTAATGTTTTAAGTTACCAAGAATATAAATGTATAAATAATCAGTGGATGTTATTGTTACCATTGTATGTTGCCCAATTAAAAAAAAGAGAATTAAGCGAGAGAGCCGTCTTGATGTTCTTTACAGTAGGCCCGTGTCCAGCAGAGGGCGAATGTGAACTGATGATGATAATGATACGAACCTTGCACTCTTAAACTATAAAAAACCGTTTAATCGCCTTTTTGCGGTTTGTCGACTAAGATTCCCACCGGGGATCGGATGAAAGAGGATGAAAGAGCTACCCCCGTACATAATATCACAAGATGCAGCGTCACCGATCGCTAGGGATAATCGAGCAGTTTCTGGTGATAGTGAACTAAGCTCGAACGTTCCCTAGAAAACGTTTGATAGTTATCCAGCTCGTAATTGTAATATTACATAATATTTCAATAAATGATCGCTCTTAAAGAGAAGGTTATAGTACGTGAGCGTGAGAGGGTAGAGTACGTACGTTTAGAAGGTGAGCAAAGTAAAGGAGAGTCCGAAGGAAATGTTACTTTTCGGATTTTCGGTTTTATCTGGGAAACGATGCATTGTGGAATGGCGAATTGTGGAGCTGAGGGTTTAACCTAAAAAAGCCGTGGTAAATAATGCTCTAATTTAAAATAAAAGATGAAGATTTTAAGGGCTTTGATTGATTTTATTAGAATTAGCCAACAATGAGCTATTTCTGATTTTAAGTTAAACCCTGCAAAATACCACCTTCTGTAGGCCCCCCCTTCAGTTTGCTCACCTTTAAGTCCTCAGACTTTTAGTATGATCACTCTCCTAGCAGTATAAACAATGCCCTTAAAAAAACTCTCGCTTTCTGCAAACACGCACTCTACAACTCTTCCATTGAATGGACTATAAATATATTATTGTCATACACAGATTCATTTGTTACCATTCTATTCCCACACGAAATGTTACTACAGTCAGTATTCCCATGGCATTAGTAAAGCCGTACATATTAGCGGTATTAAATATCGAGAAATAATTAGCGCGTCACTAGCTGTCACCAGTGGCAGTGCGGTAGAGCACGGGAGAGCAAGGCAGAGTAAGTAATAACGCGAGGTGTCTTGTGCGGCCAGTCCCTCGGGAAATCACGGTAATCCACCGCGGCGACGCGTCTAAATCTCCGTCGATACAACATACTGATCACTAGTGATGCGCGACAGAGCTAAATGTCGCTACTTTTCTTTATTTTATGTCGATGTGTTTGATTTTTAGGGTTCCGTATCTCAAAGAGAAAAAACGGAGCCCTTCTGGGATCGCTTTGTTGTCCGTCAGTCTGTACGTCTGTCAAGACCTTTTTCTCTAAAATGCGTGAAGGGATTAAGGGATTATTTTTGTCAAATACGGATATCAGTTACTTCTGGATGCCTTGGAAAAATCACACTTCTAAGTTAACGCAATAAAAAGTTATAGCCATTTATGTACAAACTAGCTGTGCCCCGCGGTTTCACCCGCTTTAATTTCTAAGAAATCCATATAAACTTCAACACCCTATTTCACCCCCTTAGGGGTTGAATTTCTAAAAACCCTTCCTTAGCGGATGCCTACGTCGTAACATCTATTTCAGCTTGATCCGTCCAGTGGTTTGGGCTGTGCCTTGATAGCTGGCTATGTCACGTTTGAGTTTTATATATATAGATTTTGTATGAAAACGCACTTTTTCGAAAACCTATAGGGTACTTCCCGTTGAGCTAGAATTCTGAAATTCTGCAAGAAGTAAGACCTTACAGTATACATATAGGAATAAATCTAAAAATTGGTAAATAAAATTTGTATCACTGGAAAAATCATTACCAACTTATGCATATAGTTCGTTTCATAATAAATGTATGCAGGCACCTCCATATATAACTTTGTCAACTTGTCGCAGGGAAGTGTAATTTTCTTAACGTCAATTACTTTTGCTCATACCTCCCGTTCCTACGGAACCCTCGGTGTGCGAGTCCGACTCGCACTTGGCCTGGTTTTTTAAGAATTATTGGCTTGTGTAATTATTTTTGGGTTTCATATGGAACTTTTATATAGTTCAATTAATTCTTATTGTGTTCAAAAATTATTTAAATACGTGATCTTGTAAGTTAAAATACATTTCAATGGAGGTAATCTGTATTATTTAGCACAACGAGATTCTAACATTGCAGATATTTTTCTGGTATTAGAAAAAAATGTTATAGACCTCATTGATAGGGAAATCTAAATTCATTAGAACATCTCCATTCTAAATGTTAAAAAATTACAAGTGCGCAAACTCAAAAAATGGGCAATTTTTACTTCCGTCTGTGCTCAATGAACCAGCCATAAAGCATAAATACGAACAGTGCAACTGACTACAACAAAACTCACTAGAAATACAGAAAAAAAAATGTATATTAATACGTGAAGCAAATCAAAAAGAAATCCGTTTTTACGAAAATTGTACTGACGGAGGAGTATGAAACTTGGCACACTTATAAGTAGTTTATGTGTAGGAGATGTACAGAACGTTAATGTTCGTCAATAATAATTCTTATTAAGTAGATTCAATCAATAAATAAAACATCACACACACTATCATGCATTTGACACACACAAACACAAGTACTTGATGTCATTTATTCCAATGAAAGATCATTGCCAGAGAGTGAAAATCAAAATAAAGATATTTGTTTGCTGATTAAAGTAAATCATGATTTAGATCAACTCCGCTCCGACGATATAATTTAAATGTATCATGGTCGAATTTCGACTCTGGGCGACCATTAATTCTTCCTGGTATTTAGAAGACTAAAAACAATTGTACGGTAAATAAAACACCTCTGCCATTTCCATTCAGTTTTTTATTTTCTTTTTCTTGATTACTGCATACATTGCAATATATTCTTAAGCATATATTCACATTCCTAAGAAGTCTACATATCGATATATAGTTATCGATACAATCGCAGCGCGTCCCTATTTAAGCCGTGAGTATTGAGGTCTGGTGAATGGGCTCTGATGAATTATGCCCGTTCACGTGGAACACGGTGACATACGCATTACATCCCCTGGTGCCGGCGTTTTTTACTCGCAACATCATTGCGTATTACAGATAGTGCCATTACTGCAGTGTAGTCTGATGAGGCCGGCACTACCTGGGAAGAATCTCTTTACTTACCTAGTAAGTAGGAAGGAAAGCTACCTCCTTGTGTGGCGGAGTGAAATGGTATAGATAGGTTGTGTGGAATGTACGTGATGTGAAAAGAGTATGTCTGTATCCATCTATACAATATCTGAATTATTTTTGTGTTTGATCGTCGCTAATCGATATAGTCACTAAAGGCTCATCCAACCGCTCATTAAAAACGCGAAAATTTCTGTATATATAATATTGTATTTTTGTTATTCATTTGAATGTATTTCATTCTATGTAATTCATTGAACGGGTTTGAAATGTTGCACAAGTCTGTGGAACAACATAAAATAGTTTAATTGAGGTTCAGAGTGTTTTAATAATTTTGAAATTATATTTTGAAACAAAACCCTCATAATTTTTTTCAGCGCCCTACTCAGGAATCTTGAAACGCGTTCGCGGCATACCCGCTTACGTTACCAGTGCGCCCATCGGTCGTTAAGACATTACTATATAGTATAAAACAACGTTGCTTTCCGCCGTCTGTGTATCTGTTTGCTTAGATCTTTAAAATTACGCAAAATTTTGATGGGAATTTTTTAATAGAGTTATTCAAGGGGAAGATTTATATGTTTAATAACTCCATTTTTGAAGTCCGAAATCCACGCGGACGAAGCTGCGGGCGGAAGCTATAAATAAATAAAAAAAAATGCTGAACTACGCAGAATCCTAAATATGAAAATAACTCAAGTGAGCGGATAAAGTTAAGCTCGCCGACTCATCGAAGTTCGTCGGACGTAATGAAGACTTATGAGTCTGTCGCTCTCGCTCGTAATTGCCGTGACGTTGGGGCTGAGGCGGCACGCCGTCCGACGTCACGCTGTCACTCTGTCACGCCGGAGTCCTGCTGACACGTCGAGATGACTTTATAAGCTTCATTGAAATTAGAAAAGTTTTGTTGGCTATTTTTTAATATAATAGCAACATGTATATTATTCGTTAGGTAGATAAAAATGCCCCGAAGTGTATTCATTGGAAAGTACATTTAGTGTACCCTGCACATTTTTTTTAGATTTTGATGTATTATTGTATTATTTTTGATGTATAATGTATTTTCTTTATTAAATATATTTTCTGTTCTCTAGTCTTCTAGTACGTGCAAAACAGCATTTAGCTTAGCATTAGTCCATTGACATTATTATCTAGATATTATTAGGTGCCTAAAGAATTTTCGGTAGTTTGGTAATAATTGACATCTGCAGCTGTCACCCCATACCAAATGCAGACAAGCAATGACAATATGTATTATTTTATTTTATTAACATTATTTGGGTTACCTATGTTCATTTTTTTCCTCGTTTAAAAGATAATTAAGTTATTACCTACATACTGTTAATTTTTTTTATTTTTTTTTATGGTATAAGGGGGCAAACGAGCAGTTGTAGCCATTTTCATGACTACCGACGCCCATTGACATCTGCATTGAGACTATACAGATGCGCTGCCCCCCTTTCTCCTCCCACCTCCTTGGGCCACCGGCTACTTACACACCGCACGAAACGCGACAGCACAGCTGTCACTTCACGCCGGTCTCATGTAAGCGAGAGGTACCTCCCCGGTCGTGCCGGCCCAATTCGGCTGCATGCAAGCATGCAGCGTGGCACTACCTCTTACTTGTTAATTAATTATTAAAACCTTTATACTTAAGTTATACATAACTTAAAATCATTCGCCCTTTTTTCATGTATAATTTCTAGGAATAATAAATTAAAAATGTGGTGACTTTCCGCAACTTTTAACGTTTAATTAAAAAGGGGAAGTTATTGCATTCGGTCCGATCAACGAAATCAAGTTTAGATCAGATCTCCGTTTAAGTTATACACCAAATACACACAGTCAGACAGCCAAGGCTCAAAAGACTGGAAGTAATGGCCAGTAGTTATGAGCGTGAACTTTGATCACTGACGTTCTTTACTTAACTACAGTCTACGGGGTCTGCCACGCTAACTAGTGGCTGAAATGTGAACCGAATGCTAGCAAATTTTCGTTTGTACACGTAGACAGAGAACTGTCTACGTTTGTACATATGTTATGACATAAATGTCAACATGTAATTGTCATTGTCTTTTGCGTAATGTTTTGCTACCACTTAATTCCTAAAATGATTAGTAGGGCGCACATTCGGTGAAAGTGCTGCCTCTATGTTTCGGGCACGGTCCCTATTGGCCACATCACACATGTTACTTCACATTGGAGTACGTGGCATTCCTACATTAGCGTAGCAGTTATTAAACGTAACGTTTTACTTCGCTCGTTTCAGCTGGCTTCATGTCACGTGAATGTAATTTAAATACAAAATTTTAAATAGCTTCGTAGTTTCATAAAACCAGACCATTCTTTTTTTATTAACAACAATAATATACTAAACTTTTTAGAGTTACGAGGCCGGCGAAGGTTCTACTCGCAATAAAAATAAAGCGCGAAAAGAATTGAATGTACATCCGACACTGTGAGTATTGCTCGCTTTGTACTCCGGCATTTATATTAGCCGCCATTTTCCTCTTTGTAACGGTACACGGCGCTCCCGCGGAAATTTATTTAAATTTTAAAAGAGAACCCCCGTTCCGTTTAGAACTTAAGTGAGTTTGGTCGAGTTACTCGACGATATCCGAGTTTTTTTTATCTCCGTTATCTCCTTATCGTTTTATTTTTCAATTTATATCTAAGAGACGTGCGAATCTCGGCGTTAATTAAAATCTATTCCCTTTCGCTTTGTCGCCGCTTTCCCGTAATTAAGTGCTAGTAGAGTTGTGTGTACCCTTCCCCGGGGACCTCGGCACATAAAACATTCACGCCCCAAACCCGTTAATAGCCACAGTTTAGATAGAGCGATGTATTCTCTTTAACCGGGTGTAGTCTGACGGACTTTTCAATTAGTTCCTGATGATATTCAACGAAGTTAATTGATAGAGATTTTGGAGGGATAAGGATTGAGGATGATGATGTTAAAGAAAGGCTGCATATGACTCGTGTCTAGTACCATTAAATAAAATATGAAAAAACAGTGAAAATTAAATGTTCAGCAGTCTTTAGGCTTCCGTACCCAAATGGTAAAAACCGGCCAAGTGCTACTCGAACTCGGGCAAGTAGGGTTCCGTATCAATAACTATAAAAATAATTTTGTTCTCTAATCAGGTACGTTTGTCACATGAGGTGATTACGGCGTTCATTAGGTACTTTACTACATAGTATAAAACAAAGTCGCTTTCCGCCGTCTGTGTGTCTGTACCTATGATGTATATTTGAAATTATGCAACAGATTTTGATGGGGTATTTTTTTTTATTAGATAGAGTGATTCAAGAGGAAGGTTTATATGTATAATAAAATCGAATTTAACGTTATATAGAAACTAAAAAAATATAAATAGAAACTACATGAGATACTGTGTAACATAGTTACTTATGTGTGCATGATGTTAACAATATTCATGCCACCACATGTCTTTTGGCCAGTATCAAGTCGCCTCTGCAATAAAGATATCATTAATTTATTAACTTTCAGCATTACAATTCACTCTCATGCCACACAATGTGTACAAACAGACGAATCTACATCTTTATTACAATGTTAATCTCCCCGACGACATCAGAGCAAACAATAATCGCTGCGAATTAATCAAACTTTCAAATTATTCCAATATTGGTCTAACTCCGGTAAGTAGAGCTGGAAAATGTTTGCGGAGCGCAAACAGCAATATCGCCGTGCCTCCCGGCGTTCCACGGCTCGATATGATAATGACGGGTCCTACGCTCCCGCTGGTGGATACATTTATTGCAAGGGGATGTCTGTCTGTGCAAATACGGTACTCGTTAGTCCGGGATGATTAAGAATTGGGAAATATATACTAATAACCTAGCTCTACATATTAGTATAGATTTTTACCGTAATAATAATAACTAGTTATCTGCGGGCGATCTAAATTCGATCTCAATGATAAATAATAATAATTTTGTCTCTAAATGTTGTCGATTGCGTGTAACTAAGTATGTGTAAGTACTCTATTACTAAATATGTAATATGTTTGACAATGTCATAACGGTAAATTAATACAAATATCTTCTACTTGAACGAAACGGCCAAGCTGCTCATTTAACTGGAGTGTATAGTTTTGATGTAGCTTGTATAGTTAAGGCACCTAAGGTTAGATCGTGTAGAGTTTAAAACTTGGTGTTACATAGGTAGATCTCATAACTTTTTTACAGTCTGCACACATTGTACTCGTCTTGGCAACATTTTACATTATATTATTACCTTTTTTTGGTTGCATAACATCTTTTATTTTAAGTTGCTTGACAGGATTTTTTACGTTGTCGATTTCCTTTTTTTTATAACAAGGCAAAACGTAGTAGATAGTGTCATATCGCTTCGTTTGACTCGTCTCGGCATCTAATCTGTTGTTCAGGTTAAAATCTGTACTAATTCCCACCCAAGAAGAGTAAAAATACAAAAATTATTATTGTGTTTTTACTTTTTGTTCCCGATGCAGGTTTTTGTCGGGGTTAAGGGTCACATTCGATTTTCTTAAGATCCTTTGATCAAATCAGAACTAGGTGACAATAAAAGAAACTTTTCATGTACCTACGCTTCCAAACGAAAAAAGAAACAGTTAGGACTTCAAAGACGCCCATACATATCCGCATGGAGGCTATACAGATGCTTTTCTCCTATCACCCTCCTGGGCCACCGGCTACACCGCACGAAACGCGAGAGCACAGCTGTCACTTTACGCCGGCCTTATGTAAGCGAGAGGTACCTCCCCGGTCGTGTCTCCCGACCCAATTCGGCTGCATGCAAGCATCCAGTTTGGCACTACCTCTTGCTATAATTTATTTAAGCTAATACATAAGCATAATTTATTTAAGCTGCACCTGCGTGCGTTGCTACGCTTGGCGCCATCTGTCGAAAATTTGTCGAACCAACCCAGAAACCTTCGTAAGCAGGCTTATGCACAACAACTTTACTAAAGATCATCACATGATCAAATGAATAGGTTACATGCGTGCGTTGCTACGCGTGGCGCCATCTTTCGAAAATTGGTCGTACCAAATCAGAAACTTTCGTGGGGTGATCCACAACAACTTTGCTAAAGATCATCAAGTCATGATCAAATGTACCTATAGTTTACGATTCTATAAAGAACATACAGATAAACATTCATTTTTGTATATAAAGATATAAATATTTTGTCCTTCCCCACCACTAGACCAAGTTTGGCTGTGGCATACATTATCATGTATCATGCACGTATTTAAAACCTGCTATAAAGTATTCTATATTATGCTATTCGTATTGCTAGAGTGTCCACGTTTATAGCGACGAGGGAGACCAATGGCACAACGGATACATTTGGTTTCTCTTTTAATAATTATCCTAACAAGATATTCTGCCTTATGTACTAACATTACACTGCTACTCCATACGTTATCAAACACGTGAGCATGATCAATGTAGCTCTCTGGGAGCAATCCAATGATCGATCCAAAACGGTCTATTTATTTGTAAAAACTTACTTGTTTTGGTGAAGTGTTTGTGTAAGTGCCATGCATTACAGCTGGGCCTACACGTCCGCCGTACATTTCGCGCCTCCACGCCGCAAACAGACAGAAGGTGCACGAAACTCGACTCGTTTCTTGCGGCTTTAGAGATAAGTTAGAATGCAATACTAATAATAATATAGCAATTATTCAGATATTTATGGTCGTCGATCGACACCAATAGGGAATCCTTAGTTTCAGTATAAGTGAGTATATAATCTAGGTATATATATAACTGCGACCGTTTACTCACATACTATATTAAAAGTTAAGCTGAACATTAAATAAAAATTAATCCTCTAAGAGCAAACTTGAAGGCGTAGCTTTAGAAACAGTTTTTTAATGTTATAGGGGGGGGG
>LUGF01017447.1:311771-325306 GCA_001625245.1 Calycopis cecrops | reverse complement strand
CAAAGGAGTAGTCGACACCTTTTGAAATATTAATAAACCAGAGCATAGAGGTTATACAGAAGCATTAACCTATCTCCTTCCCCCTCCATGGACCACCGGTAATAAAGAGGTATGCGTCTTCCTATCAGTGAGCCGTCACTCGTCAGAGTCACACCGGCCGCACGAAGCATCACACCTTAACCATCACGTAACATCGATATCGCAACCATCTCGGAATGCCTTCTCAATCGTGGCGGCCCAATACATTTGCCAAGGGGAAGCCTGTCAAGGGGAGAGGGGTACAAAGTCGGTATTCCGGTACAAAATTTTATGCCGTAAATTTATAAAATAATTCTTTACCATAATATATGTAAGTGTAATTTTGTTGAATATAATTATCGGCCTACCGGGGTGTGAGGTCGGGTGTTAGGTGGAGTAATAAAACAAGCGAATATTAAATGCACACTATTAACAGCTTGACGCTTAATTTACACATCTCATAGAAATAGGGTATTTGAAATTTTTTTGATTTTTTTTATTTCATACTTTATGAGTTGCTAAACACGTTACATAAATATTTCCAGAAAATAATCAGCATTAACAACAAAAAATAATGTTAAAGTTTGAGTTATTACACTGGCGCCTAAAACAATGCATACTGTCATGGCGGCGCAATATGATTAGATTGACGTGAAACGCAAGTAAATAAATTAGTGTCAAACACTAGGCAATTCGGCTAGAGTTTACTTGCCGGTGACGTCATCTGAGTTTCAACCGATCACAAAACGTTTTTGACATTGACAAATAATTGCTTCTTTAATTCGCAAATTTTACAATAAATACCTACCTATGCTTTTTTTATATAAAATAGACTTGTATACGGTTTATTATTATCATATAATTTAATATCATGACTTTAATTCGTAGTATATTTTTGATAGTGTCAAATAGCCTTAGGGTCAATTCACACCAAAAGCGCGGCGAAGTGCAGCGAAACGGAGCGCAGTATATGTGTCATATGAATTTAAACTTTATAATAATTACTATAATACTTATTATCGCATGAGAAACTCGAACGGAACGCGCGGATTCCCGCGAAGTCGCTGGAATACGCGAGAAGTCTCTAGAATGCTCCAGAAGTCGCGAGAATTCCATAATAAGTAATGAAAATAAAGTTGAAATTGATATGAGACATAAACTGCGCTCCGTTTTGCTGCGCTTCGCCGCGCTTTTGGTTTGAATTGACCCTGATAGGCTAGTTGACACTATCAAAAATCATCGCTCGCTCACATGAAGCGGCCGTAACGTGACAGCTGTGTCGTTGTTGCGTGAGGTTTGTATTCGCTTATGGCCCATTGGAATTGAGGAGGAGAGGAAAGCAACTCTGCAGCTTATATGTGTCGACAATCATCACAAGTTCGAACTGCTCGTTGACCCCCACTATAAAAATAAATTACAGTGAAATCGCTTCGCTGTGTTTATCACACGTTCGCGCCTTACAGCAAACGATGCTTATTCACAGTGTTGAGAACCGCTGCGCGCTGTTCCCAACACTGTAATGTGGATAGCTGATATTTTTATAATAATATCAAAAAAATTGGGTAATACTCAGCGACATCAGCGCCACTAAATATTTCTGAAAGAATTTTTTTTAACAGTAGGTAACTATTGCGCAGGCTTTTAATTACTTTTAAGCTTTAAACTATGAACTGCCCAATTGTTACCAGTCATACGCACAATAATCAATCTACAATTCGATATAAAATTCAAATACAAACAAAAACACTTCTTACATTTAAATACAACTCACATAGAGTTATATTAAAATTTAAGAAATATGAAAGTTAGCAGTTGTCTTAATCAATCGAGCCGTTCTCTAGTTGGCTCAATTTAAAGTATAAGTAATAAACTTAGAGCATATAACCTTACTCTAAGATAATAAAGGATGTCTGAAAAATATTTTTTGGACATTTTTCTTTATTTATTCTCAATTAACGGTAATTATTATTACTGGTAATGTTTATCGATAAAAATGGCAATGGTTTATTTATTCAACTGGCAACATTCTCTTTTCCTTCCATTTTCGGACAGTGAAGACGCGTGTTGTATTTTGCTATTTGTTATTTTTAATTTGCTAGCATAGTTATTTGTATAATTAATTATAATTGAATTATCTAGCACTGAAGACGGGTAAATATTTTATTAGTATCTCTATGTAGTTATTTTCGTTCGTCAATAAACTCGTTACAACATGGAGTCTTCAGTCTTCAAAGCTTTCTTTATATAATACAAACAAATAGTTTATGTATAATAGTTGATTGTATTTGGATGTACAATTGTTAGTGTTTATTAAAAAAACGTATCATTCTATAATTAGGTATAGTATATAGTTGATTGTAATTTAAACTGAAACGGTAACATGATCAGACTTAACGTTTATTTTGTTGACTTCGCAAAATAAATTCTTTTGGTACCTTCATTTTACTATTATTAGGTGGTCAGTGTTTTCTCGTTATATAGTACTTATATAAAGTCTCATAAACTTACGTTTCTTTTATAATTTCGACGATAAGCACTATTAGAAATACTATTGCATAAATCCTTGAGGTAGGTTCGAAGAATGTTCGTGTATTACACGAACATTTTTCGAACCTGCCTCAAGGATTCATTAACCGCTAGACACTTTAATAACACAATGTTTTAAATAAATTACTGTTTCAGAAAATGTCTGAGCAGCAGCGAGGAAGAGGAAGAGCTCGTGGACGAGCAGGGCGAGGGGGAGATGGAGGGGGCCAGGCACCACGTCGTCCGGGGGAGCAACAAGCAGCTCCAGCGCAGCAACAGCCTGGGCCTGCCGGGCCACGCCCTCAGCCGCCTTCGGCCTGGGGGCCGCCGACTGCCACGCCAGTGGTTAGGGCCGGAGTGCCCAAGCCTCCTGCTGGCCGTGCGTCCCACCGTACCACCCCATCTACTCATGAACATCCAGGAGATGTAGATATTCAACAAAGGTTGCAGAATGTGACCATAAGTAAGTACAAAAAAAACATGACAAATTTCTTATAGACCATATCGGGGAAGTGCCCCTTGCACTTCCCCGATACGGTCTATTAGAAATTTGTCCCAAGGTATTCCAACCAGGTCCCAAGTTATCATACACATGTAATAATATTGTATCCCTTTACTACCTGAGAGTTCCTAATATCTAATCCAGTTCGGGGACACTAAAAACAGCCGGTCAAAAGCTTTATATTCTGTAGGGGCACACTATTGTCCTAAGTTGGACGCAACCTTCGAGCTCACTCTGAGGCAGTACTTCATTGAAAAGTATTTTCTCTTTAAAAAGCTCTTCAATTCATTCATAACCTACATTCAACAGGTCTGGGATAGCTAACAGTTGTTTCCTTCAAATTGAAATCTTAAGTTACCCATCATAATAAAATGTAATATTACTACATACTCTCATGATTTTGAACTTATTTATGAATAAAATTACATAGATACAATCTTAGAATTTTGAAGAACATAGCAAGTAGAAAATTAACTGTTTACAAATTGTTATCGACATATGAGGGCATTAGGAACAGAAAACACAATTAGTAACTGTTTTCATTTCTATCAATTCACCAAACTCATTTGAAATCATATTTGTGTATTTGATTGCAAAGCTTAAATATCAATGTTTTTAAACAATTGACTTCTCTTAAAGTCTTAAAGCAAACAAAAATGTGTGTTGGTGGCCTCAAAAGTTTCCACAACCTTGAATAGACCTCTTTTGGCATGGTTGAAATTTATTTACTTTAATATATTGAATTACCAATAATAAATATTCAACATTGTAACACCTGATATTATAATTGTAGTAGTGTAGCATGATATGTGTGTGCAGCTAGTAAAAAATTTACTTAAAGTGCCACAAACTTATCTGACCCGGTGACAGCAGCGCTCTAATCTAACGAAGAGTTTCCATTAAAATAAAAATTCCGATTTTTAGAGTAAAAATAATATGTGTGATGCAGGGACTAATTAAAATTATGCCATCACAACACTAAAATCATGATAACTATTCTTTTAATAGTTATTTAGAATTAAAAAAATGAATTATATTATGAAATATTATGTATGTTGTAATTATGCTCGTGTAAAAAATCAAATTTACAAACAATCAACAATTTTACTTCATTAATTTATTAATGGAGCTTGGAGACGTTTCTTTTCTTGCATAAAATTATGTTTCTCCCATCCCTTTGGATAAATGACTTTTGAGCTTCGCTCCACTAATAAAACTGGCAACAGATTGTCATTTCAAAATTACAGCTTTAGTTCCAGTCTTGGCCACCGGGTCAGATAAGTTTGTGGCACTGTACTTTAGCTACATCACACTATCGAGTGTACGTGGCTAAATAAGGACAATACTTGTGTGAATGTAGTCAATGGTACCAACTTGCGCAACTAATAGAGGTTCTAATGTAATTGGGAGCTCTAGTTTTTGGTAGACCGCAATTGCTGCAACTTCATATTGTTATTTTTTTCTGTCACACATCTAATAATTTCACTCTCACATTTTTTCATAACGCACCTAAAGAAGTATAACTTCAAAAAATCACATCACTTAAGTTACTAAAACAGTAAATCTGTCACTGTATCTCTAGTCTGGAAAATGTCTCTGTCATATACATATATGACAAGATTTACAAGAACATTATTCCTTGCATTCATTATTAAAATGTGATCCTACGACCTAGATGCTGTCATGGAAACTGCAGACAAACATTTTTTATTAACACTAGTAATATAATATACAAGGTTGATAAAAGCGAGAGGCATTAAATGAAACCACAGTGTATAATTTCCAGGCTACACAAGAAAAATCAGATCTATCGGAGCAATAGTTTAGCCGCAGGAATTTTTCAAAGTTTTTTCACACTTCGTACACTCTATGTTAGGTGATCGTCGACTGTGGGCGCCTTGGGTCATTCACCCGGTACGAGGTTACAAGGGCCTATAAATAGCATGATTACATTTTTTCGCTATTTAACTTGCTTGAAAAAATATTTTAGTTTCGGATCAATTGTTATAATGTGGTTTAATTTAACGCCTCTTGCTTTAATCAACCTTGTATTTAACATACCTAATACAAACAAAATTAAGATTTTGAAAACTGTAATGTTTGAGTAAAGTAACACCTACAGAATTGTGAAAACCATCCTTTTTGATTTCTTTTATTAACTATCATATTCATATACAATTTCTTTTAAACCTTGATTTGTATGTATCAAGGTAATTGAATCTTATGAATTATGTTTAAATCAACTTGCAAATATCGAAATTGATTGAAATTTTACATATACATCTAAAAACCATGGCAATTTTCTCTGCACAAAATCTATACCATGGATGCTCATGTGTTTTCTCGGGATATAAGACTTGATATGTTATTCTAGACCTTAGTATCTGTAGGTACTTAAATATAAATGTAACAAACTTTTGCAACATCTTAAGAATTCACTGACGTTGTTGTGTCCAATGTTTTTAATGCAACCCTCCACATTTTATGACAGTTAAGTTTCCATGCACATGCTAAGTATCAAAAACACTATGAAAAAAATTAGATATGGAGTTAAGATTAGAACAATAAGCTACTATACAGGGATAAATTTTGGTCACTGGCCTAATTTTAAAATAAGGTAGTAAACATCAATCCATAGGTGTGTAAATTTTTATCGCCAATTGTGAAATTTTGTTAAATAAAAATCTATTTGAAATGGTCCTTAAAAATACAAATACATCGATCGTTGTTCGCACATGAAGTCCTCAAAGCTTGCTGCATCAGCTGACGAACTCTAGACCTGTACGACAACGCTTCAAGGACATATACAGAGCTCATTGCTACTGGCGCCGAACGGTTGAATAGTGCGCGCAGAGTTAATTGTTGTTACGCGATTATATTTTTAATGTAGTGACATGCACTATTTTCTCTTCTCTGATTTTGAAATATAGCCTAATAATCGTATGTGAGTTTCCTCCTGTTTCAATCATTTGACGTGCATTAAATATAATGTTTTTGTAATCTGTACTTTAAATATAGTGTTCTTACACCATTTAATTTAAATAATATACTTAAAACTAAATGTATTTTTATTTCATTTTAAGTGTTTTATTTTTAAATAATTAAAAAACCTTAGTGGTACACACAGTTTATATAGGTACACACAATATATTTTGACCATTATTGAATTGAATTGTAAATTTTTTGAACAATCATAAAGCAACATATTAAATACTGAATTTGTTTTGTACAGGTGAAACTCCTACTGCTGGAGGGGATGCAAGCTCTGCTGTTGTAGGAAGAGGATCTCGCCGCGGCGGCGGCAGGGTTTTGCCAGAGCAGATTACGATCAAACGCACAAGACCAGAGAATATACAATCGAAAAAGGGTATGTAACTTTAATATTTGAATTGACAATGCATTTGGCACGAGAAAATGTAAGTTCGCGTCAGCAGACATGCCACACACAGCAAAGTTGAATTAAAAGTTTTTGCATCACATTGTGGCACATCCTATGAATGCCAGTTTTTTTATCAGTTTCATTTCGTCCATAATCTAAATATATCATTAGTAGAGACCGGATAATATGCAACATAAAAAGCTTGAAATATGCATGCAAATATGCATGAAAAATGCCTAAAATATGCACGAAAACTGACAGAATATGCAACATTAAATGAGTTTTTTTTGTTTTGTAAATATTATTCCTTTAGATTTAAGTATTTTGTTAGTAAATACTTGTCTTATGTTTCACTTTATTATGTATGTATCTTTTTAATTTATTGTTATTTGATAAAATAAAAAAACTATTAAGTTTTATATTTTTTATTAAAAAATCAGCATACATTTATAGAAAACTATCCATTGATAGATGTTAATCGATACAGTAGACATGTAACATTATTTAATATTTTTGTAAACATTAACAATCAAGTATTGTTCCAAATGTTCAGTGGTAAGATTATGTCTTCGATCATTCAAAATATTTTTATAGGTCGAAAATGATCGCTCTACTGAGGTAACTGGGCAGAATTTGAACTTGGGTGCTATGTTAGCGCTTATATTTTCTGCCAAAACTTCCGTCGGTCCATTAATAAAGCTATCAATTTGACACAGATGTTCAAAGCCTGGATTGTTGTTCAAAATGTTTTCAAACTTTTCTTTAAGTTTATGCGGCAACGTGGAGTTAAGATAGCGGATTTTATTCATTGTTTGAATGGATTCATTCAATGCCAAACCATGAGTTTCAAGCTTTTTAATACTTTCGGGTATGTGAGAAAAATTGGTGCAAATTACAGCTATGTTTTTTTTATGATAGAATCGTTAAAAGCTGTCTGTGACTCACAAATTGCTCTTGACTCGGCACTGTCAAAGTCATTTATCACACCTTGGATGGCCTCAAAATGTTCATTGTAAAACAGTACAGCTTCTATCCATGTCCCCCATCGGGTTACAACTGGTTCGGGAGGGAGAGGAACATTTGGTATTTTTTAGGGTTCCGTATCTCAAAGAGAAAAAACGGAACCCTTATAGGATCGCTTTGTTGTCCGTCTGTACGTCTGTCAAGACCTTTTTCTCTAAAACTCGTGAAGAGATTAAGCTGAAATTTATTGTCAAATACGGAGGTCAGTTGCGTCTTGATGCCTTGAAAAAATCACACTTCTAAGTTTACGCAATAAAAAGTTATAGCCATTTATGCACAAATTTGGTATGAAAACGCACTTTTTCGAAAACCTATAGGGTACTTCCCGTTGAGCTAGAATTCTGATATTTGGCAAGAAGTAAGACCTTACAGTATACATATAGGAATAAATCTAAAAATTGGTAAATAAAATTTATATCACTGGAAAAATCATTACCAACTTATGCATGTAGTTCGTTTCATACTAAATGTATGAAAGCACCCGCATATATAAGTTTGTCAACTTGTCGCAGGGAAGTGTAATTTTCTCAACGTCTATTACTTTTGCTCCTACCTCCCGTTCCTACGGAACCCTCGGTGTGCGAGTCCGACTCGCACTTGGCCGGTTTTTCTTTGTAGGCTTTAGTACGAGCAGGTGCCTTAAGAAACACTTTTTTTGCTGATGAAATCAGTTTATTTACATTCCCAAATGTGGATCGTACTTCTTCAGCAAGTCGATGTACTCCATGGGCAAAACACGTTACATGAATCAAATTGGGATAAAATACTCGGAGGGCCTTGGCTGCTTTGATCATATAGGGAGCAGCATCTGAAAGAAATATAAATACTCTTTCTTCTGCAGATGATTCAGGAAATATTTTTTTTATACCCTCGTTCACAAATCTGGCCATCGTAGAATGATTTGTTTTTTCTAATTCTTTGCAGGCCACCAAATAGGAAGGAGAAGGTTCTAGTTTCAATGTACCAACAATTAAATTAGCTATATAACGACCACAACTGTCGGTAGTTTCGTCAGCTGAAATCCAAATAAGGTTCTCCTCTTCTTCCTCTTCATTACGTGTTTCTTCTCTCTCTTCCATAACATTTTTATAAATTGTTGGTATATATTTTTTACGCAATGTTGACTCGTCTGGTATATTTTGATTTAAGCAATATTTTCGCAGAAAGTGATTGAGAGTAGAATTTTTTAGTTTATAGAGAGGAATATTACTTGCAAGCAATGCTTCACATAAATCCATGCTAAACTGGTTGTCTCTTTCATTTTTTGAGTACCTACCAAAACAAAATACGCGCGGCTGCCGAGTGCGCTACGCTCGAAAAATACCTACTGTAAATTATAGCAATAATATGCATCATCACTAGATATTAGTAAAAATATGTTATTAGCCTTGAAAATCGCTTAAATATGCAAATGCCTATTATCCGGTCTCTAATCATTAGTATGTTAAACTTATTATTACATAACATGTTAAACTTGTCCTTATTGTATCATATTTGTAAAGTACTTTATTGGCAGGTTTGTGAGGATTGTATGTTTATATTACTTAGTGGCAAAATGGATTACTAAGATCCTACACATTGGGGTTATAATGTCACTCATATATTTGTAAATCAGGGTGGCACTTTGATGTAGATATTTAGTAAATTGCTCAAAGAAAGTTCACAGACGCCAAAGTGGAACCTTCCACCTCTAATCATGTATTTATATTCCACAACAATAGGTAGCACTGGTACCCCTCTGGATCTCACTGCCAACTACTTTGCCGTGCAATCCACACCTGGATGGCAGCTGCACCAGTATCATGTTGATTTCTCACCAGAAGAGGACAACACAGCAGTGAGGAAGGGCTTACTTAGGGTCCACAAGAACACCCTTGGAGGGTAAATATCACAACATGAACTATTTAAATGTAGAATACATTCCAGCCTTAACTTGCTAACTAGTGAATACATATAGATATCAAAAATATTTAAAAGGTTGTGTACCTGTAGTAGTGCAGACTAGCAAAGTCCACCCACTATGAGGTTAATCTCAGACCACAAAACTCGTAAAAACTATGCTGTCGTTTTACTGTGCGACTTCTCCTGGTGGCCTAGTGTGGGGATAGTGTAAATGAGAGAAGCCTATCTGCTTATGCTTTCTATGAACAGATTCATGTTAATGTATGATGAAAAACAAAAATAAATGAACCACAGAAGATTTTCTTTTTAATTCAATGGATTTTATGATGACTGACAGGCATAAATTTAGCAGATGTTACAAGGGCCGACTTCCGCTATACACAGAACATAAAGGACATAATAATTACTTGAAATTTTATTTACTCTTTATTTAATTGTTAACATTTTCATATTATACAGATATTTGTAATGTTCGGCTGTATGTATGTATACATGACTGTTGCCTGTGCTCTTACTATGTAGTAAACACACATACTAATGAATTAATCATTTATTTGTATAAAACACTATTTAATTGCCTCCATCTTTTATAATTAATAAATAATTTAATAATATTAGTGTATTAATTGCCTATTCCTGAGTATTTGATTGTTTAAAAGTTATAAATTTAATCGCAAAAGGGAGATGGCGTGAAATTGTGAAGCGTTTTAATTAACATGTATAGAATAAACATCAATTTTTTCAACATCGTTTAATTTATTGAACATAATCCTGCTATCTTGCTGCTCAAAACCCTATCGATATCAGAAGCGACACACTTCATTGTTTTTAATATTATGTATGACTTTTCTTAAGATACCTATTTGATGGTGCCGTGCTGTATACGGTGAACAAGCTGCATCCGGATCCCCTGGAGCTGTACTCTGACCGTAGAGATGGGGAACGCATGAGGATCATGATCAAAGTGAGTACAAATTAAAACTTCCCACAATTTTATTGTTACTTTTTTCAGAATAGTTGAGAAACGATTTAAAATGCTTGCAGTATAAAAATATGAGTAAAAAGCTGGTGTCACACACCAGCATAATTCGTTTAGGTCTCTTATGCACGGTTTGTTTTTGATGAGTAAACTCCAGTCAGAGACAACACACTCTGTTTTATTTGATATTGTCAATATTATTTATAGCACTTATCTCTTTCTAAATTTTTAGCTCACTTGTGCAGTAAGCCCGGGAGATTACCACTACATTCAAATATTCAATATCATTATACGCAAATGCTTCAGTCTGCTGCAACTTCAACTGATGGGACGAGATTTCTTTGATCCAGAAGCCAAAGTAAGTTTATTTGATCAATGGCAAAACTTGTTCTAGGTGAATTTCTATCATTGTAGTTTTATTTTGTTGTTGATATGCATGCCCGCCCACCATGATATGATTCATCATTACATGAAAATAAATAAAGCAGGGTCAGGTAAAAGTGACTTTCTTAGGATTCTGAAAATAATTACTTACTTTATAACTTCGATTCTCACTAGATAGTCAGATACGACTTATACTGTAACTTATTAAATTTTAATAAAAATACTAATATAATGATCATGCCTAATGATACAATTTGTTTCAGATTGATATTCCGGAGTATAAATTACAAGTGTGGCCCGGATATAAGACAACTATTAACCAATATGAAGATCGTCTTCTCATGGTGACCGAGATAACTCATAAGGTTAGTTGATGTTTATTATGTTATATCGCCAAAATTGCATCTTTTGGACACTTTCTTTTAGAAACAAAAAGAATTTACTCAATATCTCTAAATTTTTTTCATTAGGTCTTTTTAATTACATACTTTCCGACGACACTTCGTTTATCTATAGACATCCCTTAATAATGTCTTACGTCGCCAGTTACTTTCAAAAAATATAAAAATATAATGGTGAACTAAAAGTTAAATCTTGCCTTTTTCTTATATGCTTACTGATACATATTTAAAAAATTTACAGTCACGCCCTTAATGCTTATTCTATCCCTGTTTATTTTGTTGGTAAAATATACAAAAAATATTCGTGAAAAATGTTAGTTTTGCCCTTTTTTAAGACTTCTAAAATGATAATACGAACATTGTATTGCTTGCCATTTGATAACAGTAATATGGCGAGCCTGATGATATTGTTGTGGGTGTTTATGATATAATTAAGCAATTAGCACCAGCCATGTGACTTGTTTATTTATCTCATAACTGTATGCTACAGGTACTTCGTTTGGACACAGTACACCAGATGCTTGCGGAATATGCCTCTACCAAGGGAAGCAATTACAAGAAAGTGTTTTTAGAGGATGTTGTTGGTGAGTTAACACAAAACCTTGTTACCTTTATTTTATGCATTGTGTTTCAAGAGTATGTGTAATGTAGGTTTCTCGGTTCCCTGCTAAAGCTCGAACGGCCTGATGGATTTTTACAAGAAGTATCCTTTGACTTTGAATTGATAATGCTTGATAACGAGCACTTGAGTGTGCAATAACAAGATTGTGTGCGAGTGTGTGAACAATTAATATGATGCATTAAAACTTTATATACAATTTATAAAATGATACACAAATAACACCTACATCACAAACTTGAGGTTGTTTTGGAGGAAAAAGGAACAAATGCATGCAGTTTAACATTTTCTAAAATGAAAAAGTTACAGTAGTTTGTTTATAGTATAGAGGTTCCCAAACTTATTTCGTCCACGCCCACTTTCAAGATCAGTTATTTCGTAGTGCTCCTATTGCTTTTCTCATGAAAGATCCAATAGAACATAACATAAGTTTTCCTCAAGCCTCTTTAACGTTCATTTCTTAGCCTTAGGAAAGAATGGTATTATAATATTCTGTTCACGCCCAGACTCATGATGTTTTGTCATTCTTTAGGCAAAATAGTGATGACTGATTACAACAAGAAGACGTACAGAGTGGACGACGTCAACTGGTCGGAGAACCCTCGCTCCACCTTCAAGACCAAGGATGGTGATATCAGCTATCTCGACTATTATTACAAGGTAAGTTGTATTGTAGGTACACTTTTGAGAAGGTATCATCCTTCCCATGTAGTGATTGTTGGGTTAGACAGGTTATTCTGGTACTATAGTGTCTGAAAGGTGGCTTATGGCCCTCTCTAATACATAAGGACTAGCTATACTGAATGAAGTTTAGCATGAAAAACATTCAGGAGAACTTAATATTCGTATTCTATCGGGCTTATGCAATACAAAACTGCCCTGTTTGTGAAAATGGCCATTTTGATTCAACATAACATAATCATAACAAGATGTACAAGCAAGAACAAAATACAGTCTCCTATTTCAAGAAATTTAAAATAATAAAACAACTATGAATAACAACTTGTGAGTAAAAAAAAGCATAATTCGGTAATTGCTTGTTTTGATATTTATAGTATATAGGTTAGGGCAAATATATTAACGTATGTTCCCTGCAGAGGTACAACATCCGCATCGGCGACCCTACACAACCCCTCCTCGTGTCCCGCTCCAAGGCTCGCGACGTGCGCGCCGGGCTGCCGGAGCTCGTGTACCTGGTGCCGGAGCTCTGCCGACAGACGGGACTGGCGGACGACATGCGCGCCAACTTCCATCTGATGCGGGCGCTGGACTCGCACACCAAGATCGGACCCGAGCTGCGCGTGCGCAAGCTGCTCGCGTTCAACAAGCGGTTCACGCAGACCAAGGAAGTCGTACAGGTATGTCGGTGTTAGTGGGCGGCGGTGATCACGCAGACTAAGGAGGTGGTACAGGTACAGAGGTGTCAGTGGGCGGCGGTGTTCACGCAGACCAAGGAGTTCGTACAGGTACAAAGGTGTTAGTGGCGGCGGTGTTCACGCAGACCAAGGAGGTGTAACAGGTACGGAGCTGGTGTTCAGGTGTTCACGTGTTCACTTGATCGCTTGCCCCTATAACACTATTAAAGCAAGGCTCGAATATGCAAACCATGAAAGCATGCTGTCGAATAGGACCGGCTCGACCGGCTAGGCTTTCTTGTACACGAGACCGGCGTAAAGTGATAAGTGATAGCTGGTGCTGCCTTTCGTGCGGTGTGTAAGGTAATGTAATGTACTGTAGAGTCCTTGGTCTAATAAAATTGGTGGGGGCGTCTTTAGAGCAAGTCTACTTACTCTAGTATCCTA
>LUGF01017447.1:290778-307090 GCA_001625245.1 Calycopis cecrops | reverse complement strand
CTTATATGTATATCTCCCGTGGCATAATAATTTCACCTCCTTATTTAAATTCAATGCCTTGCATTAGTTTTACAAAATGCATTATTTGCGAATTGATTTTAATTTTGTTGTGAAAAAATTTGACAGTACTATTTTGACGTTGTGGAAGAAAGTAGGCATAGACTTTATCTAATATATAAAATTCTCGTGTCACAGTTTTCGTTGCCATACTCCTCCGAAACGGCTTGACCGATTCTCATGAAATTTTGTGAGCATATTGAGTAGGTCTGAGAATCGGCCAACATCTATTTTTCATCCCGATATTCCCACGGGATCGAAAGTTACGCGGGTGAAACCGCGGGGCGCAGCTAGTAGACTATAGTTGTCGACTTTTTCGTACGTAACATTTGACGTCTTATTTTCGATCTTAATTACGATTTACGAATAAAAAAAAATTACAATTACGAAATATTATAATTATAACCGGTTGTTGAAGAATATAATTATACCCTTTTTTGTTAACCTATAACCTGATAATTGTAAAATCTTAACATTTGAGAACTTTTTTTTTTCCACATCCATACCTACATTTTTTTATATCTTTTTTTTTCTTTTTTGGACTATCCTATACTCTTTAGATATTCCGCATTACGAATTACGTTATTTAATTACCGACATTTTTTTTTTTTTTTCTTACGTATATTTTCTTATATACTTTTCTTACTTTATCTCCCGACCTATAATAAACTAAATCATTTATCATCGGAATATAATAAGAATCTCCTATAATATTTTTATTAAATCTGCGATAATCACTATAATATCGTCGCCTAGTTTTGTCCTTCTTACCTACTGCTACCGGGAAAGAAAATATGCTATTCGATTCCCTAGCAACTTCGTTTATCAGCATCTCCTGATCATAATTATTCCGCTTATCAGCTTCTCTTGACCCTGACTTTCCCTAACCACGCATTGTTTTTCTGATACGCGATCTGGTAACGATTTAACCGATATATCGATTTCCGAATCGATATAATTTCCCGCTAACTTATTTTTATCTAATTGGTGATTTTCGCACATAACCCTATCACTACACTTCTCCGACAAATCATCCAACATTATTTCCTCATCACAGACAAAATTTTCGTCCGTTATATCCGAATTCCCTACATCCTCCGTATGATGTAAACAATCAGACTGCTCATCAATACCTTCAGAAAAATACTGTTCGTCTCTTAGCAACGACTCGTTATTATTTACGTTGTCAAATGAATTTATAATTCCAAGATTGACAGAGACTTTATGCTGACTTTGGTTGACAAAATGAATTTTATTCACCAAATTGTTAGACGATAAACTCAACATTCTATCCCCAAGGTTTATAACTGCGTTATATTTATAAAATAAGTCTTGGCCCAACATGATTGATACATTTAAGCCTTCAATAATATAAAACATCAATCTATACCCTACACTATTTATATAGAAACATATTTCTGTTTGACCGCATACATTTACATATTCGCCATTGATTGCTCTCGCAGCGACATCAGTGGACCCTCCTATTTTAATATTTAATAATGAACACAACTCTCTTGAGATACACGACATGGAAGCACCCGTGTCCAAAAGAGTCTGAACTTCTCTATTTCGTATATTCACGTTAATAAAAGGGGCTATATCTACAGATACCTTCGCTCGATCTCTTCTTAACGCAGATATTGGGACGCACGCAGTTGTTTGTACGCCGGGTTTGTCCCTTACTCCCGACGTCGATGCGCGTTTGGGTGGGCCTGGTATCCTTCTCGTTGGTTGCGGTTCTGGGTTCCTAGAAGCCTACCTGATGGTCCGTTGGGTTGGTGAGGTCTCGCCCCGGACCTAAGATAATATGAATGTGTTTGCGATATTGGGTATCGCGGATTGGTTGTCGGTCTCGTATCCCCACAGCCTCCGGCGTTACCTAAATTAAGTGTTGGGTGAATATTACCAAATGGGTTAGTATTGTGTTCACACTCATGTTCGTCCAATGCTTGATTGTGTAGTTGTATGTTGGACTTCACTGGTTCTGCATAAATCCGCTCGTATTGTGCGATCGTATCTTTTAAATCTTCTCTGGATCGGTATATATTATGTTCTAAGCGCTCTCGATGTTTTGCACTTACACTCCGTAGAAATTGTGTAATAAACGATACGTCGTTGGTGATTCCCGCTTTTTGGGCAATCTCGGATAGTGTATAAAAATAGGTCATTAGATTCTCGTTTGTTTGTTTCATGTTGAAAAAATTGTAGTGGAAGTCTATATTCGCTTGGAATTCTTCTTTGAGTTTTTCTATGGCTTCGGTATATGTATTGCATTGGTTTTTTATTCCGCGGAAGAACGCTGCTGCTGTGTCTTTGAGGTATAAGTTATTGGCTATTAATTTCTTCTCCTCGGTCCAACCCTTTAGGACCGCTAGTTGTTCAAATGTTTCGATGAATTGGGATACATCCTGACCGAAGTTACCGGAAAACGGTTCCATTGTATTTTATTGTTTAATAAAATTGACTCAGCTGTTATTAACTTGTTCGGTTCGTCAGTGCGCTTTGTATGAGCGCTATATTTTCTTCTATATTGTTCCTCGGGTTTCGACTTCGAATGTTTCAACGGACTCCCGGCGCCAGTCACCACTTGTAGAGCTCTCACTTGTTATCTTATGGGGGCGTCTTTAGAGCAAGTCTATTTACTCTAGTATCCTATGATTGTCTCTTCCAGAGATGTAATTACTTCACTATTTATTTAGTATCTTTGCCGATCTAGCGGACTTATTCTTTATTAAGCTATTATTGGAATGATACACTTGATGACTGAATATATTTTATTATTTCTTAATTTACATAGAAACAAACATATTATATTTCCTAAGCTTGAGGGAACTTGCCCTCCAGTCTCTTCGAAGAATAATTCTGTAATCATCATGAAAATTCTTGTATTGTCAAACTAGACAACACTAGAATGAGTTCCTAAATCATATATTTAAATTCCTAACTATTATCTTATTAAAAAGCTTATCTATTGCGGAGGTTCTATTCTTTCATTCAACTAGTTTCTATAATATAAACATTCATTTATATTCCTACGCTAACGTAGTGTTAGATACACTACAGTATCATGAAGACATTTTTACAGACGTTCCATTGCACCACATACATAAAACCATGTGTGGGCTTCAGACCACACGACATAGCGTGAACGACACGACTTTACACGCGAAACATATCTGGCTATGAGAGGGAGAGAGAATAAAAATGTGCGCATTGACAGTTTTTTCTGTTACTACATTAATATATGAAACATAACTAACTCTCTCTCTCTGTCTTCACTTACTTATATCTCCATTTCAACTTCCGTTTGCCTCGCCCAATCATACTATTCGTAACGCTCTCGACATGCATTCATCCGCTTACTCTCCAAATCGAGAGCGCGTAAAGAAATTAATACTTCAAACTCTACCTAAATATCATGGTTTAAATTACGATTACTGTTACAGATACGAGGCTATTAAGAAGAAATGCACAGTGGACCGCGCCGTGCCGACACAAGTGGTGTGCGCGCGTAACATGAGCAGCAAATCGGCCATGTCCATCGCCACTAAAGTCGCAATACAGATTAATTGCAAGGTACTCATATTTTATACAGGAAGCCAGGCATATGTGTGGCGATCGTACTCTTTTTATTATATAACACTAACTGCGCTACACGGTTTCACTCGCGTAAGTTTCGATCCTATGGAAATACCGAGATGCAAAATGGATGTTGGCCGATTCTCAGACCTACCCAATGTGCACACAAAATTTTATGAGAATCTGTCTACCCATTTCGGAGGAGTATAATAACTAAAATTGTGACACGAGAATTCTATATATATAGAGATTACGTTGCTATCAAAACGTTAACTCGACATCATAAATGTTTGTTGGGTTCTGCGTAACAACACCGTGTTTATGTCACTTATATTTCACTTGACATGTGCGAGTAAACTCGAGTCGTATCGGAGTCTACACTCAATTGTCTCTTGCCACAGCTCGGAGGCGCGCCGTGGACGGTGGAGATCCCCATCAAGAACATAATGGTGATCGGCTACGACGTGTGCCACGACACGCGGTCGAAGGAGCGCAGCTTTGGGGGGTTCGTGGCGAGCATGAACCGCCAGATGTCGGAGTACTACTCGTGCGTGAACGCGCACACGAGCGGCGAGGAGCTCAGCGGGCACATGGCGTTCAACGTGGCGAGCGCGCTGCGCAAGTACAGGGAGAAGAACGGTAACTACATCTGGTATTGAATATGCCAGTGGCTACTCACAAACCGCACGACACGCATAGCTGTCATTTTCAGGCAGTACCATGTGAGCGTCAGGTACCTCCCCAGTAGTGCCGGCCCAATTTCGCTGCAATGTAGCGTGACACTACTTCTTAGTAAGCCTTACATGCTATCAGGGACTTAGAAGTGCTTCATCGCCTTCATCAGACTGCTTTTATACAAACTATGCTCCCGGGTACTTATACAAGATTGATTAAAAAAATTCTCACTACGTACACTGTACGCCAGCTGATCGTCGACTATGAGCGGCTGGGGTCATTCACCCCGTGCTAGGTGGTTCGTGCAGGTACCAAGCATGATTACATTTTTTCGCTATCTAAAAATTCTTTGAAAAAATTATTTTCATATACTTGTAAACTTTTTTCATTCATTTCGGATTAACTGTGTGCAGTATGTTGTTTAATTTAATGCCCCTCGCTTTTACCAACCTTGTATACAGCAAATAAACAATTTGCAAATGTGTAAAGCTATTGCCTAACTATATTGTTAGTTACAAATACGTTTTTTGTTTCAGGCGAACTGCCGACCCGTATTTTCGTCTACAGAGATGGTGTAGGCGACGGACAAATTGAATATGTCCTGTCCCATGAGGTGAGTTATCATTATATACTTAGTTAAAATCTAAGTCTTAGTTTGTTCTACTTCAATTCCATGCCCTCCACTCCAGCCATCTCATCACAAACGCAGTGGACTACATTCCAAACGTCGTGACCGTCACACAGCAAAAGGTCAGATTCAACAAAAATGTTTACTACAATAATACTTTCAAAATATTTCAGGTGGCAGAGATAAAGAAGAAACTCGCTGAAGTGTATGCAGGCAGTGAATTTAAGTTCACGTTCATCATCGTGTCCAAGCGCATCAACACGAGGATATTCGTGGACAATGGCCGCCAGGTGCAGAACCCCCAGCCGGGAACTGTCATAGACGACGTGGTGACGTTGCCCGAGAGGTGATAATAAAAAGTTTTTTATAGCATTTAGGGACAAAGAAGAAATCTGAGCCATGACTACTGACCTTCGGACACCCTCACTAATGCTGTGTTCCAATTCGGGTGTACTAACCAACATTGCACTACCTCGTACTTCTCTAAGTAATTATACTGTGAGTGTAAATGCACACGACAAAATTAGGGGAACACAAAGAAAAGATCTATTTTTTCTGACAATTTATGTAATTCTCTACATTGTAATTAACAACTGTGCTAATTTTCATCCAAAATCCCTTTAGTAGATTTTAAAAATAACAAACATAAAACTTTTGTATTTATAATATTGGAGGATTTAACTTCAAACTTCTGATTTTTTCTGATTCTTCTTTTTTTATTCTATTAATATTATTACAGGTACGACTTCTTCTTGGTGTCGCAAAACGTCCGCGAGGGAACCATAGCCCCCACTTCGTACAATGTTATTGAGGATTCCAGCGGGATGACACCGGACAAGGTAAAACTATTTATCTATCACAAATTCACATTAATTGTGCTCACTGTTATCAATGTTACTGGTAGAGAGGACATCTTTATCTGAAGTCAAGTGACTACATAAAGAAGCGGTATGGCTTCTCGCTCACATGATATCCACATGGTGACAGCTATGCTGTTGCTTAACGTGCAGTTTGTCAGGCTGGTGACTCTTACAATAAAACGCTTATGAGATTTGATAGTTATTAAGTCCAACATTTTATTTATCATTGGGTCCTTACAATCTCCTAATGACAGTCATTCAGCTGTTCAAAATGATCCAACTGTTAACCTTCCATTCGATAAAAAAAGTATTTGTGTTGTTTGCTACAGGTTAATATTACATATTTATATACTGTAAACGGGACTTAATCGCGTTATAAAATCGAAGTATTTACCTCACCTCGACTCCCGACGTTTCGGCCGTAATGCAACGGCCGTGGTCACTAGTAGTCTACTCGTGACCACGGCCGTTGCAAGTAAGCTTAAAACAATTAATATTACATTTTTTTTCCCCCAGATCCAATATCTGACGTACAAGCTGACCCATCTGTATTTTAACTGCTCCAACCACGTGCGCGTGCCCGGCGTGTGCCAGTACGCACACAAGCTCGCCTTCCTCGCCGCCAACAGTCTGCACTCCCAGCCGCACTACTCGCTCACCGACACGCTCTACTTCCTGTAAGCTGCTCACGCTCATCTGTGACGTCATAGCGTGCGGTACACGCACCTGTTACGTCACACCGCGTCGTAAGCACGTCATACCGTGCCATTTGAACAATAAGGATCATCAACAGATGAACAGATCCAGATTTACTCAAGTATTGATACCAAATTGAGTTTACTAACAAAATTTCCAGTAATATTATTATGTGTTGCAATTTGACTACTTCAATGGATTATGTTCATTCAAATATTTTACAATCTCGGCTTTTCAGTTTCATGCTCCATGGGTCCACGTACTGGGCTGAAATGTTGCTGAAACGTCGGAATTTTAAAATTTCTAAATACATCGACATCGTCCGTTAAAATAGTTTTTTGTAATGTATGCTAAATTTAAAAATTAATATTACAATGTTTCGTTGCTAGCTAGCTATTATTTGTGTAGTTTAACAATGTAGTTGAATGTACACAAACTTAACATAGGGTAAGTTTTCTCGAATAAAACAGCCCACCTACAAAATTCTTCATTAGTAATCTGGATCTTTTAGTCTACACGTCATATTAAACTACTGGATTGCAGTATTAAGAGAGTCTAATGGAGCTCGTATCATATATTGTCATACAGGTGGTACATTTAATGTGTTAGCTATGTAATCAGATTTATTCTATTATTGATTAACATTTCGGGGCATTAATTTGATTAGGCCAACCATGTTACCTCATTTCTCCGCATTCCAAAATACTTGTATTTTTTTCATTTTTGATTAAAAAATTACTGAATATTTTTTAATAATTAGCTACCTTATGATTGTATACAGTATAACTTACTAGTTTTCTTGGTTGTATCATTTCACACTAAAACTTAGTTTTTGTATGAATACTACTACTATACACATAGAATACATAGTGACCAGTAATTTGGCGCAAGTACAACCTGTTTAAAATATCCTAATATTACCTTTCCATAGTAATGTTCTGCCTGAATTTAATTTTGCGTTGCGGAGACGCATCAAGTGTTCCTCTGGTCTCTCTAGCTAGGAGAATTAAAATAAGATTCGCATTTTAAATCCATTTATCATATAAGATCATTTACATAAGATCTGTTTTTGTTATTCTCTAGTTTGTAGTCTTTCATTATATTTTATTTTTATTTGCTTAAGTTCTTGACTATTACGCACTAGGTTAGGTTTATTCTTTAACAATTGAAAGAATCATGGCGAGGTATAATTATAAAATGGCAAAAATGACTCAAATTTTCCATAATTAAAAAAAGGAAAAATATATGTCTTGCTTTTGTTATACTTTTGAAATAGAAGTGTTTTAGAAACATACAAATGGACATAGAACCTGATTTTGTCTGCTAAATACTTCTCTGATTTTGTGCAAATCCTGCCATGCCATTTTATTGATTTTTTTTTATTTGTAAGCGATAATAATCGTTCATTATTCGTAGCTTTATAAAACTTTCAGTCGGTAACTATTTTTAGGTTTCATCATTTTTGTACTTAGTTTAAGGTGGAAGCTGCCTATGGCACGAATATTTTTATATTGAGAATTTACTACTCATTGTTGACGATAAAAGATTTGTGATACACTTTAAGAGAATGCTGCATATTTAGATGGGTTGAAGTGTGATCGTTTGGAGGTGTGCAGCAAGTCTTGAAGTTCGTGAAATTGATAAGAGCCTATGTGTAAACGGATGATTTGTGAAGTACTGTTTTACCAGAACATGGTTAAATTTGTTTTGAATAAAAGTTTTATATTTGTCTAATCTTTTACATTCCTTTTCCCTATATGTAAGTTCATTTTATCTCAGTTTAATATTCTCTTTGTAATGGTTGATCTTGTTGATTGCTAATATTAAGTTAGCGTAATAAATACAACGATCGAGAGAACTTATTACAAACTTTATCAATTTTAAATTAAGTTAATTAAAATAATTAATTAAAACTCGCGCCGAAATTCCAAATTCCACCGTCACCACCTAGATCCCCCTAAGTCCACTATTGTGCGCTATAAGCGCAATTTTATCCCACGCACCATTTCAATATGGAATCAGCTGGCCCCCTCGGTATTTCCGGACCGATACGACCTAGGGATCTTCACGAAAAGAGCTTATTCTCTCCTCAAAGGTCGGCAACGCACCTGTTAGGCCTCTGGTGTTACGGATGTCTGTGGGCGTTGGTGTTAATTTTACATCAGGTGTCCTAACTGCTCGTTTGCCTCCTATGCTATAAAAGACAAAAAAAGACTACAGCTACTTGGTGCCAGCAGTCATAGAAAAGTCTTGCCTACACTACGGCCAAACGTCTCCTGCTAAATTCCCCTTCATGGCCTGCGCGCAGACGAGAGATTTTTGACCGTGGACGGAAAAATGTATATAGTACCGCGCACTTTTAATATCTCATTTGCGTTAGGGTCAATTCACACCAAAAGCGCAGCGAAGCGGAGCGCACTTTCAGTGTCATATAAATTAAATTTAAACTTTATTTTCATTTACTGTAGTACTTATTATCGAATTCTCGCGACTTCCGCGCCAATTCCAGCGAATCCTCGCGCAGTCGCGGGAATCGCGCGTCTCATTCGTATATATAATAAGTATTATAATAGTAGTTTATGCAACTGTCGTATAATGAAGGGTATTAAAACTCGAGTATGAGTTTATGAAACGAGCGAACGCGAGTTTCATAATAGTAACGAGTGTTTTAATACCCGTGTTATATGCAGTTGCATACACTACTTTATCTTCACTAATGCAATTAATCAATTAATCAAACATTGCGAAACATTAAATTCACGCGTACGGTATTGTCACAGTGAACTTGCCACCATTAAAATCTAACCAATGAGAGCGCAGCTGCAGCGCGTGCAAGGCCAATCAGGAGCGAGCGCGCGTTGTTAAAGATTTTGACATAAGGCTTGCCCACCAGCACAATGTTATAATGAGATTTTACGATATCGATTTGGATATTATAAATCATGTCAAATTGCTTAAATTGAGTTTTTTGTTGTCTGAGCTATAACAGTAGTTATTATAAGTCAAGTATTGGAAACATAAGTAGAATGTTACAACATTAGTGTAGATAAAAATTATTATAAAGTTGAAATTAACATGACTTGACACTTTTGGTGTGAATTGACCCTTACTCCATACAGTGTTTTAGCAGACAAAAATCTCTCATCTTATCCATCCATTCCATTAATGCTACATAATTCAACAGTGACAATCTGATATTAATATAGCAGTACAAATAATAATCAGTAAAAACACGCTTGATCTATTGAGCGTAAGGCTGGAGCCACGTGGGCGTAAGACTGGAGCCACATGGGCGTAAGCCTGAAACCACATGGGCGTAAGGCTCGAGCCACATGGGCGTAAGGCTGGAGCCAAATGGGAGTAAGGCTCGAGCCACATGGGCGTAAGGCTCGAGCCACATGGGCGTAAGGCTGGAGCCACATGGGAGTAAGGCTCGAGCCACATGGGCGTAAGGCTGGAGCCACACGGGCGTAATTTTTTCAGTCGTGAGTCGCAGAATTTCGGCCGGGTAATTTCTGCTACAATCGGTTTCATACAAGTCATATTTCGTTCACACGGCGACGGATAATGAGTTGTCGGCCGACTCACACGCACAATCCCGGCAGAATTCAGCTCGCGTTCGCAATAGAGGTGCCTACTTTAACAAAAACTCGAGGTTTTTTTTAGATTCAATATATCGGTACATCGAATACCTACCTATTGTACATCGAATAATAAACTTTTCTTTTTGAATAAACTAATAGAAGAAAGACTGTATAGGTAAAATTTAAATAACCAAACTTGGGTTTTTTTACGTTAATTGTTAATAATCTATTCTATATATTTTTTAAATATAAACTCAAATATATCAATCATATAATTATATTATATCAACACTACACAAACATCCAGTACAAGTGTTTCAACTGCAAAGCAACTGGATAGTTTACGCTCGTGTGGCGGCCCAGCATAATTTCTGTCGAGCAGAAATTACCCGGCCGAAATTCTGCGACTCACGACTGAAAAAATTAGGCTCGTGTGGCTCCAGCCTAAACTCGATATATATGTAGAGAAAGACCAGCGAGCGCCAGACTCGTAATTTTCAGCTTTTATAAAAAGCTGAAAATTTCTCTACGCATGTCCCCAACACAGGCAAGAACAAGAATATACGAGTCCTACCAGGCGTTGGCTTCCTTCTGTAATGTCCCATGAGACCGACGAGCGGGTTGGAGAGGAGGAGGCCACTGAGGCTTCCGCCCGCAGACGGCGGCCTGGGGAGCGAAGAAGGCGCTACCAGGTGCGCCTGCAGAAGTTCCTCCGCACGCGTGTCGGGCCGGGATGGGAACCCGGTCCACTCAGGCACGACGCCGTAGGGACTGGTCCAATAGAGGCCGGGCAGTCCCTTGAGGAGAAGGCCAAGGCCAGCCTGTCGCTGGAGAGGTCCTGTAGCCCGCAGATCCGGGACCGGGAAGGGGGTTTAGTGTGTAGGGGCACTCAAACGCCGAGCCCGAGACTACCCGAGAGCCACCCGGGGTTGCGTGCGTTAAGACATTACCTTGCGACACCAAAAAAAAAGGTAAAAACAAGTATTTTAAGTTTGCGTCATGGTTACTTTAGCAGATAATAGGTAGCAAAGGTGTATGTATGAAATTGTACATTAGTTTCATTATATTATGAAGTAATTTTTTTTATTATTAAAATTAAATTATATCTATAGAAAATCCCCTGGTCGGCGCATGTAGGTAACTATAAATAAGTACTAGAGGGATCTAGGGAGGACGCTTGTGTTCAATAATTCAAACCAACTTACGACCTCCGGGAACTGATCGTCACTGGGAAAAGTTCAACAAGAACAAGAAGAACTCGGCGTTCTCAATACATATGTCACAGAAGGCCGGGCGAAATAGAATGTTCTTTTAGTAAGATGTAGTGCCACACTGCATGCATAAGTGTAGCGAAATTGCTCCGGCACTACCGGTGAGGTACCTCTCGTCACTCGTGCACCCGAAACCGATCTAGTGCTGCGTTTCGTGCGGTGTGTTTGTAGCCGGTGGCACATGGAGGCAGGCTGAGAAAGGAATGCAACGCAACTGTATGACCTCTATGTGAATGTCTATTTGTGTCATGAAAATGGAAAATGCTCGTTTGCGCGTTTGTTTATTATTTGCCCTCTTCATCTCCCACACTTCCTATGAACATTAAAAACCTCGATGGTCAACCTACAGTCGGGGCGACCTGTACCGATGTATCTTCTCGGAATGGGTTAAATTAAGTTCCAGAAATCGGATTTAGTTTTTATTGGTGCACATAACGCAGTTACTGGATCTAGGTGAAATCCGGCAGTGTGTGGTGATCGCGACACAACAGGATCCACTCCCAGCGCCATCAGCGCCGTCTCTGTCCCGAAATTTAGTCATCAGGTCGCCTTGGTCGGCTCTGTCGCCGCATAACACATCTATTCCGTACCACAAGACAACCTTATCAACTTGGGACAGTGCAATAACTGACGATCCCATTCCCGCCCCTTGCCTCACTCGAAAAAGTGCCTCCTGCTATTTAGCCCCCTCTTTTTATAAGAGGGGTACAAAAAACAGCCGTTTGAGTTTAATTGGCTTCGCCCAATATGCGTAGGGGTACCATGAGCTACTGAGTAAATAAAAAAAATAGCAGCCCAGCGGTAAATTCACGAGGGACCCCAGGGGAGCCTCAAGCAATGAAAGGTCTACTGACTGGCCCTCTAAACAGAGCCTTCTGCAGCAGTTGCATGTGACTAGTACGCCATTAAAAGAATTGCTCCGGAGCGGCGCGATCGAAGGTACCTCTTGCTCACGTTTCTAACAGCGCCGTAAATTGATAATAAAAATGTTCAGTTCATGTTCAGCGTGTGCATGTCATTATATTCAATTCTAGCAACTTTTTTATGAGATAGCAGTTACACTTCGAATGTTGCTGACCGCATAACTAAATGAATTTTCATTAGAACCTACTTTCTGGTTGAGTTCTATCATTGTTAGTAAAATAATTAAGTTATTATTGAGTGTTTTACTTTAGCGTAAGTGAATTTGACTTGAGCTGCTAGGCAGCTACTCTCACTCATACCTGACAGGCTTGGGCGGAGAGGCCAAACTAAGAGCAAGTCAGCCGGAAGGTTCCTCCACCCGTCCCTCTGAATCACCAGATGGCGTGGGTTAGGACGACCGGCGTGGCGTGCTCCGTGGGAGCATTGGGACCAGGGGTCAGGATGAGAACCGGCATGATTCTAACATTGCACGGTTCCAACGTTAGAGTAAGGGCTGTTTAAAAGCAGCCAAACAGTCCTCAAGGTGGAGAAGTCTGGCCTGTTTACCGAGGCCAGCCTGACGCTGGAGGGACCCTGTTGCAGCGGTTACGTCGGTAGGGGCAACTCAATTGCCGAGCCCGTCGTTGTACCCGGTTGAGCCACCCGGGCTCCTGAGTAGCGTACATAAAGGTATTCCCTGCGTTACCAAAAAAAGGCAGCCCTCTCCCCAACCCTTTTTTAGCGTGTCTCGTCCCATTGAATACTATTGCCGTGTCATCGGCGTAGGAAAATATTTTCGCGTGAGGAATGTTTAGTTCGCAAACTTTAAATATACTACAATAGAAACAAGGCAGGCACTAGTACGCTTTGATTGATGACTGACGCGTTTTTACGATGTTTGTGAGTGTTCCGTACCTATCCCATTGGGCGGGGTAGGGTGAAGGAGGGGACGTAATGGAAAAACCGTGTGTTGGATTTTATTTATTATATTAAAAGAAAGTCTATATTCCAGAAGAACGACATAGCCTTTGACTTTAATGAAACTACATTCAAATCATTTCGTAATTTTTTTTTTCGTCTAAGCAAGTAATTAGTAAAGAAATATACAGAATGATTATTTCTTATTACGTCCCTTGCCAATGAATGATTAATTAGAACGTATTAAATTAACCCGATCAAAACGTAAGCCCAAACTACGGGTAATAAGTCCCGCACTTAGCACTGATCGCCGTATTGATTCCAATGTTTACATGTTTTCAGTTCGTAGCAACGCAACAGCTACGCGACCAGCCTTTTTATTTGCCTCGTACAAAATAATACAAAAATGGATGACGACAAAAGTAAGGAAGACTCGGAGGACTGGAAAGTGTATGAACGTGCTAAAACTCCAACAAATGTAAGTTAACAGATGTTTTTTAAGTCTTTATTGTATCTATAGCTCGGAATATCCTGCCCATCTATTCACATAAACAACAGATAATTAAGTTTTAGTGCATTATGACTAGTTAAACTGTGAATAAATAGATAATAAATATTTCATATTTGATCTGCCATACGGATTTTCTATTTGATATTTGATATCGATATTTCACGGTCAAATCGCGCACCACGGTCAAATATAAAAGCTATAAGATAATTTGTTTTATAAAAGTAAACCCCATGTGGAAATGTTGTATACCTACAATGATTGTTGTTTTTAAGCCTTAGGTGCATAGCTTAGCTACTTATGGAGTAGCACTGAATTTTAGTCAGACGCATTTTTTATTTGTAGGATGATTGTAAGATCTATCTAGGTCTTAGATCATTTAGTAATTTAATTAGTAAATTACTAAATGATCTACGGTCTAGTTATGAATTCATTATTAATCGAAATTTTAATATCTAATTTTAAGAATAGTTAAATTACTTAAATTATTTCGTAAACAAATATTGTACGCGTATCTAATTTACCTTAGCGATAATTAAGTAAATAACAATTCTATTCACCTGACTACTTCCATTCTTTGAAAATATTTAAAAATGCGTTAATAGTAATATTATAGAGTATAGACAAGTAATACCTATGCTATTTAGTACAATACAATAAAACATATACCTACCTACTGTATCTTCTGTACATAGTGCTTGCTGATGGTACCTAGGGTTAGTTACATAGACTTACTTGTCCATGAATAGGCCAGATTCAAAAGTTTTATTCCTGACTCTCGTCCCTGAAGGCTTTATCTAGCTCTAATTTGTGCCTCTAGTGATAGATGTAGTCTTATTGTATCTACCCTTTTTGGTGACGCAAGGGGAATAAACTTACGTATGTTACCTAACGTAACCTATGATACCTAGGAGCCTGGGTGGCTCCTACACCTATGTCGGACTCGACACTTAGTGCAATACTGAATAAACCCTTGTGGGTATAATTGGAGGTCCTGGATCCACAGGCAACAGGATCCCTCCAGCGACAGGCTGGCCTCAGCGAAAAGGCCAGACTTCCTCCTTGGAACAGTTCCTACTATGTCGTCGGAACCGGGCAATGTGGCCAGGTTCCCATCGCAGCCCCAGTGCTCTAAGGAGTACGTCACCAATCTGTCCGAATGGACCCGCCAGTCGTCGTAATCCACGCTGCCGTCTTCTGATTCAGAGGAACGGGTGGAGGAATCCTCAGCTGAGCTGCTCTTAGCCGAGCCTCTCCCCAAGACAGTCCGTTTGATAAGGTTCTGTAGCTCAACAACAATGCTGTTAAAATAGTATGTATCTTGTCTGTGTGTGTCTGTCTTTCAATCGTAGAGGTTTACCCTTGTGTAACTTTCACATACTGCTAGATGTAGCCACAATCACAACAAATTGAAATAATGGAAATAAAATCCCAATAACCTCGCTTTTTATAGTACCTATAGGCATGCAAGCAAGATGAACAATTTTCATGACTACCAAAGCCCATAGACATCCGCGTAGAGGTTATACAGAAGCGTTGCCCTCCTTCCTCCCCCGACCTCCACGGGCAACCGGCTACTTACACACCGCACTAAACGCAGCACAGCTGTTAAGGTACAAGTTGGAAGCGGGCGACGTGTCGCCGCGACACGTCGCCCGCTACACGTCGCTGCGGTTTCTATGTATTTCTATTTATTTCTACAATTTATGCCAGCAAATGCCGAGTTTGAGACCGATTTACAAGGACGACCAACGTTTTATAATTTGTAAACTCTGTAACTTTAAATTGTGTGTCTCTTAGTAAATAAATGTTTGCTTTCTTTCTTTCTTTCTTTCTAAATTACCTCATGACCGCAGCGACGTGTAGCGGCGACGTGTCGCGACGACATGAAGCGGCGACACGCCGCCCGCTTCCAACTTGTACCTTAACTTTACGCCGGTTTTGGGTGAGCGAGAGGTACCTCCGCGGTCGTTTCCTATTCGGCTGCGTGTATACCTGCATCGTGCATCGTGGCACTAGCTCTAACAAAAAGAACACTGCGTGCGTGCCGTACTCGAAATCCAGTTTTTTAATAAAGATCACAAGACACAGACAAGAGATAACAAAGATACATGGACTTTTCAAACAGATACCTACCTCATGTTATGACGTAAATAATGTATCTATAATTGCATTGTTATGGTTTATCTCCATGGAACAGTAAAAAAACATACGCGGAGTTACGTTTAGTTGACGAATAGTAATTATACGGTACTCTCCTTGTTTTGTCATTTATGAATTTTTTTTTCTTCATCATCATTCATCATTTATTTATTTCAATGCTTAATAATAATAGTAATAATCACGGAAATAGTCTACCCAAGGAACAGTAAAAAAAGGGGAAATGGTGGAAACATCGTGCTTAACATGATTGGCGGGCGGATATGGCGGGACGGGGGTGTCGATCAACGTGTTACGTAACATTGTTTTTAAATTTGAAAAAAAGAATCTCCCAAGTTGGCAAAATTAGGACAAATAAAACCGTTTTGCTCAATTTACGTAAAAAAATTCGGAGTTGTGTGTTTAACGCAACGTTTTGGGGGGATAGGGGGGGCTACATAACAACGTCACGGCGCGTTTCAGCGGGGAGG
>LUGF01017447.1:271688-289238 GCA_001625245.1 Calycopis cecrops | reverse complement strand
GAGATAAGAACCCACACAAGCAAAGAGTTGCTTGTGTTTGTGTATCTGTATACGCTGGCGACTTGACTGACTCTTGTAGGATAGTCGCAGACTTCAGCTTTCTGTCTCACTTGCAAACATTCGTCCTATTTAGCAAGAGTGAGACAGAACCATCGAATACATCGAATCCACCACTACACTTAAATACAAACATGTAGTTACTAATTGTTCTTTAGTAATATCAATAAGTTGCATGAAACCGAGCTGCTTTAAATTAAAAATATAATAATATGTCGAAGTGTTTTACACAAATACAAACTAAAATAATTATAAAATTTCGGACATTTGTAATAACTTATATCATCAGGATTCAGGAATATGTCGTCGCAAACGTCCCGCGCCCACGGCTGCGGCCAAGCTTCTGAAACGACGATATAAAATACTTAAATACCCTCGATAAAAATCGTCATCCTTTTTTTAACAAACACTTTCTTTGTGTACCTTGTTTGCGCTTTGTACGCCCAAATTCAATAGGACAGCCGTCTATTGTCGAGCACCGATAATCAATAACCTCGCAATAATTGGACTTCCGTAGTATATGCGACGGTAAGCGTGCCTTTTTCGAATGATAAGATATCGTGACGGTACGGGACCGAAATAGAAGCCGCCAGCACGCGAGGGAAGCCTCCTTCAGGCTAGTCGTCTTGTGCACGCCACCTGGGACCGTTTGCTTCGTAAACAATGGAATTTTGTAAGAACTTTGTGTAATTTTATATTGATTAGCAGAAACCGAGACTTTGTTATATAGTTGTTGTATACAAGAAGATTTGCACGAAAGAACCCTAACGCAGTAGACGAAGAGACCCGAGGTGATACTTGGGTATATTTTTGTCTTGATTCCTCCAATTTCTTTATTCTCCATACTCACAAATTATTACTCCATACATAGGCGCAAAGACTCTTGACACAATCATCCACACTACCCGATCAACCTGATTTGTATGCCAGTCTCAGTATTCGCCAAAAACAACATCCTTGCGTATTGTATATCTATTTTGTTGTAACTGTATATTGTTGCTTTTTAGTTTTATCCAGGCTTCTTGTCCGCAGATGGAAGTGGAGACTGGTAGTGATATAATCACTGCTCTCAGAAGCGACCTCGCGGGTCTACAGTACAAACGGGACAAGTTGATATCAGAGGTGAGTAAATTTACAGCCTTACTGCAACTGTAAAATGAGACAATACTGGTAATATAAATATTACAATTTTAATATTAAATTGCTGCGCCCTAACAGGGTATCATGTATGAACACATAAAAATGTAACACCTTTGTACCTTGCAATAAAGATTTGTGTTTGTAGCATCTACACAGCAGTACGTTAAGTAACTTTGAACAACTCACAAAAGGTTTTTATTAAAACTGTCACAGTTACGTCCAAATATTTTTAGCATAATCGATACTAAGCCCACGCAACAGAAAAAACAATTGCGCTGTTACGTGCTTAAGAGTTAAGCCAATAATAAAACAACCTTTTTAACAACCTGCTGTAGGTATAAATCGCTTTATTACAGTAATCATTGACTAATTCTTCATAATAATGATTTTTCTTTACTATTAAATATAAACCAACTATAAATAAGCTATTTTTATTTTAGAACAGCGACTTAAAAAACCAAATGCTGTCGCGCGAACAGAGGATACTGGAGCAGCAAGTGGAGATAGACCATCTGCGAGAGCAGAATGCGCGGCAGAACGCGGTCATATCCTCGTACAAGAAGAAGATACAGGACCTCGAAGAGATTCAGCGCAACCTGCAAGCGACGCAGGGACGCAGCGACCTGACAGTACAAACTCTACAGAGGGACAACCGATACTGCGAGGAGAAGATAAAAGATCTAGAGAAGAAGCTACGCTCGCTGGAATTAGAGTGTCACAATGAGGAACAGCAGAAGGAGAACGCTCGTTGTCAGTTCCACGACCTGGTGCGGAGGTTGTCCGTGGCTCTGGACTCCGACTTCTGCGACACGTCTCACACGCACTCTCCGGAGAGTCTCATCATCAAGGCAGCAGAGCTGGTGCAAGAGATAACGAGGCTGAAGAACAAATGCCACAACACGACAGAGAACATGACAACGGTGGAACAGGATCTGCGCAGCTGCAGAGATTCGCTGGAGCGAGCTAACGCTGATAAGGACATCCTGCAGAGGCAGTTATCTTCACAGCTGCTAGATGTAGAGAGACTTAAGCAAGAGAAGGAATCTCTCTCAGTCTCGAACAGAGTTCTGGAGAGAGAGCTGCACGAGGCGAGAGAGAAGTTGTCACATTGCACTAAGAACTTGAACGTTGTCACGGATAATGTGAGCCAGAATGAATCAATGATTATACAGCTTAAAGGTAAATTTTATTTATGTATACAGTTAATTTGAACATATTTTATGAAAATATTAAAACTAATGTTTCGTTAGATGGAGTACCACTGCCATATTGCAATGGAATCGAGCCGTACCTCAATCTCACCCTCATAATGCCGATCACATAATGATTGTTAATTAGTAATTGGGAGAATGGAGTCAATAAAGGAGGACAAAACAAATTATAAGAATTGATTTCTTTGATATATGTATAGACTTCGGTAATAAATTCATCAACTTGTTTGCCCTTTCATGCAATATTCTTAATAAACATTGGTTTCAAATTTTATAATCACGATATTTTTCGAGTAGGTATTAACTCGAGTTAGATTGCTGCGTGAGTTACTTACCTATAGGTCGTTTGGAGTAACGGATTCGGGCACGGGGCACCACACCACAGTCTACATGAGCTGATGACTCTCGCAGGGGTTTTTAGTCGGCAGTAGCAAGCAGCATGCAGCCGAATTGGGCCAACACGTCTGGGTCACCACTCACCTCTCATTCGCACCACGCCGGCGCGGCGTATAGTTACAGCTGTGACGTTTCGTGGTCAGACTGTTCGTTTGTGTATAGGCACTATAAAAAAGATAGCCTTCCGCTTCACGCAGGGCTGGTCTGGATGGAAGATACGTCAAGGCATTTTCCACTATTAGGGCCTTAGACCTACAATCTGAGACTTAGCTAACTGTTTCAGAGGATCTGCGGCACCGCGACGAGAAATACCAGCGGCTGCAGACAGAGTTCCGCAACACCATGGAGTCTATCGCCATCCTACTCAGCCTGCCGACGCGCTTCGTGGAGGCCCACGAGAGCACCATCAAGGACAGGATAAGGGAGCTGCTCAGCGAGAACAAGGATAAGTCTGTAGTAAGTTTGTACTTTGATAAAATGAGTATTTTTATAGCATAGAGGAGCGAACGAGCAGATGATGCTAGATGGAGCATTTATACATACTATGTGTACCTATAATTAATATTTTTACGAATAGTACCTTAGTGTAATCTAGTTTATTGTTAGCCATAGAGAGCAGCGAGGGGTGTGACTAGACGAGCATGGATTATGATACCTGCTGGCTCATCATCGTGAAGGGCTTATCATCTTCCGTACCATCTATCAACTTCCATGTGTCACCAGTGTTCTACTTCCACTATGGAATATGACACAACAAGCAGACAATGGAGCATAAGATATCCAAATCCCTTTGTGCCCTGTTGCTGGTAGGTCCGGGGCACTCCACCACAGTAGCCGAAGGCTATCGAAATGATTTTTAGTCAGTAGTGGTCCCGTGGCAAATCCGACACTCCTTCTGGCTCACCCAGGGCCGGTTGGACAGTGCCTACAAGCATTTTCCCTGCGTCAAAAAAAATCCAAGTATTTTTAAAGACCCCAAACTCCTTTGGGCTATCCTCATTGTCACAACGACATAAAGAGGTGTAAGCGCGGTACAGCATTATGCTAGTGTTACGCTATATGCTCGATCGCTTCTACACAGGATTTCACTTTTCATATTTTTTTCATATCGCGTATCTTAAATCGTTGCTATGTTCAATTAAAATAAATATTAAAAGTCCTATAAATATGCTTATATCCTGCGATCTGGGCTAAGATTACGCTTCCTGGCATCCCGATATCCTCATGAAGACATAAGTCCTTTGAAGTTCAGTGCTCTTTCCTTTTATTGCCCAAGTTGCAAGGAACCACAGACATCCGTTGCCAAAGGTTATGCAAAAGCGTTTCCCTCCGCCCTTCCATCCCTCTCGGTGGGCCATGACCTTCACAAATCGCAAGAAACGTGTCAGAACCGTCTATTCACGCTACATGTAAGCAGGACAGAATGTCTCCCTAGCCAGGACAGTATGTAGTAAGTAATACTAATGTTACTACTAACTGTGCTACTTGAAGCCTGTGACAATTTATCATGGCGATCTCTCTCTCTCTCTCTCTCTCTTTGCGCTCGTGTGTGTGTGTGCGTGCGTGTGTGTGACTCTCCCTCTCTCAACAATGAGAAGTATCACCATTACTGAATCATAGGCAAATCAGGATGGCACGATTACATAGGAGGTACCTCTCGCACATACAGTACCTCTGCAAAATTACGGCAGTGCTGTCGCGTTTCATGCGGTTTGTCAGATTATGGTGATCCTTTCGAGGGATGGCCAAAAGAGGGCTATATATAATATGTGCATGTGTCTTCTTGTGTATAGATGTTTCTACGAGTCAGACGTCACCAGAGAACTCCAATAACAGCTCGTGTGTGTACAAATTTATGTGTATAACAATACGCGGTAAGTTGGGACCTGGCAAAAATTCCATTCCCCTCTCTCTACCCCCGCACCAGCCCCGATGTCGCCGTATTTGGGCGACATCGGGGTGGTGCGGGGGTAGAGAGCGTTCTTCACTTTCTTGCCAGGTCCCAACTGACCGCGCCCGTGTAGTACAGTATAAAAATCTATCAACCAACGTTTGGTCCACGTTTTTTTATTTTTTTATGTTATAGGAGGGCAAACGAGCAGTCGGAGCCATTTTCATGACTACCGACGCCCACAGACATCCGCATAGAGGCTATACAGATGCGCTGCCCTCCTTTCTCCTCCCACCTCCACGGGCCGCCGGCTACTTACACACCGCACGAAACGCGACAGCACAGCTGTCACTTTACGCCGGTCTCGTGTAAGCGAGAGGTATCTCCCCGGTCGTGCCGGCCCAATTCGACTGCATGCAAGCATGCAGTGTGGCACTACCTCTTACCAGACGTGTGTTTGCGTCCTCTAACCGCGGCACTAGCCCAGGTCAGGGCACTGCACTTAGGCTCTAAATGAAGTTTCTACTCGTGCTCGATATGTTGGAACTTGGCAGGCATGCTCCCCGCTCGCTTCCCCCGCACTTCCCCCGACGTCGCCATAATAGGGCGACACCGGCGACGCGCGGGGGTCCAAAATTATTCCAACCAGATCCCAAATCATCGCCCACAAGTGCAATGCTTCCTATAGTTTTGGTAAGAGGTAGTGCCACACTGCATGCTTGAATGCAGTCGAATTGGGCTGGCACGACCGGGGAGGTACCTCCGCTTACACGAGACTGGCGTAAAGTGACAGCTGTGCTGTCGCGTTTCGTGCGGTGTGTAAGTAGCCGGTGGCCCATGGAGGTGGGAGGAGCAAGGAAGGCAGCGCATCTGTATAGCCTCTATGCGGATGTTTGTTGGCGTCGGTAGTCATGAAAATGGCTCCGGCTGCTCGTTGGCCTCCTATATCAAAAAAATATATATATAGTAACGCCACTAAACGCAACTAACCAGACACGTAACAACTTCCAGCAGCTGGAAGCGTTACGCGACAAGCTCGGCCTGGAGGCGCAGCAGCTGGACCGCACGTCGCATATGCACGAGCAGGCGGCCGTGCGCGTACGCGTGCTGGAGGACGAGCGCAGCATGCTGGAGCACAAGCTGCACAAGCTGGAAGCAGAGCTTAGTGCCGCGGAGCTCGCGCGGGACAGCTTGAGGAAGGACAAGGCCAACGTGAGTATAGCACAGAGGTAATGCCAAGCTGCAGCAGAATTGGGCTGGCACGAACGGGGTGCCTTTCGCTTACACGATACCAGCGTAAAATGGCAGCAGAGCGTCTCATGTGGAGTGTAAGTAGTGGCCCATGGAGGGAGGACGAGGAACAAGACAACGCATTTGAATAACGTCTATGCGGATGTCTATGGGCGTCGAACATGAAAATGGCTCCGACTACTCCAGCTCTCTTATATGCTTTTTTTTAAACTAGCAGCACCACGTGGTTTCACTCGCACAACCCGCATACTCCTCTTCCATTCGTAGTACCGTAATGGTATAATATAGCCTATATAGCCTACCGCAGCTGCAGGTGAAAACGCGTGGCGTGCTCCCAATGAAAATATCGTGATAAAAAATTACAGAATAATCATCTATATACAGTCCATCAAAAAGTGTGGTTCGGTTGTCGTGAAATTTTATACATATTCGGTAGGTATCGGTAGTTTCATGGAGTACGTAACTTACGTGGGCGAAGTTGCGGGGCACAGTTAGTGAATAAAATAATTTGGATGAAAAACTATGAAAAAAGTACTAAAAACTGTTTGACTAATCAATTCTTTTTTCTAAGGTTCGTTCGTATTAAAAGTTATTCGAGTTTAAAAATGCAAATACCTTTTAAGCACCTTATACTTATAATAATACAATATCTACAAAATCAGGTCGTTATTTATCTGTACAAAGATTAACTTTTAGCGCGACAAAGAAGTCAGAATAAAAATACGAACGGCTTAAAATGACAAATAAACTCTAACGTACTGCCTTACAAGTGGCATATCAGTTGAAGAAAGAACCAATGTAGTATGTAGTGTACATTCAAATAATTTGTTATAATAAAAGCGTCGGTGTATACTATATATAAGCTAACTTTTCCCCGCGGCTCCGCTCGCGTTGATGCCCTTCAATTAATATCAATGAACATAAACATTCAAATAGAACTGCAATAGAATTCCAATATCTGCCATGATAATTTTTTTACCCTCCAATTTTTTTTTTAATAAAAGGTCATTTTTCATTTGATATGTCATTTCTAATACCTCTAGGAATATGTGTACAAAGTTTCATGATGATCGGTTGAGTAGTTTTGGCGTGAAAGCGTGAAAAACAAACTCAAAAAGGTTTAGGTAAGAGGTAGTGCCACACTGCATGTTTGCATGCAGTCGAATTGGGCGGCACGACCGGGGAGGTACCTCTCGCTTACACGAGACTGGCGTAAAGTGACAGCTGTGCTGTCGCGTTTCGTGCGCTGTGTAAGTAGCCGGTGGCCCATGGAGGTGGGAGGAGAAAGGAGGGCAGCGCATCTGTATAGCCTCTATGCGGATGTTTGTGGGCGTCGGTAGTCATGAAAATGGCTCCGGCTGCTCGTTTGCCCTCCTATATCATAAAAAAAAAAATAGTAACGCCACTGATCGCAACTAACCAGACACGTAACAACTTCCAGCAGCTGGAAGCGTTACGCGACAAGCTCGGCCTGGAGGCGCAGCAGCTGGACCGCACGTCGCATATGCACGAGCAGGCGGCCGTGCGCGTACGCGTGCTGGAGGACGAGCGCAGCATGCTGGAGCACAAGCTGCACAAGCTGGAAGCAGAGCTTAGTGCCGCGGAGCTCGCGCGGGACAGCTTGAGGAAGGACAAGGCCAACGTGAGTATAGCACCGAGGTAATGCCAAGCTGCAGCAGAATTGAGCTAACAAGGTCGGGGTATCTTTCACTTACACGATACCAGCGTAAAATGGCAGCAGAGCTTCTCATGTGGAGTGTAAGTAGTGGCTGATGGAGGGAGGACGGGGAACAAGACAACGCATTTGAATAACGTCTATGCGGATGTCTATGGGCGTCGAACATGAAAATGGCTCCGACTACTCCAGCTCTCTTATATGCTTTTTTTAAAACTAGCAGCACCACGTGGTTTCACTCGCACAACCCGCATAATCTTCTTCCATTCGTAGTACCGTAATGGTATATTATAGCCTATAGCCTACCGGCCTACCGCAGCTGCAGGTGAAAACGCGTGCCGTGCTCCCGATGAAAATATCAGGATAAAAAATTAGAGAATAATAATCATCTATATACAGTCCATCAAAACGTCTGGTCCGGTTGTCGTGAAATTTTATATATTCATAATATAGATAGATAGATAGATAAAGCTTTATTTGCGACCATACAGCACAATTACAGAACAACAATTTTGAAGAGAAATTGATAATACATAAAATATAAAGAAAAATCTTAATCTAACATAATGTCTCAACACAATGCGTATTCATATTGTGTATGTGCTGTAGCGACGCAAATGGGTAAGTAACTCAGTGCATATGATCCAGCATAAGCTAGATACACTGGTTTTCAGTTACTGCCCTTTATGACGACGAGAGAGCGCTTAAACAGTGAATTTTTTGTGTGTATGGGTGTGTGTGTGTGCGTGTGTGTGTGCGTGTATGTGTGTGTGTGTATGTTTTAGCATAAAAATATAATACTTACATTTGTGTCAGATAATATATATTATATACATATATTTTTTATAATCTATCGTTAGAGAAAAAAAACCTTGTATTTAACTATTAATTTATCTCAGTATGATTGTTAATTGCTAGTATTAATAAATGAATTTTATGTGACAATGATTAAATTAAATATCAAAAATAAATATATACTCCCACAGGCTTATTGGTTCTCTTGTTCTTTAATGAGGTAGTTTCTTAATCTAGTTCTAAATGTATTTTTATACATTTAGAACCTAATAATATCGGTAATACCTTTTAATATCGGTAAGTTCTTCGAGTACGTAACTAACGTGGGCGAAGTTGCGGGGCACAGTTAGTGAATAAAATAATTTTGAATAAAAAAACTATGCAAAAAATACTAAAAACTGTTTGACTAATCAATTCTTTTTTCTAAAGTTCGTTCGTATTAAAAGTTATTCGAGTTTAAAAATGCAAATACCTTTTAAGCACCTTATACTATAATAATACAATATCTACAAAATCAGGTCGTTATTTATCTGTACAAAGATTAACTTTTAGCGCGACAAAGAAGTCAGAATAAAAATACGAACGGCTTAAAATGACAAATGAACTCTAACGTACTGCCTTACAAGTGGCATATCAGTCGAAGAAAGAACCAATGTAGCATGTACACTCATTCAAATAATTTGTTATAATAAAAGCGTCGGTGTTACATACTATATATAAGCTAACTTTTCCCCGCGGCTCCGCTCGCGTTGATGCCCTTCAATTAATATCAATGAACATAAACATTCAAATAGAACTGCAATAGAATTCCAATATCTGCCATGATAATTTTTTTCACCCTCCATTTTTTTTTTAAATAAAAGGTCATTTTTCATTTGATATGTCATTTCTAATACCTCTAGGAATATGTGTACAAAGTTTCATGATGATCGGTTGAGTAGTTTTGGCGTAAAAGCGTGACAAACAAACTCACATTCGCATTTATAATATTAGTAAGATAGTAACAAAAAACCAAGCCAAGTGCGAGTCGGACTCGCACACCGAGGGTTCCGTAGGAACGGGAGGTATGAGCAAAAGTAATAGACGTTGAGAAAATTACACTTCCCTGCGACAAGTTGACAAACTTATATATGCGGGTGCTTGCATACATTTAGTATGAAACGAACTACATGCTATAAGTTGGTAATGATTTTTCCAGTGATATAAATTTTATTTACCAATTTTTAGATTTATACCTATATGTATACTGTAAGGTCTTACTTCTTGTCAAATTTCAGAATTCTAGCTCAACGGGAAGTACCCATAGGTTTTCGAAAAAGTGCGTTTTCATACAAAATTTGTGCATAAATGGCTATAACTTTGTATTGTGTTTACTTATAAGTGTGATTTTTTCAAGGCATCAAGACGCAACTTACCTCCGTATTTGACATAAATTTTAATCCTTTCACGCGTTTTAGAGAAAAAGGTCTTGACAGACGTACAGACAGACGGACAACAAAGCGATCCTATAAGGGTTCCGTTTTTTCTCTTTGAGATACGGAACCCTAAAAATGAGAAAGCATCCCCTTGAAAGAGTTCATAGAGAATGGCAATGTCATTACTAAATCTCTAGCTAGTTAGATGTCCAACAGCCCAAGTATAAAAAGTGCTTATATCCGTTCAATACATTTCGAATGACTCGATAATAACCTTTTGAGGAATTGATGGGGTACCTGACTGCAACATGTTGCAATTATTACCCACTTGGCTTACCATACAAACTCCCCCATCATCGTCATATCATCATTATATTTATTCTAACTCATATACATACAGTAAGAGGTAGTGCCACACTGCATGCTTGCATGCAGTCGAATTGGGCTGGCACGACCGGGGAGGTACCTCTCGCTTATACGAGACCGGCGTAAAGTGACAGCTGTGCTGTCGCGTTTCGTGCGGTGTGTAAGTAGCCAGTGGCCCATGGAGGTGGGAGGAGAAAGGAGGGCAGCGCATCTGTATAGCCTCTATGCGGATGTTTGTGGGCGTCGGTAGTCATGAAAATGGCTCCGACTGCTCGTTTGCCCTCCTATACCATAAAAAAAAAATACCAAAATATGAAGGAGAATAAATATAAAAATATTAAAAAAAAACTAGAATTTTCTATAAATTACCTACCATGCACATGGTTCTTAAAACTTCCATTCCATTACATCCATCATCCACACAAAATTAACTGTGCTCTGACACGCAACTAAACTTTACTCTTTAAAATTATACTCCAGAATAATGAATCTGAAGTGAAGAACTATTACAAAATAATTTCTAGTCAATATTATGGAAGTTGGCTAACATTTATTACCTTACTAGCTGCGCACCGCGGTTTCAACCACGTAAATTTCAAACCTTTGGAAAATAGAAAATCATCCCATGGCATCCCATAGGAACATTTTTTCAGGATAAAACCTAATATATCATATGTGTTAATCCAAGTTATCCTATATATGTGTCTAGTTTCATGAAAATCGGTTCAACACTTTTTGCGCGAAGGAGTAACAAGCGAACAAACAAATAAACAAACAATCATACAAACTTTCACATTTATAATATTAGTAGGATGTATAACATAGATGAAGTACTGGAGGAAATGTACCTAATTTCGCACGCCGACTGTACCTCACGATGTTATCAAGCACTGCATCAACGTACTGCGAGCATTCCGCGCGCGTGGCCATAAATAAAGCGAGGGAAATGTCGCCATCTTGATATTAATAAAACATGGACGTCTCTTTGTACGCACGCTGGTATTAAAATCTGCGATCTCCAATATTTGGAGTATTTGCTGCCTGTTGTTTTTTATACTATAAAGGCAAACGAGCAATCGGAACCCTTTGATGACTACCGAAGCCCATAGAGCATAGGCCATAGAGAATTAACTAGATAAGACACAAGAAAAGAAGTCTATAACAGCAATAACAAACTTTAACGAAACCTCTGTGAGTAGGCTTGCCTTGCCCTTGCCTTGCCCAACTTGAAATTACGTATCTGCGGGACATAGGTAATGATTTCAAATGCGGGACAACAACGGGACCCAAATAGTGATGGGCGATTGTTTCAATTAGTCGTGGGAACAGCGAATGAGCTTTTTTTTAGGTCGCGAGGTATACAGTAGCGCTCACAGTCTGTTGCGTGCAAATGATAACACTTCGTCTAGAACATCTTAATCTAAATAACATTTTTTTGCGTGGCCTATCATTTGGCCGGCCGGCTATCGGTGGTCGAAAAGCGGGACAATTAACGTCCCGCACACACCCTAAGCGGGACGTATTGAATAGGAGCTCAGAAGCGGGACGTCCCGCGTAATGTGAGACGGTTGGCAACCCTATCTGTAATGTCGTCCATCTGACATTTTCCGTACAATATATCTACGAAACTGGAGCTCAGTATGACAATACGTGGATTTTTTTACAATTCAACTAATAAGAAGGGGTTTAGTTCATGAAGAATCACGAGCTATACACGGACCTGAAATATTACGCCCCCTTTTGTGGTAAATTTATTTGTAACTAAATTATAACACAGCGTCGTTATGTTTCTCTGGTAGCTAAAATGCATTGATTCGCGTTTCGTATGGTGTTTAAGCAGGCAGTGGTCCATAGAGGTTTTCCCTGAGGGCTACAATATGGGGTTCTTCAAGAGGGGAGTCAATAGGTTCTTAAAGGGTCGGCAATGCGCATGTGATGCCCCTGGTGTTGCAAGCGTCCATAGGCTACGGTAACCACGCACCATTAGGTGGGCCGTTTTTTTGCCACCATCGTGGTATAAAAAAAAAAAAAAAAAAAAGAAGAGGTGGGTGGAGAAAGGAGGGCAGCGCATCAGTATGGTCTCTATGTTGCAGTTCGTGGCATTCCTGGAGCGCCTGTGCCGCACGCTCAGCCTGGACGAGCTGAGCCACGACCTCGGCGTGGAGCTCCACACGGACTCCATCATCCTCCGGGCGGAGCAGCTGGCGCGACTCGAGAGCGACAAGATTGTCGACAAGGTGAGCCCATGGGGTCATATGATAGTAACCTGTAATATGTGAACTTGTGTATCTGAGCCTAGACCTGTCTTAAGTACCGTAAGGCTAAGGTTACGATAAAATTACTTTAATGAATTTTGTCACCGTGGACTGATATTAGATAATTAAATAAACCACGATAAAGTCTGTTAAAATAGTTTTATTATAATGAGTAATAATTTAATAATAAACTTTAGGCATTATTACAGGTGTCTACTAAACTGCGGATCTGTTGCTAATCGTGGAAAATTTTTAAATTTTATCACAAAAATTTAACTGTCTATCTTATATATTATGTATTTTATTTCCTTTATTTTATTACTAGAAGGGAAAAAGCTATCCTATGATACATACATTTTGAACCGTCTCTTTTATTAAAATATTAATTATATGTAAGACTTTTATAATAAAAATAAAAAGAAATACGTCCATACGTCATAATCCATGACCTTGGTGGTACCTTTTTACCTTTGAGATACCTACGGAACCCTAAAAAGGATTTAGTAATTAAAGAGACAATTCACAATCGTCGATGAAAACAATATTTGTTGATGAACAGATGTCAAGAAGCCTCGCAAGTTACAAAGCATAAGAAAACGTGTGTGACGTATTTAATTCTTATGAATGTTTGCTCAAAATGTTGTAATACCTACCTACTATGACGCGATGAGTTTTCAAAATCCAAAAACCAAGTGACTAAGACGTGTGTTTTGCACAGCTGCTGTACTGTGGATATTATGGTACGCTCCCCAGACTAAGGCGGGAGAGGTCTTTCCATGACTTGCCTTACCTTAAAGAAGTAAGATTTGAACGAAATTTGGCATGGCATATGTATTTTGAAATTTTCAGTCAGTATTTAATAAAATAACCATGATGCAGAAATTTACAGCACAGTAAAAATAAGCACCAGAAATTAGTTATTTCACTGTTGTTCGACACCAGCGGTAACAATGCACTTTTCTTAAAATTAGATATCATATAATAGTCTCATTAGATATTTACAGTTTCGAATTAACCACGTAAAGTAGGAATTGCTACCGGCCCCACGCTAGCTTAATTCGTTACTGGATATCTACATTCTACATACAATAGTTACGAAAGTTTAATAAATACTCAATTATTTACCGCTAATGTCAATAAAAAATTAAATAAAAAGTCACGTCACTGCATTAATCCTAAACAGAAATAATTAAATAAATTATAAGTACTTAATGCTAAATAGTTAATTTAAGGTAAAGTTATAGCACTAGATATTATTTAAGTAGACGTCGAAACCAATTAGTAAAAATTTTATCAATATCTAACATTATTACCTAGATTATACCTTATAGAATTAAGTATATAACTTTTTTAAGTAGATATCGCCCCGCATTTTGATTTTAGCATTAACATCGTCATTAACAGTGACAGTTTTGATAGAGGTATTTCGTAAGGTTTGTATGTAATGCCGTGGCTCATCTTTTCATGGCATGTGGCATCCGCTCATCTGTTGTTACATTACATTACGTTACATTTATAATTCTACCTGCTCTTCTATTCAGACGAACCCCTTACATTAGTCTGTTACTGTCCAGTACTGGTCATTATTATTATTAACAAATAACCCCATGAATACGGTGATTATCCCATTATTAAATAATTAATGAGATTAGACCATTCATATCAGTATCCAATTTTAGTAGGTACAGAGGTTTGGCTCGCGCCAAATCATGAATTTTAAAATCCGAAGAAACTAATAATCACAAACTTAGCAAATAAATATGATTCTTCCTACTAGTTTACCGTTAGTGGATATTTTTAAACTCTCAGAAATAGTATACTTTTGACTAGCAAGTTTAAAATATTGTGCTTCTCTAACTTTCAGTGGCGAATTTTCGTCGCAATGTCATACGATAGTGAGAGAAGAGTGTTCAATGTGCTCTTGTGTCCACACACTTGAGCTCTATAATAATGTGCAAAGTTGAATCTGTAGTTAGTTGCCAGAGTAGAAATACGAGCGCAATATTTATCTGTGTATATATGTGACGTTTCGTCGTTCCGTAGACAGCGGTGGTGTACCAGCTGCAGCGACGTATCAAGATACTCCGCGAGCAGCTGCAGAGGAAGGACCTGCACCTAGATCTGCTACGACGGAAGCTGAACGTCCAGGTACATTGTGTCTCGCAAGTCAAAGAGTTCAGTCGGACTTCGCAAAGTCGTGTCGTGGCAAGTACCCCCTTCTATCGAATTTCTATGACATGTTTCTACCTGTCTGAGACAGAAGACGTAGATGAAGCATTGCAACCATTCGATAGATGCGGGTACTTGCAAGTAATTCGAATAGGGACTTTGCGTCCGGCTTCACCTTTCCGACTAAAACTTTAAAAACTATAGAAAGAAAATGATCACTCTGAGGACTGCGTCTGTCTAATTTAGTAGGAATTAGATTTCACTCATATATTATTATTGCATTTTGTAGCTTATTGGGCGCGCACAAACATCTGCACAAATTATGCAGATGCCTCGCTCTCTACTTCCATCGCCGGTCGCCATCCCCGAATAGGTCATTCTGATGACCTTCCCACACGCCATCACGAAGAGTTTACATCTGCCTCTCACACAAGTGCTTCTAACCCATGTTCAGGAGGAGAGTTGCCGCGTCCGCGCCATACTGCAAGCGGAGAGAGACGAGGCAGTCGCCAGGAGCAAGAAGCTGTCGCGACAGTGTGACAAGTTGGCGCTGCAGCTGAGCGATGCGCGAGCACAGATACGAGACTTGAACGGGCAGCTGGCGGACGCGGCCGAGCACAAGGTACCGCACACAGCGCGAGGCGGTAGCTCAAACCATCACAACGTTTGCAGCTATCTCATAATATGACATCGCCACACAATGTAGGAGTACCTAATGCGTTTAACGTATATAGGGGTCCTTACTTTTTTGGTTAGGTTAGAGCATTCCAAAGGGGGCAAGCTGTAGATCACTTATCATTACGTGAACAGACTGATCGCATCCCCTTATGCAATATCCATTTCTTCACCCCGGGTCCAATACTATTATCCCAGCCAGGGCCGGATGGAAGTGCAAATCAGTTTCAATATCTGAATTTATTATCAGCTCTGTTTTTTGGACCTGCACTTACGCTGTAGAGGCGAAGAGAAGTCCACCTTCATCGGGCTACTATGAGTGCTCGTCGGGCAACAATACTAGGTTTTCGAAAGGACCCGACCAACTACGTGTTTTCAAAAAATATTCGATGTCGAAAAGGTTCTTTGCATTGACCATGCATTCTAAAAAAATAACAGTGTGAGTCTATAAAACTACAAATCTCCACAGATAACATCCCTAGAACGCGCTCGTAAGATGGAAGAGCTACAGAAGAAACTAGACGAGGCAGAGCTACTCCGGACCCGGTACAACAGGAAGGTCAACGTATTGAAGGACCAAGTGAGGAGCACGGGAGAGACCTTCGAGCAGGAGCGGACCAGCATCGAGCACAGCATGAGCATGTTGAGAGAAGACCTGGCGAGGACCAAGGAGGCGCTGGCGGAGTGCCAGAGGAGAGAGGCACAGCTGCAGAGCTTCAGGCAAGTATTGTATACGGACACACATGTGATTTTCGAGCAGGAGTGGACCAGCATCGAGCACAGCATGAGCATGTTGACAAAAGCCCTGGCGAGGACCAAGGAGGCGCTGGCGGAGTGCCAGAGGAGAGAGGCACAGCTGCAGAGCTTCAGGCAAGTATTGTTTACGGACACACATGTGGCCTTCGAGCAGGAGTAGACCAGCATCGAGCACAGCATGAGCATGTTGAGAGAAGACCTGGCGAGGACCAAGGAGGCGCTGGCGGAGTGCCAGAAGAGAGAGGCGCAGCTGCAGAGCTTCAGGCATGTATTGTAAAACGCACACCTAAAGAAAACGGCATCTTTTCATCATTATTTTTAGAGTTTAAGAGAGAGTAACGGTCACCTTTATTTATTGAACACACTTGTAGCGCCGCGTAGCTGCTACAAGTTAGCTCAAATTCTGTATGCAAATTGCTGACGCAAACATTTAGTATGATACTACCAAAAAAGTTTGACTTGAAAACAATGTTAGGTCTAAACGATTCCCGCTGCCTGTCCCAACTGTCCCCATGTAACTTTTATATGTCTATCTCGATCTCGCAAACACTTCTTACGAATATTCGACAGCTAAGATAATGTTCACATTATAAAGTTTTTGCACGAATTGTTACACAAACCCCTTGACCTACAAACAATCATTTAGTTATACAGTATAAACCCTTAGCTCTTTCTTCATCATCATTTCGTATCTACCTTTGTATATTTTATCTGGACGCGTCAAATGGACGAGACAGGTCACATGTACACTTAAGTTGTTTGATAATATCATTACTGGTGGAGATAAATAAGATATAAAGGATATTAAAAGCAGAAGTAATTGAATATGTTTGCGCACGTAGCATTTAAAAACATGTAATAAGGAATAGAATGACGGTTGTTATGGTGCGATTACACGAGGGGAACAATCGCAACACGAATTGATAATCTCTCTACATTAGTGTCAATAAAATTATCAAATTAGTGTCAATCACTCTACATTAGTAGAGCAATATATAGTAATTTTAATTCTTAGCTGGTATCATACATTTTATTTGCTTACGTGGTACCTATGGCGCCGTCTGGTCCAAAAACAGTTTATTAAAGAAATACATAACTGGCTAGGTCTTGTAATAGTTTAATCCTCCTACTACTAAGTATGCGTTTGAAAATGAAACTGGCGTTTTGGAGCTATAAAAGTGGTAAGAGAGCTGTTTTGTTTTAGTGAATCTCGATAATAGGGTGCTTGATATTAGTTAAGGATTAATAAATAGTGGCGATCATATTAGCAACATGCTGATGTTGATGCCAAAATATAGATAAATATTTAGAGCAACTAGCAGCGACTAGTTGCACAATGTCATCGATACATACGGAAATTGAGCAACTACTGCCGCTCGTGTAGGCCCACCTTAATGAACAAACCGGGCTTTCTGACATTTCAGGTTGCCTTTATTTAAAGAAAAAACAAGTCGTGGGAATTTTGAACTAAGCCGTTGGTAAATACCCATATTTGACG
>LUGF01017447.1:246715-260752 GCA_001625245.1 Calycopis cecrops | reverse complement strand
TAGACAATAACAAGCTGCTGATGACGAATACGCGTGACATTGTCAGTGGCGTCACTACGCACCTTCGGCAAGGATCGGAAGTCGCAGCTGGACATTATAGAAGCGAAAATATAATTTAGACGCGGTATGAAAATGAATTGCCGTCGCCTTGCATTAGGTACGTAGTACTGCGTGATGCGACTCGAGTCATGTTTTTACTCGAGTCACTCGAGTCAGTTTGTCAAACTCGTACTGGAATAAAAAAAATCATACTCGAGTGAACTTGCACTCACTCGAGTTACCGAGTCAACTCGAGTCACCGAGTGAAGTCGGCGCAACACTCGGGCCTCCGAGTCACTCGAGTGACATTTTTACTCGAGTGACTTTTTTACTCGAGTATAACTCAAGTGACTTTTTTACTCGATTGTAACTCGAGAGAGGGACCAATCTTACTCGAGTGACTCGAGTCGCAAATTCCTACTCGAGTCGCATCAGTACCGGGTACCTACTATCAAGACTTGGCCCGATATTGCACTCCGGAGCTCGTGACATTTTGGTGGGCTACATTTAATAGCTGGACTGCAAGTTTGAAGGTGTATTTTATTGCGAGGGTAATAAGTTCTGGGAGCTCAGAAAAAAAAGTGTATGCTTTAGACAACACAACTGAAGTAAACCTTAATTATTGATTTAATACATAAACTCATTACCGTATTTACAATGACATAACATGTTATATGATATTTGTTTTTTAAATACAAAAAAGTTTCATTTAAATCGATTTTAAAAAATTTGTTTATCATCATCTCGTAGTACGCTCAGCTAAAAAGGGAAATAAGAAATAAAAAAGATAGTCTACTGTCTACACTAATATTAAAAAGATTAGAAGAGAGAGATTTTTTATTTGTATCTATCTAATATCTAATAGAATATCTAATCTAATAGAAAATTATCGATCTATAATAGGCTCTAATAGATCGATAATTCTCTATCAGTGAAATAATACTTATTCAAATAAATATTATTATTAACAGAAAACAACATTAGCAGGAAATTACATAGACTATATTTTAAAAATGCGAAATGGAACGTCCGAAATGTCATTCAAGTAGGCCCTTTAAAAAAATATTCAAGGTACCCACAATTACACACTCCTCTACGCCATATTGAAGCTGCACATTATACAAAAGTCTCCCACGTTGCAAGGATCGAAGTGAACATTTATAATTCCAACATGTACATCGCTTGTGTTTTCTTGTTGCTGCTCGCGAACGGTAAGTGATCTTACTAATATTATCGTGAACACTACACTTTATAAAAACCTGTTATTTGTCGCTTACGCCCGAAACCTACTAAATGAATTTGGCTGGGCAATATATATCTGGAGTAACAAACGCAATAACATTTACGTTTTAATAACTATTTTGAGTGCTGTTAGCTGTTTTTTATTGCGTGGTTGGGCTGTGGGCCTACACTACAGAGTTGGTCGCGTCTTCAAAATTTTGTTAACTACCGAGCGTATTAACAAATGTAAAGCTAACTCAGTTTAAAATACACAAGTACTGTGCTACGGCGTTGCTCGTCCTTGCAAATAGGATAAAACAAGCACTCTTTGCCCTACCATGACTACCGACGTCCATTAACATCCACGTGCTTATGCACATGCTTTGTCCTTTTTATGGTATAGGGGGACAAACGAGTATTCGCAGCCATTTTCACGACTACCAACGCCCATAGAGGCATAGAGGCTATACAGATGCGCTGTCCTTTCTCCTCCCACCTCCATGGGCCACCGGCTACTTATACACCGCACGAAACAGCACAGCGGTCACTTTGCCCCCGGTCTCGTGTGCATGCATGCAAGCTTGCAGTGTGGCACTACCTCTTACTACTCTCTTCTCATCTGTCCTCACCCCATCTTCCAAAAGGAAAGAGAATAGGCCCGCTACTTACGACACTTCACGACGGCGTCACACGCGCGCGAGGATCCCCTTCACCAGCCCGACACGGTTACAATGCAGCAACAGCCTTACCACTTTTTAAATCTAATATATGAAGTAGCTGCGCCACGCGGTTTCACCCATGCCATCCCATAGGAACATTTTTTCTGGATAAAAACAAAAATCCTGTGTTAATCCAAGTTATCCTCTGGTGCCCTGTTGCTGACAGATCCGGGGCACCTCAATATAGGCGGGGTACGGCACCACCGGCGGAGCTTTAGTGGGTATTCGGCTTAGCCGCGAGTCCCACACGTCCATCGGATCTCACCCAAGACCGGTGGTAGTGCGTAAACCATTTCCCCGCAAAAAAAAGTTACCCTCAATAAATCAAAAAATATGTGTGTCGAATTTCATGAAAATCGGTTTAGCAGTTTTTGCGTCAAGGAATCACAAGCAAACAAACATACAAACTATCGCATTTTGTTGCCGCTGATATACTCCGTCGCCATTAATATGCCATTAACAATAGTAACGGTATTTTTTAACTAAACGGCAAAATACTTAGCTGTAACAACTCCTAACTGACTTGCCACTCAATACTATCAACTTAATTATTGCTAAACGTTTTTTACAGCATGACAACAAACAAAATAACTGGCGAGGGGCAAACGAGCTGAGCGAGCCTCTTGGTGACTACCGACTACCGTAAACTTGTTCAGAGGTCACAAGGGGCCACCGAACAACACAAACTACACGAAACTTGCCAGCATAGCTATCCCTTCACAACAGCCTAAGGCCTGTGCAGACGAGGGTTTTTGTCCGCGGACTTTTTTTTTTTTTTATAGTACAGGGGGCAAACGAGCAGTCGGGTCACCGAGATGATGGTGTTTTCCGACGCCCACAGACATCTGCAACAACAGGGGTTTTTGTCCGCTAAAATAGATCGCTTACAACTGTATCGAGTAACGCTTACGAGGGGTTATAAGTACCGGTACCTTCCTAACATCCGTCCGCGGACAAAACCCCTCGTCTGCGCAGGCCTTTACATTGAATGGGACGACCCGGTCTGGCCCTCGGCTATTCTCGATGTATAAATAAAAATTAAATCTTTAGTAAGCGTAACGCTGCATGCAATTATGCAGCCGGAATGGGCCAGCACGACCAAGGAGGTACCTCTTGCTTGGATACCGGCGCGTCCCGAGCAGTGTGTAAGTAGCCCATGACGGGAGAGGAGGAAGCAACGCATCTGTATAACCTCTGGAATATGTCTATGGGCGTCGGTCATGAAAATGATCCCAACTGCTTCTTTGCCTCCTAACTCTTCCCACAAGGCCAGATCTGGCCTCTCGACAAAACCAGTTGTCCATTCCCATAAGGCCACATCTGGCCTCACTCTTCAATCGACGTTAATATTAGAAATGCGAAAGTTTGTATGTTTGTTTGTTTGTTTCTCCTTCACGCAAAAACTGCTCAACCGATTTTCATGACATTCGGCACACACATAGAGGGTAACTTAGATTAACACAGGATAGTTTTTATCCCGAAAAAATGTTTCTACGGGAAGCAATGAGTTAAACAAAAAAAATATTATTTTTCTACATGTCCACTTCCAGCAACATGCAAGCCCCACTACTCCGAGCTAGACGAAGACGAGCGACAACTGTACCGGGCCGCGTACGAAGACGCACATTCCGAGGCAGAGCCCCAGTCCTTGGCCGACGACGGCGCCTGGATGGTGCAGGCTAAGCTGCAGGAGGTGAGGGAGTGGACGAGGGCGCTGGCCGCCAACCTGCTGTCCACTAAGCTGAAGATCAAGGAGCTGACGAAAAAGCATAATGCTCACAAGTGCGCTGACAAGAAACCGACTTACAGTTATAAGGTAGCTGATTTAAAAAAAATTAAATATGACCTTAATTCATATTGTATATTTGTGCCAAGCTTTAAATAACCAAACATACATACAACATTTCGATTTTATATTATTACTAGGATAATAATATTAGTAGAACTACTTTTAACGTTTTGAAAATTGATGACAATTAGTATAGTCACACACACAGACTCCAAAATTATATACTCTCCGCATTCACAAGTACTGCGTGTGAAGTGTGAACCCGCGAAGATCGAAATTCGATGAAGTGAAACTTGTCATTATGAATGGTACTCAATTTGTGTAGAATTTTCATCCCTTGCAAAAGACAAATAAATTTTGGAAGAATTATAGTGTCTTATTTATCAATGTGTCAAATGCATAGTAGTGTGTGTAATATTTTGTTTATTTAATTGAGGTTGGTACTTTGTAAGCACTATTATTAAAAAGTATTAGCGCTCTGCACTTCTCTTACACGTAAACTATAAGTGTACCAAATTTCATACTCCTCCGTCCGCGCAATTTTTGTGAAAATGTACCCGAAGTTTTTGCTTTACGTTTTTTATATTAAATTAGGTGTTCTAATGTCACCTACTTCACAACACTTTAAACTAGCCTGAAAATGAAAATTAAAACCTAAAAGAAAAGTAGAAGTTACATTGTAATGACAATGAATAAATAAAGCAGCACGTACAAACACAGATTACTACATAGTACAAAGCCGTGAAATTAGTGTAGTAAGTTCCATCAAATTATAACAAGGAAAGCCATACGGAATGACATAGTCAAATTTAATCCTTAGAAATAAAGATTTAAAAAATTACACGAATTTAATAGTTTTAAACCTCCTATAATCATATAAAAACTATCCCAATAGTACTAGTATCCTACTAGGTATTATTATAAATGCGAAAGTTTGTATGTTTGTTTGTTTGTTACTCCTTCGCGTAATAACTGCTAAACCGATTTTCATGACATTTGGTACACACATAGTGGGTAACTTGAATTAACACGGTATAGTTTTTATCCCGAAAAAATAATGCTATGGAATGCCATGAGATGATTTACTATTTTCCCCGCGATCGAGATTTACGCGGGTGAAACCGCGGGGCTCAGCTCAGCTCACTCAGCTAACAATTAATAATATTAATAATGAATCTAATGATAATATCATCAACACAACCCATACTTTTGTCGCCAACGAGGCTAAGCATAACAAAAAAATATGAACCTACAGTGATTTAGAAATCATTAGATATCCTTAATTGCTGAATGTCTATAAAGCGTTAATATCGAAGGCTATTAAGTAAAGTCGTTAAAAAATAAATTGAAATTTAATGTTAAAAAACTAAAAAGGCACTTCACTCTCACGTGGATAACAAAACAATTAATAATTAGTTTGAATAATTTTTTTATGTACTGTGTTATGAAAAGATTATTAGATTAGTGAATACTGTATGTTCAGGTATTTTCTTTTCTAGTATCCTACTAATATTATAAATGCGAAAGTTTGTAAGGATGTTTGTTACTCTTTCACACAAAAACTACTGAACGGATTTTCATGTCAGAATAACATATTAAGTTAAAATTTTGAATCATTTTTGAAGTCCGAAATCCACGCGGGCGAAGCCGCGGGCGGATTGCGAGTACTGATGAACACCAAAATCAGCATTAAAAACTCCAAAAATCAAGTTTTATTTGCTCAAGTATGTGTACAAAATAAGATGATGTAAATTGTAGGTTTTTTTCGAACATATTCTGTATTTTCGGCTTGCAAATTTCTTATATCTAAATCACAAATCTTCCAATAGGAAAAGCGTGAAATCCTTAGGTCTTTTAGGTCTAAATCCGACACAACCATCCACACCGGTACTCGGTAGCATGAATTAAACAACGTTCAACTAATTGTGTGTAACTAACACTCGGTAACGGTGTTTTTACCGCGCTCTCCGCCGTATTTCCTAGCCCTCGCCAGTCGCTAGCAGTTTCTCGCCATAATGATTAATATCCGACGGCCGCCGGTAAAAACTAAACATGCAATAAATGCGTGACATAATTATAACAGAACCAGTTCTTGACGCAGAGATATTCTAGACACAGCTCTAGATCACCTAGGACAACATTCCAAGTATGGTGTGATATTGAAAGTAATATTGTGTTGTAGCCGCATCAGCACGCGCCGACGTACCAGCCTGCGCCGTACCAGCCTGCGCCGTACCAGCCTGCGCCGTACCAGCCTGCGCCGTACCAGCCTGCGCCGTACCAGCCTGCGCCGTACCAGCCTGCGCCGTACCAGCCTGCGCCGCACCAGCCTGCGCCGCACGAGCACGAAGAATACCAAATTTACTGATCAATTGCAATGAACTAACAAACCTACCTGTGTTCGCCGTGTTTCCCTTTTTGAATATACTAGGTATACATTGCAAGTCGTGGCTATTAGGAGTTATTGTATTAGGTACTCGTTAAAAGGTTTGACCGAATGTAATATTATAATGTAATGACATCCTTATGATGATTATTTGAATGTGTTTGCTGAATATACCGTTCTTTGCAAGTCTTGGCTAAGTAAAGTAATTATTTTTAGTGGAAAATCTTCCTCAGATATGATATTGCAACCTCAAGCATGTCCTGCCGAATATAATAATAAAATTTATTAAAATCATATTTGTTATTCAATATTAATCAATCACAATGTTACTGAACTGGTATAGATACTTACCACATAATGTAAACTACTAAATACTTTTTGTCTTACACACACTACAATAAGTACATATGAATTAGTCCAATCATTTATCGAAGTCGAATCTAATCGTCGCAAATCTTAGCCGAATGTTTTTTGTCCACATCTTGCCAGAACGTAATATGTATTATATAATAAGCTACAACTTGCAATGTAATGATGGTTGTTCTATTTTGTGTTTTTATATTCAATGACATAGTAAGAATTATTTGTAAGTTTATTTATTGTGAATTAAAGTAATGTCATATTTTGAGTGACTATCATTTCGCATCTGAACCCTTTTTAATGTTACAAGTTAATTTATTAGTTTGGTCCTCTTCAACGATTGGTAATTAAATTTTGCAGAAGTATTACCAGCTCTTTGTAAGAGGTAGTGCCACGCACTGCAGCATTGTGCCGTCACGATTGGAGAGGTACCTCTCGCTTACACGATACCGCCGTAAAGTGCGGTGTATCCAGCTGTCCATGGAGGAGTAAGGAGGAAGGAGGGCAACGCGAATGTTTATCTTTCTGTGGTTGTCTATGGCAGACATGAAAATGGCTCCGTCTGCTCATTTGCCCCCTGTACTGTCAAAAGAAAATAGCTGTTGACAGAGGAAAAAGGGTGAAGGATACTGAGGCTTTCCATGGGCTTGGCTGGCGTGGCCTTCGTAAAATACCCACGGAAAATCATAACAATCAATTTTTTTTTATAGCATAAGGGGGCAAACGAGCAATCGGAGCCTTTTGATGACTACCGACGCCCATGGACATTCGCATGATTGTTACGCAGATGCGTTGCCCTCCTATCATCCCCCCTCCCCCTAATGGGCCACCAGCTACTCACAAACCGCACGAAACGCGACAGCGACCCTGTCACTTTACGCCGGTATCAAGTGCGCGAGAGGTCTTCCCCGGTCCTGCCGACACAATTCAGTTGCATAGGATATACCTACTGTCATGCACCATGCATGGCATTACCTCCTCCTATACAGCATGGCACTACCTCTTCCTGAATTAACTTAGCTGTTGACAGAGCGAAAAGAGTGAAGGATACTGAGGCTTGGCAGGCGTGGCCTTCGTATAATACCCACCGAAAATCGCAACTATCAATTTTATTTTAACCTTATTTGTAAGGTTGTCAACAGCTTCTAAATTGTATGATTGTAAGTTCCTCTCTCCACCGAGACACTAGCACAAAAAAGCCATAAAATGCAACACCACAGCCACATTTCAGTCCAAGCAGGCGTTTTGTTAGACAGCACACATTATTAGGCCGACACTTCCTCGTAAATGGCACCGATCATTTGCCGACCTCGCCTCGTGGCAAATGTTATCTCGGTCGTGATCTTGATTAGGTGCCAGAGAAAAGAATTGGAATTAACTTGTCTTGACTTGAAGGTCTGCTTATAGCTGGTCTAGGTACATTATAGACTTAATCAGCAGGAAAACTACATACTTAAGATGTTTTTCGAGTATCTTTTTGTGTTTTTTCTTTTTCACAAAATCCGCATACCTTATAGCTAATTATAGCGGTATAAGACAAATTAAAAGTCCAATTATGAATTTATTCGTAAACTGCAGAGCTGTACAGAGAACTTTGAAATGTAAATAATATATACAGAAGTAATCATAAAGTTGTATTATTAGTTTTTCGCACAATTAAAGATATAACGGATCCCTTATCGTTTTGTCTGTCTGTCTTTGTTAAGAGCTTTTCTCAGCAACGCGTTGAAAGATCAAGATAAAATTTATGTCTAACATGGAGATCTGCAGAAAAGCTAAGCTAATAGAAAAAATATATTTCTATACGATCACACGTTATGTAACTTAAAGCTGGCAAACACTTTTTACTACAAATCATCAATCTTACTAATAAGAGGTAGTGCCACACTTTATGCTTGCTTGCATCGAAATGGACCAGCCGGGGAGGTACCTCTCGCTTACGTGAGACCAGCGTATAGTGACAGCGCCAAAAATAACCGAATAGATGTTAAGCAGATTCATTGCTCTCTTTCACTCCATCTCCTCAGAAGCGATTAAGCGCGGGGCCTGAAGCTAATTCTATACAAGCCTACCCTTTATATTATAGTAGGTATGGGGGAAAACGAGCAGTCGGGAAAATTTTCATGAATACCTGCACTCGTAGATATCTTTATAGGCGTTATACAGAAGTGTCGCTCTCCTCCCTCCTCCATGGGCCACCGGTTACTTGCACACCGCACGTGACGCGACAGAACAGCTGTCACTTTACGCCGGTGTCGAGTATCCGAGAGCTCTTACAAATTTACTATTGACCTTCATTTGATATCATTTTGACAATAAAGGTCACGTGATAAAGTGACCATAGCATAGGGCATAGGCCTTTTAAACGCGAGGCCCCACGGGGCAGTGCTGGCCAGTAATTTCTACTTTGGGTATAGGACTTAGGTGCCTGTATCAGGAAGAGGTAGTGCCACACTGCATGCTTGCATGCAGTCTAATTGGGCCGGCACGACCGGGGTACCTCTCGCTTACGGAGTCGGCGTAAAGTGACAGCTGTGCTGTCGCGTTTCGTGCGGTGTGTAAGTAGCCGCTGGCCCATGGAGGAAGGAGAAAGGAGGGCAGCGCACCTGTATAGCCTCCATGCGGATGTTTGTGGGCGTCAGTGGTCATGAAAATGGCTCCGACTGCTTGTTCCCTATACAATAAAAAAAAAAGAAACGTGATTTAACACGAAGTATCTGATATTCCCCAACAGACAACTGGACCGCTCGAGACGCATCATTTGGGATTTCCCCTTGGGACAGGTCATCCAAGAATTCCCAAATTCCCAAAGTGGATGTCCCGGGAAAACCACCATTTATTTATTATTTTACTTACCTTACTACTTACTAAGTACTTAAATAACCTCGCCATTAGTTGGTGTACCTACTCACAAACAAAAGATTCCATAGACCACAAGTCAAAAGCTAGACAGGTTCTAGATCAGCCAAATTCAAACCAGGAACGTCGCGCGCGTCCGCACGCGTACCAGTAATCTGTACGTACGTCATAGATCTTTAAGAAAGTGCATTACATCAATTAAATAGTTAACCCCGAAGGTCGGCGTACAGTCGGACGGAGTCGGCCGCGGAGCGCGCGCGTGCAGTGTACTAGAAGCGGTGCTTAGTTCTACACTGGACAATGGACTAGACATATACCACATACTGCTGGGAAGATGTTGCCTCATGTGGACATGTCCCTATCGATACAGTAGTACAGTTTCAGTGCGACGAGATCCTTCGAGATGAGGATCTACTTCTCATGGATTGTTTTTCTGGTATGTTATTATAGTTGAAAGTTCTATAGATATTTCAAGAAGTCAGAGTGTAGGGAGAGAATAATAAGAGAATAGAAGAGAATAATATTGTAAGGATAGTCAAAGAAAGTCCTAGTTATAGATATTATTAAAGAAAGCCATGTATAATTAATAGGATTGTTAACATTGCTCAAAATTAACATGTTCAATGACAGAACCTCTGCAATCTATCAGAACCTATCGAAAACCTTAGGCTTATTGTTTCTGAGCAAAGTATATAAGTGTTATTATTTCATAGACAATTAGACAAGTGCATAGCCTTTACTGCCTGTAAACGGTTGTGGCTGCACGCCCACACAGCTTGCTGGTTTTATTCTGACCTTCGGTGTCAATAATCGAGATATTTTTTACAAATCAATCGCTCTCAATGCAGAAGTAATTCGAATTACGTTAATTCTTGTTATCCTTTCATATCCTACATTGAAAACTTCTTTTATTTTTTTTATTTCACGAAGTTATGATAAGTTGTTACATAGGCAATATTTTGTGAAAGGATAATACTTGAGGTTGTTTATTGTGATAATGCGAGTTGTTCATAATACAGCGTGTGGTTCATTAGAACAAAAAAATACGTATCTAAATACATTTAAAAGGCTCAATCAATTAATAGATATCTTGTCCAAATATTTAGACCACACCGTTGTGACTTGTGAGTTGTGTGGTACTTCAGTTGAAGTAAAACTAAATTATTGATTTTCGTTACCATAATTACAATGACATAATATATCATATTTTATTTATTTTTTTAATACAAAAAAGTTTCTCTCAAATTGAATTTGAATTTTGAATTTGAATGACTTCCATTGGCCTCGCCCGATGTGTGATTTTAGTAACGCTCTTGCCAGCTTACTTCCCAAGTCCAGCACGCATACCTATAGAAGTTTTACTTCAACAAAAAGACTTACGTGCATGGAAAGTCAATCAAGCCCTAAATTTGTGGTACCTAAGTTATAAAATTTATTCTATGATGATAGTGAAACAGAATGATAAGAAGATTGAGACATTAAATAATCTAAGTAAGAGGTAGTGCCACACTGCATGCCTGCATGCAGCCGAATTGGCCCGGCATGACCGGGGAGGTACCTCTCGCTTACACATGACCGGCGTAAAGTGACAGCTGTGCTGTCGCGTTTCATGCGGTGTGTAAGTAGCGGGTGACCCATAAAGGTGGGAGGAGAAAGGTGGGCAGCGCATCCGTATAGCCTCTATGCGGATGTCTATGGGCGGCGGTAGTCATGAAAATGGCTTCGACTGCTCGTTTGCCCGCATATACCATAAAAAATAACATTTAATGTGATTAAAGTGTTTTCGCGCAAAATAACAAATTGAATATATTATAACCTAGTTAACTTAGCTCTTTCTACATTTGAGTATCCCACAGATTTCCACATAAATGAGGAATTTTCATTTAATTGATAACAATGAATCGTAGAATCAAAAAGGTACAGCTGATTTTAAACCTAATTTAGGGTTTTTACTTTAGATAGAAGTTTAGACTTTCGAAGAAGAATATTACTATTTACTACTAGATCGATCAAGCTGAAATATAGTCTTCATTTCCCATCTGTCGGAGGAGGTTCGTTCCCTGATGAGGAACTGGCCAGTCGCCAAGGTCTATCCTTAACAGGGCCGACCCCATGGGATTTCAGTACGTATTCCCTACACAGTCCCATATACAGTTTCAAACCAAGGAAGATAGTGTGTAAACGCATTTCCCCATCAAACAAGATCGGACTGCGAGTAAATCAACTAATATAAAAGCGTATTTACGTTTGATATAAAATGACGTAACGCCTATTTAGCGGATTTGCTTGAAACTCACCACAGATTATATAAATTACAATCTGGAATAGTATTTAACTATAGGGAACAAGCTTCTAGACTGCCACGCTAACTAGTGACTGAAATGGCAACCTTGTACTAGCAAATTCACAAGCTATATAGCTAATGGCACTACGTAATACGTATGATATGACATGTCAACATGTCCTTGACATTGTGTTTTGCTAGCACTTAATTCCTAAAATTATCACAACATGCCCTAATAATGTCGTCCTAGCCGATTTCGGCTACGGCGGCCGTCTATATAGACGAGCCAGATGCGCAGGACATATTATAGTGCACAAGTGTACGCGCAGACACAAGTGCACTCTCTATTCCCTCATCCTCATATTCCGATGGGACGGCAATCCGACACGACCGGTCAGAAATCAGGCGCAGGACCGACGGCTTAACGTGCTCTCCGAGACACGGGGGTGTATCACCGCCAACTTCCTGACTCCGAACTGTTATTAGAAATTGAAAAATCCCAATAACAATTTTTGGTCCGGCCCGGGAGTTGAACCCAGGACCTGATCTGTGGTTGAACACGCTTACCACTAGACCACGAGGCAGTCGATAGTAGTTGGGAGTAGTATGAAGGCATGCAAGCATTTTTAAATGATATTATGAATTCAAATTATGCGGCTTGCGTATTGGCGGGAACCCCTCCGTGGAACCTGGAGGCAGGAGTTCTCGCGGCGCTGTACAAGTGGCGCGATAAACTCTGGCGTCGGGGAGAGTCCCCGGCACCCTCGGAGGTGGAAGCCCGGAGGCTACAACTGAAGCAGTCCGTGCTCCTAGATTGGGAGCAACTGCTGGCCAGACCATCGGCGGGCAGTAGGACTGTCGAAGCGATCCGGCCAGTCCTAAAGGACTGGACGGAGAGAGAGTGGGGGTCGCTTTCCTATCGGCTGACGCAGGTGCTCTCGGGGCACGGCTGCTTCGGGCATTACCTGTGTCGCGTGGCCGGTAGGGAAGCGACCACAGAGTGCCACCATTGCGGCTGTGACGATGACACGGCGCAGCATACCCTGGAGGAGTGCCCAGCATGGGCCGGGGAGCGCCGTGTACTCGTCGCAGCCTTAGGGACGGACCTCTCGCTGCCGACTATAATACGATCAATGGTCGGCAGTAGAGAGGCGTGGGCTGCAGTTTGGTCCTTCTGCGAGGAGGTCGTCTCGCAGAAGGAAGCGGCGGAGAGAGTGCGGGAGTGTGACCCCCTCGCTCCTCCACAACGCCGCAAACGAGCCGGGGCTCGGAGGAGGTTGTACAATCAAATCCTCCCCTCCTAACCGAGGCTGGGTGATGGATGCGGGGGCATCCGTCACCCTAAGCAAGGCCTCGTGGAGGAAGGCGCGCGCCGCTGTTCCCGCGCGCCTTCTCCAGTAGGGAAGGGCAGGAGGACTCTCCTCCTGCCCATCTCCGTTGGAGGGCCCGCCGCCTGTAGTGACGGGCGACCCACGGATGAGGGCAGTGGATGTGGCATCCGTTCCCATTGCCCTTGTCGTAAGTGAAAGGGGAGGAACACCTGGGGGTTTTAGTGGGTATACGCCGCATGTCGCGGCGAGAGTCCCACATAACCACTCGCTTCCCCCGAAGCCGAGTGGTATGCGTAAGGACATTTCCCCCAGTTAAAAAAAAAAAAAAAAAAAAAGGACCGACGGCTTAACGTGCTCTCCGAGGCACGGGGGTGTACCACCGCCAACTTTCTGACTCCGGGCTGTTATTAGAAATTGATAAATCCAAATAGCAATTTTCGGTCCGACTCGGCATTCGAACCTGGCACCTCACGTCTATGAACACGCTTACCACTAGACCACGAGGCAGTCAAACGTGCTCTATATTACACGGCGAAAGTGCACGGTCCCTATTTGGCGATAAATAAACACCACCCCACAGGTTCCACCCGTGAATAGAATTTACTCCTGCACAAGCTGTGCACATATAAAAGGACAATAGTTTTCGCATACCTGTTCATACAAATCATACACCACACCGTGAATGTGCAGGCCCTGATCATGGGCGACGTGCGGCGTGCGAGCCGTGCATCCATGCATGTGACGGGGTCTCCCCATGCTGCCGAGACAGCGCTGTCGATGGTATTTTACATGGAATTGCCTATAGCGACGATTATTTATGAAGAATTCCACGTTCTTTTTCATATATCTATATATATAAAACTCAAACGTGACAGCCAGCTATCAAAGCACAGCCCAAAACATTAGACGGATCAAGCTGAAATTTGGCATCCAGGTAGATGTTACGACGTAGGCATCCGCTAAGAAAGGATTTTTAGAAATTACACCCCTAAAGGGGTGAAATAGGGTGTTGAAGTTTGGATTTCTTAAAAATTAAACGCGGGTATGTT
>LUGF01017447.1:215465-235345 GCA_001625245.1 Calycopis cecrops | reverse complement strand
TTTAAATTAATAGTAATAATAATATTTATTCAATAAATGTACATACATGGTTAAAAACAAGTTAGCAATACATACAATTTATCCTTATACTATACAGTTAGCACCTGAACTAGGATATCCTGTGTCTCAGGCAAAACTAGAGCCTAAAATGTTTAAAAATAAATTATACAAACTTGATAAGGTACACAAATAGAATACATTATCTTCTTAAATAGAATCCACTATCATATTTTAAATCCTGGAAAGCAAATTTAGGATCGTCTAGATACATGTTTTGACTATTAAGTATATAGTGCCAGAGTGTTCTGAGATTGTTAGCAGGAACGCTAAGCGACCAGGTCTCGTTTGTCTGCATAAAATTATGCGGATATCTATGGGCGTCGGTAGTCATTACCAGGGGCTATTGTAAGTTTGTTTGTAAAGTACAAATATAAGAATAGATTTGATAGGTAAGGCCAGCCATAAATTAATTCACATAAAATTCAGGATCTTTCGAAAGTATAATAAATTTTCCGCTATTGAATATTTTTATTTCTTAAATTAGCTAAAACTTTCCTCTTAACATTGTCAGAATATCTAGGGCATCTACTATCTGCATAAACTCTTGTCTTGCTGATGTTTGCGACGTTGGTGACTATCGGATGATCGGCATGCTGACCGTCCCATCGTCGGCTTTTAACTGTCTACTACTAAACAAATAGCTTTCAATTTTTTTCTTTCTTTCTCGTACACTACTCAGTACACACTCAGTACACACTCAGTACACACTCAGTACACACTCAGTACACACTCAGTACACACTCAGTACACACTCAGTACACTGATATGGAACATTCAACACAGTATCAGTAATTAGTAATTAGATTTGAACACAAACTTTAGCATTAGTTAGTGGAGTACACACATCGATATTGTCTAACTCCAACAAAGACGCACACATGTAACAGTGATATCGCAACATGTGCGTGCGCCCGCTGCCTAGTCTGTAGCATTCTGTGGTCGTGGTCAGGCCAGGCGCAAGGCCACAAGGCCACAGCCCGCAAGGCCGCCGGGCCTGACGGTCACTGACAGGCGCCCGCCGCTAGGGCTTCGCTGACGCGTCCGCTCCGTTACTAACGCATTTGCGAAGCTCTTGCATCTTATATGCCTATCAAATATACCACTACATAGTATAAAACAAAGTCGCTTTCCGCCATCTGTGTGTGTATGCTTAGATCTTTAAAATTGTGAATCCGATTTTGATGTTTTTTTTTAGTAGATAGAGTAATTCAAGAGGAAGGTTTATTTGTATAATAACTCAATTAATTATTTAAGTCCGAAATCCACGCGGGCGAAGCTACGAATACAATATGCAGTCCGCATAGGCAAATGCCTGGCCCAATACGGGGCCGTGAGAAATGATTAGTTATACTTATTAATAACAAGCTGCTAGGGTTTACTCCTTAACCAAGAACATGACTCTGAAGTAAATTTAAAAAATACTAATTATGTTACATCTATTTACGTCTGGAGTAGGCAAAAGGCTCTCATTTTCCCTCTTCTCTCTTTTTTAATGTGGGTAATCCTCATAACATACCGGTCACTCGATGGTATGGCCCACTGGTTATGTTGGAGTTGGTGACAAAAACCCCAACGTGGCCTGTAGCGCCTCCAATTTCAACCACAGGACTTCGGGATTTCTTGCGGTGACCCAAAATGTGCAGTCTCTGGCGAATCTCTCCTCAGAGGTTACATTTAACCATGGGTGAACTTAGCCACCCCGACCACGTGGTCGCATTTGCTAGGTCTGATTCGACGCTTTTCTTTGATCCAGGACTTTTTCACAGAAAGAGAGTACCGAGTTTAGGAAGAAGTAGTGCCACGCTGCATAGGAGGAGGTAGTGCCATGCATGCATGGTGCATGGCACTACTTTTTCTGAATTGGGCCGGCACGCCCGGGGAAGTGCCTTTTGCTCACTTGATACCGGCGTAAAGTGGCACAGCGTCGCTGTCGCGTTTCGAATGGTTTGTGAGTAACCGGTGGCCCATTGGTGGGGGGGGGATGATAGGAGGGCAACGCATCTGCGTAACAATCATGCGAATGTCCATGGGCGTCGGTAGTCATCAAAAGGCTCCGATTGCTCGTTTGCCCCCTTATGCTATAAAAAAAAAACCGCTCTCCAATCTCTCTCAGTCGCCGAAAAAATATCATTGGGAAGAAATCACAGCCACATTTGCACATGGGTGTAATTAGGGAATGCAATACCGGGATACCGGGATCCCGAAATACCGGGATCCCGCATGCCATGTGCGGGATTAATCCCGTTCGTAAAATGAGCGGGATTCCGCGCGGGATTTGCGGGATTGCAGAGAAGCGAAAGTCATGTATTACGAACGACGATTAGCAGAACGAGCATTTTCTGCTGCTGGTCATATAGACCTTACAGGTCAGGAGCCGTTTAGCAGATGAAACAATCACCACCTTAACGTTTTTAAGAAGTTATTTTCAAAATAATGTTTAGTTTTCTACTTTTGTCAATTTAAATTTAAAAAATTTTGGTTTTCTAACTTTCTCAATTTTAAATAAGTAAGTTAATTTATAATAAATGATTATATAATTACATTTGTTTCATTACGTACCGTCAGAAGTTATAAATTATGCATGAAGTTTTGTTCATGCCGGATCCCGCAAATACCGGGATCCCGCGGGATCGAAAATGTCCAGTCCCGCAAATACCGGGATTGAGAATTTCCTGCGGGATTGCATTCCCTAGGTGTAATGCTCAGCCTGGTTAGAGCGTCCCTCTAGCGCAGGGGTTCCCAACCATATCTTGGCCAGGGACCACTTTTATATTATTCTCGACATGGACCACAAGTGAGAATTTTTAATATACATAATTAAAATTTCTCACTCACTGCATGACAACCGAAGACTTACCGCCTTCTAAATTTAAAATTATTCGCGGACCATATTTTGGCTTCTACGGACCACTGGTTGAGAACCACTGCTCTAGCGGCTAGGATGACATAGTAGACAGGATATGGAACCACTCTGATCAGACACAAGTATTCCCAAACATGTTCATGCTACTAGTATCCAACAAGTTCAATCTTTTCTTAGTGTAGTGGCCTCTCGATGAGGAATCAATCATTTTCATGACTGACATGACATGCATAGACAGACTTCCATATGATAATATCGAGATTTCTTCTTTCTCTGCCCTCCTTCTAGAGGTACCTCCCGGGTCGCGCCAGCCCAATTGAGCAGCAACAAGGACCTCTTTCATCTTTTAAAAGGCGTTAATGTAGAGGTTTTTCTGACCTCGCATAGTTTAACAAATCATTATTCTTATTTATTGTTATCATTAAAAATCAGTGTTTGTTAACAGTAGATCGAGGTACAGACATTATCTGGCACAACCTTGTCTTCGCAGACATTAATTTTTCTCTTTCGAAATTCGCTGCTCTTTTGTAAGATGTAGACCGAATGCCATTGCTACATTGCCGACGAATCGGTCGCCACCGGCGAAGTGCTTTACTTCTCGTTTAGAGGAACAATGACGTTGTTCTGATGTTCTGATGTGATGATTAATGAGTTTGAGAGTAATGTTTTGTCGGAGATAATGCTCCGCTGCCTTGCAGATAGGGTTGCCAACTCTCGCGGATGCCAACTCTTTTCCCTTTTTTCCGGGATTGCGGGATTCTCCCGGTAAAAAGCCCTTAGATTTTAAAACCTCCCGGCTCCCGGAGCGCGGGTAAAATCTCCCGGAATGGCAAGTGACAGGGCGGCGTGTGTGGCAAAATTAAATTGTTGTAATCTAATTATGTCAAAAATGCCTTCCGACCATGTTCATGACCTTTTTTTAGTCCTCCCGGATTTCTGATCAACTGAGTTGGCAACCCTTCTTACAGCCCAGTTAGGCCGCCACTACGTCGCGTTTCGTGCGGCTTGTGAGTTTCAGGTGACCCATTGGTGGGCAGGAGGGAGGGGGGAGGAGGGGGACGCATCATTTGCTATGCAATGTCTATTGGTTGTGTAGTCACCATAGGCTCCGACAACTCGTTTGCCCCTTTTCAATATTACTAGCTGCGTCCCGCGGTTTCATCCTCGTAAATTTGGATCCCGTGGTAAATAGAAAATCATCCCATGGCATCCCATTGGAACATTTTTTGAGGCAAAAACTATCCTGTGTTAATCCAAGTTACCTTCTACTTGTGTGCCAAATTTCATGAAAATCGGTTTAGTAGTTTTTGCGTGAAGGAGTAACAAACAAACATACAAACTTTCACATTTATAATATTAGTAATATTTAATATGCTTTCCGTATTGATCGTATATCTGTGATATACTTGTAATTAGCCACATTTTAGTGACGAAATACCGTAGGTTTTTGTACCAACTGTTCAGTGTCATTTTTCCTTGTAACCGACAGCTTTGAAAGGAGGGTTATGTTCTGCATCATCAAACAAAAGAACTACAATATTGTGATATTGTAGAAACCTTCACGGTGATATATTAAAATGTATATCGACCAAGTTGTCGGGTAGGAAGTAACAAGTCTTGTATCGGGATCAAAGTATTTTTACCTGCGGCGAATACGAAAGTTCAAACTTGTAGTTCAATAACTTGTTATTTATCTCTTTAAGTGTCGTAAGTTATTGTTATTATACTAGCGTTACACTTATACTTTATACTTTTATAAAAAGTAATCGTTTATTCGTTTATTATGGAAAAAAGGCACGGCAGGTTTTAACTCGTTATTATAGGTAATAAAGACTGACTTATGGTCTTCTAGATTCTAGACTTTAGTGGTAAGAATGTGCAGCTAAATGTGAGTTCTGATCCAAAAACTGTAATTTTATCATAAGAGGGCAACGAATACATTTTCATGATTACCGACGTCCATAGACATCCGCATAGTCACTTTACTTTTAGGTGTTGCGTATATTGTGTTCTGTGTGTACGTGAGAGGTACCTCCCCGGTCGTGCATGCCCAATTCGGCGGCATGCTACATGCAGCGTGGTACCTGATTACCTCTGTGGTGTAGAAGTTTGAGATTTTAAATCTTTAGTAATAGTTATGCATATTTTTATATTTACCTAGTTACAAAAACAACAACAAAATAGCACTAATTGAATTTTGTTAACTTTAAGTTATCCATTACATTTAATAATAATAATAATACTTATTTATTTTCTTTCACAAATATTAAGTTACACTATATTTAATTAATTACATGCTTTGTGTTTTACAATTTTAACCTTTGTGAGAGACTGGAGTTCATGCTAGATTTTCATCTCGGTTAGGGATCCTCAGGAATAATAGATATCGAAATACAATTATCTTCTGTAGTATATTTGTTATAATTTCTCGAAAATATAGGTAGGTATTATAATTTTAATGTGTTTAGTAAAACAAAAATATAAATATAATAAAATAATAATAAATAAACAATATTTATGAAAAAAAAATGTAGATTATTCATCGGGATATCTTACAGATATTCTTTTAATTATAAATAATAATGTCTCAAAAAATATATGTATACAGGGTTACTTTTTGCTCACCGGTCGTATTTTAAAATAAGGAAGTGAACATCATTCCAAGAGTGTGTTTTAAATTTTATCATCTAATTGTAATATTTTGTTAAATAAAAACCGATTTGAAATGGTCCTTAAAATATATCGACTTCAAGGTCAGTGGCGCCGATGGCGATTCGAGAGTCAGATGACACATGGTGACCAAGAAATATGTTTATAACATGGGACAAATTAATTGTATCTAATTATTTTTTTATTCTTTATTAATTCATAAATCTAATGTATTATTCTTCACTAAATTCTGCATTCTGCACTAAACCTGAAAATTTGGCCGGTGACCAAAAAGTAACCCTGTATATATAAATATGTATTCTCAATTCATAGTTCACGAGTTCTCAGCGAAAAACTAAAGGTCATTTATTACTAATCTTAATTTAGTAATACCTTTTGAAATCTTTTTAAGTTAGCACATAAAAACATTACACGCATCAGCTACATTTTAATATTCGCATTTAGTTTTAGGAGCAGCGTTAGGTTTTCCAAGAAAAAAAAAACTATTTTTCACCACCACCAATTTGTTAGCTAGACTACTTAATCTCTATCACTATCTAATAATCTCTATCTCTATAATCTTATAAGTATATAAAATTCTCGTGTCACAAAGTTAGTTAACTACCATACTTCTCCGATACGGCTCGAACGATTCTCTTGAAATTTGAATTTGACTAGATTTTCTTTCTTTTTCAGATCTTGCCCTATTTGTCAGTGACTTCAGAACCTATAAACTACGAGACGAACGCTCAAGTGAGACAGATCATAGATCTAAATAGTGGTAGTGAACGATACAACAATGCTCAAAGTATACCAAACCACCAGTCTTCGAAGCAGAGGGAGCAAATCATATCGGTGAGAGTTACGTCATCCATTGCAGTTGATAGAGGAAAAGGAATAGCATACAATGACGTCATTAACAATGCCTCTCCAACGCCCAATAATTACGAAATTCAAAATCCCACCACTTTCGAAGCAGCCGAGACCACAGCTGCTACGGATTACTTCGATTCTTCAACCATACCGACTACAGTTGGTGAATTCGAGAAACATACAGATGTACCGCCAACTCTAGCAGGTGCGAATTTGGAATTTATCAAGCAGCTGCAAGCGAAAAAAGGTCTAATTAGATTTAATGAAAATCGTTCGTTCCAGCTAGATAGTAAAGAAAACGATAATGTTCCGAGCGAATCAGAGATAAAATCGACAATAGACAAAGGTGATGAAGACGTGCCATTAGCGAGATCAGTTCCCCTTTCCTACGCTTCCAAACGCTACTTAGACTCCACACAACGATCGCAGAGTACATATAAATTGACCACAGTTAATTTCAATGTATTTCACGATACGGTTAAGGAAGCCCACCTTAATGATAATAGTTATGTGAGTCAAAATCGCGCCCCCGACTTGCAAGCTTTTTACAGTGAACCCGCAAAAGTGTACAGTCAGCCGGCTCAAGTGTACAGCGTACCGGCCAAGTTTTACAGTGAACCTGCCAAAATTTACAGTGAGCCTGCGAAAATATACAGTCAGCCTGCGAAAATTTATAGCGAACCGGCCAAAATATACAGTGAACCTGCTAAATTTTACAGTCAGCCGGCATCGCTTCACCTGGGTACAGTGATGCAACCGAGTCCAGGTTCCTGGACACGAACAACTAACGACAACGGTTCCAACAGAGCCAACACGACGCCAACGCTCGACTCTAGCTCGGTACAAAATACCCCAAACAAACAGATACCGGAACATTTGCCGGAGAAGAATTACGAAGTAGATGAAAAAGTTAGCGTAATGACGGACGGCCAGAGTCACGGGGTGCAGCAGAACCAGGAGAATTGCAAGCAGGAGAACTGCAAAGTCGGCTACGTGGTGGAGGGACGCCAGTTTAGGAAGTACAGGTTGGAGGAGAGGACGCCGGACGGATTCATTGTCGGCGAGTACGGCGTGGTGAGGAATGAGGACGGAGCTCTGAGAGGCGTGAGGTACACCGCCGACAGTGCGGCCAGTCCGCGGCTCATACACGACGCCCTCATGAAGTTCCTCCAGCTCAAGAAATAGTTACAACTAGCTCATATAGTTATCGTCATGTCATAGCTACAGTAAAATGTTACATCGTCAATTGCTCATATAGTTGATATAAGCTCATGTAATTAATATGTGAATAGTGTTATAATGTGCTCGTGCAGTAACTACAAGCTCATCTAGTTACAACGTATTAATAGTAAACTCGTGAACTGGTGTTACAATATGCTCATATTGTTACTAATACAAGTTGTTACAACCAACTCATGTAGTTACCTTATGCTCAAGTACAACTAACGCATGGTGTTACAACAAGCATGTGTTGTTACAACTAGCTCATGTGTAGTTTAACTTTTATTTATCATTTACAAATCTTGCGCTTCTATACTCGTTTTAAAGACTGAATTAACTCATGCATTCGCCTGGTATTTTCATTTTTTCCTTCTTTAGTAGACGCGTTTATAAATATTGTATATCGAACTAGTTTTAAAGTAATTTGTAAGTATGTAGCGGGATTGACTTTTCCTCCATCATATTGTTTATATGGTATTTATTAGTCACAACTTTTATTTACCTTTTTCATGTACTTCATAAAAAAACTTCCCATTTCGATAGTTTTGTAAATATTATACATGAATCATTGTAAATTTAGCTTATTCACTGCCATCAACTAGAGAAAATACCTACTAATGTTGTACAACTTTAGGGGTTAAATAAAATAAATTAAGAAACAAATGATTATTTTTATTTTATCAGTTAGCTTAAGTATGCCAATATAGTGTACCAAGAAATTTGTAGATCTGTGGACTATTAACACTACTTTAGTCTAGCCCCGTGCTAAGTACTGTAAGGACTAGTGTTATCTGTATTCTATTCTATCTATGCTAGACACTGAAAATATATTTAATATTTGGGACTAGAAGAAAGCCAGCAGCTTTGAGTATGCTGCTGATCAAACAACCCTCTGAGGAACCGCTGATGTTCTAAACGCTTACAGGCTTATTAATAAACAAAGATTAACTTTACTCCAAGTAATAAACTAGAATCTGACTTCTTTATTGTTTGTGTTTATTTCTAACGAATTTGACAGATTCTAGTTTAATACTTGGAGTAAAGTTAATCTTTGTTTATTAATAGGGCTGTTACCCCCTTATTAATAAACATAGAATAACTTTATTCAAGTAATAACCTAGTAATAAACTGACATCTGTCAAATTCCATATTTTTTTATGTGTTTTTAAGGAATTTGACAGATGTCAGTTTATTACTAGGTTATTACTTGAATAAAGTTATTCTATGTTTATTAATAAAAGGGTTAGTGTTTCAACTCCTAAAGCATTGTAAGAGATATAGAAAGAAGAAGTAATTGATGAAATTTGCTACTGGCATAGATATCAATACAACGCATTTAATAGTTTTGTAGAAGGTGTGTTTGTTGCCATTGTGAATTGCAGCTGAATTGAGCCTGCACTACAGGGTTGGTACCTCTAGCTCACATGATCTAACCGCAAAGTGACAGCAATACATACCGAAAGTGACAGCAATACATACCGCAACTGACAGCATAAATGACACGGAGTCCTTGGCCTTGGCCAATCACTCACGACGAGGACATAAGAGTTGGTGTCATCAGTGGCGCTTGTGGACTAAAGGAAGACCAGGTTAGTAGCATATGAACATCTTTATTTAATGGGCAATAGGCAGGGACTTTGCAAATTAGTATGTCAATTGCTTACAATGGGCTATTTTCCAGTATAAAAAATAAAAGCTTATTAAATGTAATCTTTAATTAATATTATTTTTAAAGTCACTATGTAGTGAAATAATTTGTAACTAATCATTATTTTATTTTAAAATCTATTTTTTAAAATATTTATTTTTATTATGAAATCACATGACACGAAACGACGTGAAATTTACGACCACGTGCCAACAAATCATAGAGGCTGCTTCCGAAATCTACTGATAGTACTAGTTAATTACTATAAAATGTAACTTTTTTTTCTGTATTCTATAATATGCACAATGAAGATCAAAAATTTATTTCATTCGTTCATTCATAGTACTAGCCACTTGTCAAATTTCTAGCTCACCTTATAGATTTATCAACTGACAACAACAACAAAAAAGTTCTAAATATAGCACTGGCAGTAATTTTCGGGACGCTACAAAGCTAATACGTCCCACGACGCCATTTTGCTTAAAGAAGCGTTTTCGCGGGTTGTATAAATTATGAATCTTTAATTTGAAAATTTGAGATAAATACTTATCAGAAATAAAAACAAAAAATTGTATAAGTTCCTCGATCACTGATAAACATTCTAGAGTTGTTTTTGAAAACTTGGAAAATAGCCCCTTAACCTTGTGGATGTTAATGGGTGTCTGTAACACGAAATAGTTACGATTATAGCTATCTATATAAATACTACAAAAATAATTATTACTATTTTTTTTCGTATTCAGTATAAAATTGTACAAACGGAAAATCTGATTGTAAGGGGGTCTTTTATTTCTCCGGGCAAGCGATTAATTTTAGCCTTTTGGTTACTACCGATGTCTATAAACACCCGCACAGAGATTCCCCCCTAATAGGCCATCGGAAACTTGCATTGGAACCTTCTACCTTCAATTTTCGACGCATAGTGTGAGCGAGCCAAATCCGGAGAGGTATCTCAAAATCTGCTGCAACACCATCACCACTGATCTCATTAACAGCAACTACAATGGAATGCGTTTCATTATCGTATAATTAGGCGAAACTGAGTACGTACGAAAGTCGACGCGCCGAACGCGTGACTTTCAAAATTTGTTTCCGGTACATATAATATTCAAGGTCCACGTTACGCGGCTCGCCGTTGAACACTAGTTCTGCTTCTTTAGCAGACCTTTGTTTTATGATTTAACCGATTTGAAAAAAGGAGGTCGTCAATTTGACCCGTACGTTGTTGGATTTGGATAACTTTGAGTACGAAGTAATGTATTGAATGATGTGCTACATTTCCTAAGTGAATCTGTGTGAGTATCCCGTGGCTCTTGGAGGGAGGAGAAAGGAGGACAACGCATCTGTATATATTCATTGTTTATTTACTCTTCGTTTTGGGGAAAAAAGATCCCCGAAGAGTATAGATACCCCACTGACTCACACGTCTAAAACAAAATCAAACTTAGTGACTATCTATTTATAGTTAGTGTTATAAACGTCAATCCATAATTAAAAATCCGTATCACGTAAAATTTCAATATGTAGTAACTTATTTTTTTTATAAATACTTACTCTTTTTACAATATTTGCAATAAACCCAAATAAAAAAATAACATTTTCTATTTGGTTATGATATCAAATGTCACGTGCCTAGTTTGAAATTTTCATTTTAATCTATACAGAGTAAATTTGAAATTCTTAAAAAGTACCTATATAATAATAATATTAATTTTATAAGAAGCACAAAACATTTTCTTTGGAATGTACCTAGTTTTAACACTGTAAAATTGTAAATTTTGTAAATTTTAATTTTAATTTAAAAAGTTTTTTTAATTACATTTGTTTTAATATTTTTATCTATCATTTGAATTTTAGCATTCAATAAATTTGTTACATAATTTATTACATACTTCTTCCTCCTTACTCTTTTATGCTTTGTGTTGTGATTTGTGTTTATGATTTGTGTTCTATTTATATGTACTTATATATATTATAGACCGTGCAGCTACTGAATCCGGAGGAGCAATCATAGCACAATGTCTTTAAAGTGTAGTAGGCCACCACGGCATGTTGAGTTTTTGTATGTTTTGTGTGTGGCATAGTGTTTATGTATGTCTGTTGTATTATTTGTGTATAAGTGTTTATTGTGTCATCCTTTTGTTGTATGCTGTGCGTTGTGTTAAGTTTTCGTATAGTGGATTGTTTGCGTTGCATTAACTGGGACAATTTCTCACGAGATTGATCCCAGTTTGCCTGTGCGTAGTGTTTGCGTATGATTAGAGTTATGCTTGTATATGTGGGTTTATGCTGTGTGATGCCGAGTATGCCGTTGTGGTTCAACAGTAGCTTACCATCGACCGAGCCAGAGTATCCCATCTCTTCCGCACTGGATACTCCGTCGAGAGGTGAGAGAGGCACTGTGCTCTACGCTGCCAATCCCCGCTTTGTCGCACCACAGAAACGTTATTAAAAAGTTGCTGTTTTATTTTTTAGTTAAAGATAATATTTTTGTTATAAAATATTTAATTTGATTTTTATTTACTTTAAAACTTTTTTTAATTTTAGTAATTATATCTTTATGCTTGTTAAATGAAAGAATTAATCCAGATCTGTCGACACAACAAAATATTCTCATGTAATATTACCCCCTTATTCTATTTTTTATTAGGAAAATCGTTAAAGTAATCATAGCAACACAGTCTTTTTTAGCCAACCTAACGACAGAAGTAAAAACTCTAAACGCAGTAAAGATATCCGACAAACTGTAGGGACAATTGTAACAATTTTGCCGTTAGTAGAATGCCATCCGAAAAAAACCTACACTAAAATTCAATTTTTAAATTGTCATTTGATTTTTCCTCAAAATATAGGTGACGTTAGTGATGACCAGGAGGAAGGACTCTACCGAGATTTTTAACAATGGATCAAGCATAGATAATACATATATACGTCAAGGCTGCCAGACTGTAAAAAGGAGGATTTTTATTGGTTTGTAATAGGAAGAAATGAAACAGGATAATACAAGATAAAAATATTATTTGTAAAGAGTTAAAAATGTAATAAGTATATAAAACAGTTACAATTGTTACACGTACACGTCGTTACCTCAACAATAAGCATACTACACGAATGTGTGTGAAAAAAATAGCATTTTGAAAAAACAATTTCATACTAGTACCTAAATTTAATTTTATCGTGATGGTTTTTTTTTACTTTATAATTTCAACATACAAACTTTCGAAGAAAACGAAGTTAGATGTAATTTTTCGATTTTTATTTTTAAAGTATTTCAAAATGTTAAAATATTTATCTATCAAGTACCTATATCTAAGTAGCGTAATATTTAGGTCGCATCATCTTTTGATTTTGCGGATGTCTGTGGGTTTGAGCATACTGCGAGACAGCCGCATCTTTGCTATGGAAACACTGTCATTTTCTAAGTTCAAGGTATTATACAATATTTTATTGAAATTTTCATGTGACACACACAATAAGTTTCTAGGCATTTCGTGTCTCGGCAACATCACTGGTGCCTCAGACGACGACACTGGCGCGACCAGCGGGTTTTCAGCCTGCCGCTCCGCTGGTGCTCTCCCTCTGAAGACTCCTGTAAACAATATCATTTACAAGCTATCGCTCAGATGGGATAACATTTTGCCATTGTTATTAGGGCAAATGCTACTACATATACAATTCTGTCAAGAAAGTACCGGGAAAACATCAATAATACACAAACTGTTTCTTATTCATCCAAATTTATTTTATCACCTTCAGAAACGATACACTTACGCCAATGAATAATCCAATCGACAAAACATTTTTAAATTGAGTTTCCGGAATTGAGTTCCGTTCTCGCCCGCGAATTCTCCTTTATGTCTTCTACCGATCGAAAACGGGAGCCACGAATGGGTTATTTGCTCAAAAATTCGTTCACGATGATGGCCTTGTGCAAAGGCGCGTTATCATGATGCAAAATACAAGAAATTTAATTCCACAAATCTGGCCTTTCTCGTCTAATTTGATCACTTAAACGCCGCATAACGTTAAAAAAAATTTCTTTTTTTACTGTTTGACCTTCCAGCCAGAATTCCGAGTGCACAGCACCACCGTAGTCAAAGAAAACAGCTAACATGACTCTGACTTTGAACGGCTTTGACGTGGTTTTTTCGGTTTCGGTTCGGTTGGAAGGCGCCACTCCGAAACTTGTTGACTGGTTTGCATGTTGTACTTGAAAACCCACGTCTCGTCACCAGTTACAATGCGTACAGAATTGACTCGATTAGTGGGTCAGAATCGACTCGATTAGTGGGTCAGAATTGACTCGATTAGTGGGTTAGAATTGACTCGTTTAGTGGGTCAGAAATTCTGACTCAGAATAGACTCGTTTTAGCATATCCTCGGCGACTCTCATGCGATTGAGTTTTTGGAGAAAAAGCAGGTCTCTTGGGACTAGCCGAGAGGCAACATATTTCGTACTCAAATTATTGGTTAAAATGGTAAGGATCGACTCGAGAGAGGTTCTCAAAGTTGAAAGAGGATTTTAGTCACAATTTCCTTCACTTTCCGATGTTAACTTCATTTGCAGACGTCGATGGCCTGCCAGAGCGAGGCAAATCTTCTATCACATTTCGACCGGTTTTGAACGCTTTGTACCGCTCATTAGGACGAGTTTTTGATAAAGTCGATTCACCGTAAACCTTCTGTAACATTTTTAGTGACTCCGAACACAAAATTCCATTGGCGATGCAAAATTTAAGACAATTTGTTCGATTTTTTGTCCGGTATGAAATTCGCAATACACGCTAGATATAGTATAACTAAAATGAGTACTGTATTTAATATAAATAACAGATGCATCTAAAACTTCGCGTCAAAATGGATAACAGTTGTGCCAATCGATGACGAAAAAAAAAACAAAAATTTGAATTTGGAATCATAAACAAATAATAATCAATTCCCGATACTTTTTTGACTGAAGTATTGTTGGCAATGCTGCCAACACAGAAGTCAGGAGACAACTTACGGTGAATGACCTATACGCTGGCACGAGTAGGTTTTTCACCCTGGCCCTCCACTGGTGCACTTTCCTTTTGCAGAGTCCTATGAAAAAAAAACATCATTTTTATGCTATGGCCCGTATACTAGCGTAAAAAAAAACATTCTAAATTTGATGTATTTTTGTGTCTTTTGACATTTCACTTAATCGCTTCGAGTATTTAACCAATCGGATACACACAACGAGAGGCTAATAAGCCAGTGTGTTAACATTATTGTGTGCGTGTAAATAATGTAGCCGAATTGCATTATAGTGGAGCGCCTGGGGGTTTTCACCTCGGATTAAAGTTAGAGTGAATGAAATAATATGATCGATGTGGAATATTGTTTTTTAAATTATAAATTGCAATGTTTACCCAAAATTTTTTTGTGCACTCCACACACAAATTATTATAAAAAAATAATATTTGGCCATATATTTTCACTTAAAACAGTATTTTTTTATTTACCTATATGTTAAATCTTACTTGAGTAGACATATATACATATATTTATCAAAGATATCTGATTGATAATTCGGCCACATAACATTACACGTTACCATGGCAACATATTTCTAATAATGACAAGACAACGGCTGTCAGGTCGACTAGTCATAAATAAATGATTGGAAATAATATTTTAGGCGCTCATTAAAGAGCCTTAATATTTATTTACGCTAATGTTAAAGGGCACATTAATTAGAAATATTTAAAACCTTGATAACTGCATCATGCAATGGAATATCCCGCAGACAGGAAATAATAAACAAACATTCACCGGTATCTATCTATATACATAATATATAAAATTCAAAGGATATAGTGATTTATTAACGCACAGCCCAAAACACAGGACGGATCGGGCTCACAATTGGCATGCAGATGACGTAGGCATCCGCTAAGAAAGGATTTTTAGAAATTCATCCCTTAGGGGGTGAAATAGGCTGTTGAAGTTCATATGGATTTCTTAGAAATTAGAAGCAGGTGAAACCGCGAGGCACAGCTAGCTAAACTTATATTACACGGACCGCCGAAACTACTGTACCTAGAAACTTGAAATATAGTGCCCCCTGTACCATCCATTTGCGAAGTGCACCAAGAATGATTTTTGGAACCCCTTAGGGGATGAAATAGGGAGACAAGTTTATATGGAATATCAGTGATTTCTTTCAAATTAAACGCGGGTGAAAACGTGTGGCCTAGCTAGTCTATACTATTAATATTATAAATGTGAAAGTTTGTATGTTTGTTTGTTTGTTTGTTACTTCTTCACGCAAAAACTGCTGAACCGATTTTCATGAAGTTTGGCACACACATGACAGTAACTTGGAGTTTTTATCCCAAAAAAGTGTTCCTATGGGATGCCATGGGATGATTTTCCATGGGATCGAAATTCACGCGGGTAAAACCGCGGGGCGCAGCTAGTATAATTATACAAAAATGAATGTATGTCCTGTATATCCTTTATAGAATCGTAAACTATTCAATTGATCGTGTGATGATTGTTGTGCATGAGTGAGCCTACGAAGGTTTCTAAGTTGGCACAAACAATTTTCAACAGATGGCGCCACCGTCATTCCAATTAATTTCATGCTGATTTAGATGTTGGTGGCGTAGCAACACGCGCGGGGGGTGCAGCTGGTTTGTTGCAGAAACCTCATACCCTTTGATGTAGCGACACACGAGCTTGGAGGGCCGGTCCATCCACTCGTCCACGACCTCTTTGGACCTGTTGATCTGGAAAATGTATCATAATAAACTACCCCCAGAAATGGTGCCATTGCATGCATCGTAATTAATTCTTCTAAGAGCCCATGCACCGTTCTGAATACACAGTGGGCCGGTCATATCTGCCGCAGAACCGGTGATCCTTATGGTCGACTGGTACCAAAGTAGAGACGGCATTCTGGCAAATGTAGGCTCCCCGTAACTACGACATACGTAAAGCTGTGGCCAGGAAGTGGTATATCATGCCTAGTGGCGAGCTATGGGAGAGGTCTATGTCCAACAGTGTACTGCAATAGGCTGATGATGATGATGAAACGAGGAGGTATCTCTCGCTGACATGATGTCAGATATGTCGTCGACGCTTCGTGGCGAGGAGGATAACACATCTGTAAAACATGGTATAACTATGGGGATATCTTCTTTGCCCCCTATGACGATCCTGCTCCATTATATATGAGAAATGAGGGATGGGATTTTTGGGACGGGATGGGACATTCCGTTCCGATTTTCGTAATATTTAGAAGATGACAGAGGGCAACTCATACGAGTAAGTATTGCAAGTACATTTTGTGTCCTAGTATGTGATCTAGAGTTCAACCAACTCAGCGCCTAAGGCTCTGGTGTGGCCCGGAACTTGGGAACCTTGAGGCCCTTTTATGAATACAAAAATGGTCTTATTGCCCTTAAGGCTAACGGCGCCTGGGCTGCAGCCCTCCTAAGCCCCCAGCTAAATCCGGCGCTGAACCAACCTTATCGTGCCGGCTATATTGAGAAATCGACGATCTTGATGTTCATTGAAAAAATGTCCAAATTTCATTGGAAGCTCAGGACTAGAGGCATTAGGACTTATAATAGTAGTTGTGCTCTTCCCGGTTCAATTTGTAGGACTGCCAATGGCCGCGTCTTCTTTCCTATTGCAATTCTTATTTAGTTTAGTAAAAGCTTCCTTACGATTGCCATGTTACTCTTTTTTTCACCAGCGCCAATAAACAGCCTCATAGACGCTATTCTCTCTTTCCTCTTCACCCCCTCCACGGGCCTTCGCTTTCACGCCGCACAAAACGATAGCTCAGTTGTCACTTTACGCCTCCATCGTGTACTCGGTACCGGATACCTCCCCAGACGTGCCCAACTCAGCTACAGGCATTACCTCTTACTACATCAACTCACCTGGCCTTCCTTCAGTCTGTCCATTAACGTAACGCTGAGCACAGCAGCCCTGATGCCCGCGTGGTGCGTGATGGCTGCGAAGGCCAAGGCCTCCATGTCTATATTCACCACGCCAGCCTTGCGCAGGCCCTGAAGGTACTTGGCCTCGTCGAGCTCCGTATACTCGCAGAAGGCCCCGTCGGTCCGCCCTTGACCTTTGGGAAACTTTCACATTACAAAGGGTACTCGTTCGCATTGACTTGAGTGACGTCATCAAGAGCTATTGCCATGTCATAAGGGACGTTTACATATTCTCTAAACAGCTTGGACCATCGGAAACTCACAAAAAGGACAGCATGCCTGACACTTCATGATATCGTGCGAGCCAGTGGTACCTTCCCGGTCGCGGCGGTCCATTTCTATAATAATGCAGCTTGTACTTCATCACTAAGTAGGCCTGGTGTACCCGATTAGCCAGGATGCGGCCACCAGTGACCGGCGTAAAGTGACAGCTATGCTGTCGCGTTTCGTGCGGTGTGTAAGTATCCGGTGGCTCATGGAGGAGGATGGAGGGCTACGCGAGTTGACTCGCGCGTAAAACGCTTCACGTACAAGCCCGAGACGGGCGTCAGCCGCAACCTGCAGCTGCACGCTGTCGGCGACACTTGAATCTCTATGAAATCGACGGCGCGGGTGCCGGCCGCATATCGCCGCGGCTGCCAACCGCATGTCGCCGCGGCCAGATTCAAGAATCAATTTCATACAGATTCATAGAAACCAGTGATGTCGCATTACGCACTTACACCTTTAATCCAGACAGGCTAAAACTCACCAAGTGAAGGACTTGGTGAGTCGGCGCGTAAAGAAGTTTTACATCAAAAAAAAAACAAAAAAAAAGGTGCAAGCTAATCATACCTTCGTAGTAGTCGTTTGTGGACATCGTCTTCCCGACTAAGATCTGGAAGTTGTCCTCCTCTTCAGGCGGGAGCTTGAGTTCCTCCGTCAGCCGCTTGTCAAGTCTGGCTGGGCGACGCACTGTTCTGCCCAGAACCACCTGGCAATAGTGTTGTCTGATTAAGTCTTTCTTTTTTATGGTGTAGGGGGGAAACGAAGAGTCAGAGCCATTTTCATGACTACCGACGCCCATAGACATCCGTTTAGAGATAATGCGTTGCCCTTCCTCCTCCTTCCACGTCCATGGGCCTCCGGATACTTACACACCGCACGAAACGCGTTAGCACAGCTGTCACTTTCTCGATCTCGTGCAAGCGGGGAGGTACGGGGAGGTACCTCTCGCTTACACGCTGGTTTTGTGTAAGCGAGACGTGCCTCTCCGTTCGTGCCGGCCCAATTCGTCTACATGCATGTATGCAGAGTGGCACTACCTCTTACTCTCATGTTCTTTGCAGCCGAATCAGGCCAAACACCGGGGCGATATCTCTCGCATGATAAATCCGTAAAAGGCTACGCCATATCATGTTACGTACGTATATTTCGCGCCTCAATTTCGCGCGTTTTCTGTTCTGACATATTGGAAAAGAGGAGTGAAAGATAACACCTCCGCAGATTATTCCAGAAACTCCATAAAGTAGTTCTCCTTATAGGCGAGGCGAACGGATGTAGGGAGACGTAAGTTAGTGAAGAAAGAGAAAGAGTTACGTTTCTTATATTACTGTGGTAGGAAAGCGCAATGCGCGCGCACATTTTCTTTCTCTCTCCCTATAATAGCCAGTTATGTTTCGTGTGGTCGGTACTTCAGTGGTGTGGTTTAAAGGTTGTCATTCTAACGACTCGATGCCGTTGATAGTTGAAAGTTAACGACGCGCTGTCCAACTATTAACAACATACAAAGTTGACTAATGCACTCATAAGAGACACAACAAAAGGTTTACATTTGAATGCCATAATACATCGAGTTGAGTTGGAGTGGAGTCGGCGTCAAGTCGTTATTATGTGCGAACAACTTTATGCATCCATATTTTTGTCGTCTACTCACCGCCTCCAACTCTCCCAAGCAGCTGTCCACCGTCGAGAGGCCGTCTCCAAGTCTCCTCTCATCGAGGTGTCCACCACCCTGTCGGGGATGACCACGGTGCCGGCGGCCAGCCCCAGCCCCGCGCTGGTGCCGGCCAGCAGGAACACGGGCTGGTGGACCTTGGCGTGGTACACCAGCTGTCTACTCACCGTCTCCAAGTCTCCTCTCATCGAGGTGTCCACCACCCTGTCGGGGATGACCACGGTGCCGGCGGCCAGCCCCAGCCCCGCGCTGGTGCCGGCCAGCAGGAACACGGGCTGGTGGATCTTGGCGTGGTACATCAGCTTTATCGTCTCGTGGAGTACGATGCCCACCGAGGGCATGCCGATGCCGTGCTGCGGTTATGGAGTGAGATTAGGGTTAAGTAAGTAACAAAGTTTTATTTTTATTTTATAGTATAAAAACAAACAAGCAGTCGGAGCCATTCTCATGATCGACGCCCATAAACATCCACATAGTCTATACAGATGAGTTGCCCTCCGTCCTCTCCTCTACCCCTGGTGCCGGCCCAATTCGACTCGCATGCAGCGTGGCACTACCTCTTACGATAACTACTCTGCTACTCACAAACTACACAAAACGCGATAGTCTAGCCATCGCCTTCAGCGGGCGCACGGCCGCGCAGGCGCGGGTGTC
>LUGF01017447.1:176548-213497 GCA_001625245.1 Calycopis cecrops | reverse complement strand
AAGGATGTGACCTTCGATGGCAGCAAAAAATCCACGAGTTCTATGTAGTTAATGCAAACATAAAAGTCCTGCCAACTCGTCTAAAATCCATTCGTAATTACCCGAATACACCTTACACATATATTATTGCTTGTGACTGTACCTTCACCATTTAATACTTTTTGTGCGGTGTGTAAGTAGCCGGTGGCCCATGGAGAAAGGTGGAATGGGGCAACGTATCTGTATACCCTCTATGCGGATGTCTATAGGCGTCGGTAGTCAAGAAAATGGCTCCAATTGCTCGTTTGCCTCCCTATACCATAACAACCGGTTACTGACACACTGCACGAAACGCGACAGCACAGCTGTCACTTTACGCCGGTCTCGTAAGCAATTCAGCTGCATGCAAGCATGCAGTGTGGCACTAGCTCTTACTATAATGATCATGATCGAATACAGTACATACACGCTATAACCATCAGATTTTTTGATTTGTATCTTGGCTTGGCTTTGTATCTTATTTGTTATTTTTTTTATTATTTTTATTATTTAATATAGTTTAAGTTAAGATTTTATTGATTAAAATAATTAGTTAAGTTATGTTTGTATGCCTATGTATCCAAGCAATACATCTTTCAAGTGATGGTTGCCTGGAAGATATCGCTTTAAAGCGATAAGGCCGCCTGTTGTGCATTTAATACTACATATATTTACATTTTAAGAATATTTTTTTTTGTTTTGGTGTGCAATAAATAATTATTTATTTATTTATTATTGTCTTGCTCATTACGGGATGATTTGACTTTAGGTTCGGTCGGTCATCTTACAAAATAAATAAAATTACGCCCTAAAAAGTGTATATAAGGATCAAATGTAAGCAAAGTTAGTACAATTTTTACGTACTTGACGCTACTGGCGCCCTTAAGGTACTGGCATTAGCTAGCAGGTCTACGTGCGTTCACTGTATACTTTATACTGCTCTACTATATATATTTTATCCATTAGATAATAATAAGTAAGATCTGGACTCTAGGGATCTTGGACTAAATGGGCAGATAAATTAAATTTTCTATGATGTGACCATTCGGTCGGGGTACAAAGAAAATTTAAATAACGATATGGACGTATACAAGGTTGATAAAACCGAGAGGCATTAAATGAAACCACATATTTAGTGTATCATTTTCAGGCTACACAACAAAAATCAGATCAATCAGAGCAATAGTTTAGGCACAGGAATTTTTAAAGCCTTTTCACACTTCGTACACGATGTGTCAAGTCAGCTGACTGCGAGGCCGGCTGACTATACAGACAGTTAGTACAAAGGATGTTTACATTTTTTTCTTAATTATTGTTTGCCGTGTCTCGCTTATATCAACGTTGTAAGTACATATTTTCTCAAAAGACGTCATGAACCGTTCTGCTTTTAAGTTCTTTGTGTACTTTTGAAATAGCTATGCCATATTATATTTCAATTTATGTTTATATATTTGACTAGGCACTACTTATAAAAATAAACACTTATAAGATTTGCCCCCTCTGGCCCAGAACTTGGGAAACCCCGACAAACTCTGCAGCTTTACTATTCCGATAACTCGTCGTGCAGCAGTTCCAACCTTGACGTCTCCGAACATCTCCATGAGGTTGAAAGAGCTGCTGTCCAGAGCCAGGTGGTACATCACGTCTCTCTCCAGCTCGTCGATGTTGGGGTTGCGGAGTCTCAACGAACCGTCAGGGAACCTTCCAGCAAAACATTACCAAACTTTATTCTTAAAACTAGCCTGCAACTCTGTTTACGTGAATCCGTTTTTTTTTACTGTAATCTGTTAAAAAGTTAAGAATTTTTCAAATCCGATCAGTAGTTCTAGAGATTAGCGCGCTCAAACAAACAAACAAACTCTTCAGCTTTATATTATTAGTATCCAAATCTGTGTCACGTGCGTGTTGTCATCCATTATTTTTGTACAGAAAACTGTAAGCAAGCGGGTGTACTGTGAAAAGACAGTTATTTGACAAGATCATATAGCATCATGAGCATCAGCCGGACGTCCCTTGCTGGACATGGCTCTCCCCCATAGATATCCCCCATAGGTCCCGGTCACGAGCCACTTCCATCCACCGGCTCCCCGTCACCTGGACCGTCCGGTTGGAGGCCGTTCAACACTGCGTCATCCGGTGCAGGGCCGCCACTCAAGCACTTTTCTTCCCCAGCGGCTATCGGTTCTCCGAGCAACGTGGCCAGCCCATTCCCACTAAGATTACTAACTCACAGAGCTGTGTCGATAACCCTAGCTCTGTTGCGCATCTCCGAATTGTCAATGATTCAATCACAATGTCACCACTGACACACACAAAAAGAATATACCTACTTCGAAATCTTGTCATTGAAAAGGGTAAAAATACTATTTTCGTTCGATAAGGGGATTTATTCGTTCACCTAGACTGAAAAAACTCATTATCCTAGGACAATATCCTGGGCCAAAATCGGCAGAGAATATGCCCGACGAGGTGGTCGGATAAGACATGTCGTAGGCCTCTGCACAGCGCGTCCCATACAGAGATAGATAGCGATGAAGAAGAGCATGCGCACATGATCCACAGCATTGAAGGCCGTGAAAATGTGAGAGACTAAATTTTACAATAGAGATAAATGTCTCAGTCTAGATTGAACACGACGCTCTCTAGTATGGAACGTAACCACACACCTGCAATCGCACGAGAACGAATCATCGTTCTCATGTAAACTCTCTTCATGTTTCTGATCGCTTGGTCGTCTTACGGTAGAAATTCTCTTTCGGAAACTATTACTTGAAGCACCTTGAAATTGTTTCTTCGCCGAGTTAGTATCCAAGGAGCGTTTTTGCATACTGAAAATCCTTAAATCACTAAAGAATTAGAAAAGAAAAAGCACTAAAATTTTTCGTTTAGGTACTGAATTTAAACAGATAAAAGCACAAATATATTTTTTTGTATATGTTACTCCAATTTAGCCACTCGCTGCCGAATTTGGCAGCTGTTACAAAAAGACAGCCTTTTTTTATTTTTTGACGTCTTTTCAAGAGTTTTCACGCTGGTTTTCCATCAGCGTTGAATAAATTACGAAATATATTTTCTCTGTCTGCGGCATCGAAATAGGAGTTTTTTATTTCGATGGTCTGCGGTCTCGAAATATAATGTTGCTAGAAGTTGGATATGGAAACACCCCATTAATATTTTTATTGCACAAAGCCTACCAACATACATTGAAACGTATGTATTATTTACATACGTTCTCTGTCAATTGGCAGTTGCCTATGTATTATATCCTTTACCATTTTACAGTTAACAGGTTTCTGTGAAAAGCATACTAATTGAAACATGTCTGTATGACTGTTATGCAGACATTTCACAATCGTTGATAATAAAAATTTACATTATATTATATTTTATTACCATAACTGTGCATGAATAACTATTTTCTATGAAGGGCGCGATTCTTTTGCTTACCTATTTTGGTATTGGTGCATAAAACAAAGTGTTTTTGTAAAAACGGTAAAAACAACAAAATAACATAATATTAACTATAGATACTTCCTTATCTGTATAATAGTCATTAAATTTTGTATTATGATTCATTCACAGAAACAGAATTTAAAAAGTATATGTAAGTATACTAATAAGATTTGCCAATACGTCATAAATTCTGCCAAATACAAAACAAAACCAACAAGAAATTTTCGCCCCTTAATTTGGCAAATATGAATACATTTGCAAATCTAAAATTTGCTTGTTATGCGTGCGCAAGACACTCTTAATGAAAACACTGTAGGCAACCAACAATTTGGCATAGCCATAGTGCCACATACTTATCTTACCCGGTGGCCGAGACTGGAACTAAAGCCTTCATTTTGACAATCAATCATCATCGCAATCAAACAATGACAATCTACTGACAGTTTTATTGGTTGAGCGCAGCATATAACACATTTATCCTAAAGGGATGCGAGAAACGTTATTTCAAATCCGGCAACATATCCGGTTATAAAAATGTTGATTGTTTGTAAATTTGATTTTTTACGCGACCATAATTATAACATCAAAATACAATAAGTTCCTCTTTTATTTCTAATTAACTATTAAAATAATATTTATCATGATTTTAGTGTTGTGATTGCTTAGTTTTAGTCCCTGCATCACACATTATTTTTACTCTAAAAATTGGAATTTTTATTTTAATAGCAACACTTCATTAGCGCTGTCACCAGCTGTCACCTGGTTAGAGAATTTTGTGACACTATATCCTTAGGGCTCTGTCTACGTTAGGGCTTAGATAAATAAAATACTATTTTTATCTAAGCACTATATCAAATTTGGTTCCAATTTTATTACAAGACGTCGCGCGGACTCTCATATGTAAATTGAAAACCCCTTATTAAGTTAAACATAGAATGAAAATCCAACGAATCAGGCGACAAACAGGTCAAAACTTTACAAGGTGAAATGCCAACACAGTACTTAGGCCCGCGTCTTAGGTGAGCTGATCAGTAATAGGTGCTTTAAAGAGATGGCGATCCTATAAAAACGGATTTCCTCAGGGTAGTGTTCTGTTGCCCATGCTACTGAATGTTTATACAGTATGTAACAAAAACCCTGTTGTTCCTGCCAGGGGCATAATGTCAGAAGAATAAGAATCGATGTTCAATAGTAAAAATGCATCTCATGTTGTACTACTGTTGAACTTAACAAATATGAAATAAACCTTAAATCATTACAATATTATCGTATGTCGTAAAATAAAATGTTCTGTACCCCTGCATTTCGCGAATATCAATGCCAGATCCATTGATGGCGGCCGTTGACCTCTAGGTCATGAACTTGTCACGTGACAATCAGCTGCGTCGCAGTAGGTATTTGTGTGAAAATCCGTATCTATATTAATGGTATAAATGCGAAAGTGTGTTTGTTTGTCTTTCTTTCACATAAATTGGATCAACTGATCGATGGGATATTAAAGATAGTTGAAGGACTGAAGAATTCCATCGGCTCCTTTTTATCGCGAAAAACCACACGAGCGAAGCCGCGGGTAACAGCTACGTATAGAAATGTTAAACATTTTTTTTTGTTATGTCGAAATTAATCAATGTTGTAATTACAAATGCTAATTGGCACATACTTGATTATATCGAACTATGATTTTCTGTAATGACGTAGGTGTATAAAGTTGATAAAAGCGAGATGCATTAAATGAAACCACATATTTAGTGTATAATTTCCAGGCTACACAACAAAAGTCAGATCAATCGGAGCAATAGTTTAGCCATAGGATTTTTTTAAAGTTTTTTCTCACTTCGTACACGCTGTACTGTCGGCTGATAGCGAGTATGGGCCGGCCGGGGTCATTTACCCCGTACGAGGTTGCCGTTCGCTGTACAACCTGGTACAAAGCATGGTTACATTTTTTTCGCTATTTAACTTGTTCGAAAAAAGTATTTTCGAATACGTGTAGTAAACTTTTTAGTAGTTTTAGATTAACTGTAGGCACTTATAGTATATGTGGTTTAATTTAATGCCCCCTCTCTCGCCTCGCTTTTATCAACCTTGTATGATTGTATACTTACATCTTTAAAAGGAAAAACGGTTTTTGTTACATGCTGACACTACTCTATATTGATTCGATGAAAATTGCATGTACTGAGAAGTTTGAAATTTGGCACACTTATTTTATTTGTAGGTTTATGTGTAGAAAAAGTGCAGAACGCTAATATTCTTTGATTATATACACGTCTAAATACCGTGATAATAGCACGAAAGAGCCCCAAAAAATATCTACCCTATATGGTAGGTTAGGTAGGTAGGTAGGTAACTTAGGCTTGGCATGTGTATGTAACAATGTACTCGCAAATACATAAGAAATATACAGGTTTGTTCTATGCAATTGTGTCCTAACCATCCAGGAAAAACTAATAACAAAATCGACTCCGAATAGCCAGAACGACGATGTTAGTTCAGTCTCAGGGAATAATGACAGTGCCCTTTTACAGAGCTCAAATCAAACCGCCGAACCGGTTAGGTTAACCACGACAACCGCACGCGAGTCGTACCGCCCGCCAGTGGTGGAGGAGGGGTCCGGGCCCCCCAGTCATGATAGCTCATGACCCGTGTCGGCCACTTTTTAGCTGCCGCGCGTGAGCTGCTTCCCTCCGTTAGAGGTGGGGAGAGGAGGACACCCGCTGTCCGCGGCAAGATAATAATAGTAACCTATTAATAACCTATTAATCGCAATAGTCCGGTTTGCCTTCTCCCAGTAGCTGGGAAAGAAGGGAGGGTCTGCCCCCCATTGACCACAAATACAGTGGCTTGAGCTAACCCCAGGGTGCTCATCACTCATATCGATGAAGCTGCAATGGCTTTCAGCCCAAGCATAGTTCTACCTAAAAAAAAATAAAATAATAATAACAAAAGGAAGATCACTTTTCACCCTTAGTTCCATCAGCATTTTCGGTACCAATCAGTCTGTAGACCTCTTCCAATGAACTCCAGGACGATCCGGGCAACTCGCCTCCATCCAGCACGGTGATCCTGTTCTCATCTAGTGAAACAATACGAATAATAATACGATACTCTGGATCTAGTGGACTCTACAATTTTCCTAGGAATAACACTAGATTCTAAACTACAGTGGGGTCCCCATATCACCAAGCTTGCGAATGGGCTTAGTTCGGCAGCATTCGCAGTTATAAAAAATAGACAAATCTCAGACGAATATACTGCTAACCATAGACTTAATAAATACTTATTATTAAGTCTATGCTGCTAACATAGTTTATTTTAGTTACTTTCACAGTATTATATCTTACGGCATACTGTTGTGGGGAAACGCTGCAGACATAAACACTATTTTCGTGCTGCAGAAGCGAGCTATTCGTGTAATTTACCAACTAGCCTCTAATACATCACTTAGAAATAAATTTAAGGACTGCAGTATCCTGACTATTTACTTTCAATACATTTTGGATAATGTCTTGTATGTAAGAAAGAACATTAGTGAATTCAGTACGAAAAATGATAGTAATAACAGAGAAACAGGAATAAATTAGAGATACCATTTCTTAGTAAAGTAAGGAATTCCTTTCGGAGGCAATGCATGCCTCTACAATAGGATCCCAGAAAGCTTTCGATTGATAAATTTAAAAAAGTTATTAAAGAACGTTTGGGTGGTAAGGCATACTATAAGGTAACAGATTTTATGATAGATACCTCATCTTGGGATTAGTACCCTCCTCCCAGGCTGTTTCCATACCATAATTATTGTAAATTCATAAATTGTATATAATTTGTAATATGCAAATGTATTTGTATTTTTATATTATTTACTTTTATATCTCATTACATCATGAGGCCCTGCTGAGTTTGTTTCACCGGTGGTAGATTTAATTATTGACGTTTAAAAAGTAATTTCTGTAATTTTATTTTGAATGAAAACTTTTTCATTTCATTTCATACGACCAACCTTGCACACAGAACACACTACACGCTTCACATACGGGATGAACTTCATTTACGCCCATTTATGGTTATGCAGATGTGTTCCCTTTCCTTCTCCCCTCTAACCGAGGACAAGCTACTCACAAACCGAACAATACGCGACATCATGGCTGCATCATGTGAGCAAGAGGTACCTCCCCGGTAGTATCAACTCTTCCTAAAAACCATTTGATCTTCCTAAACCCATTTCCATTTGAGCGAAGTATGGGGAGTCCTAGTGGGCGGTGAATGAATGCGTTGATTGAGTTTCTAAACGTTATTTATTTTTAGCCCCGCAATCCATGAAAACCATTGGCATACGTCGTGTATGGGTGCCAGAGACTATGACATGTCATGACGTCATACTTGCGTTCTACTACTCCGTCGTTTAATATGGTACATACATACTTAGATGAAGATTATTTCATCCTTTGTCGTGTCTGTTACAGCGATCAACACTTCACAGCATCGAGAATCTACCAATGCAAGAATGAGAAATAAAAATAACGTACTAAGAAACAAACTCCTTTATTTATTTATCAATTAACATATGCATGCCAATACAATGTACGATAATATATTCTTCAATATGTAACGGATCAAACCACACTCCTGTCCATTGTATACGTAGCTAAACATTTTAACATTTCAAATTTCTTCAACATTAACATATGTACCTACGGGTGCTCGAAGAAGAATTGTCATCGAAAAATAATCATATTGATAAGCGATCAACAACTTGTAACTGTAATTTTAATATCTTGAAATACACTAATATTCCTACTAAACAGATTGTCATTTCCAAAATTTAACGATGAACATCCCAAACAGACAAGGGACTGACTTATCGACAAGGGACTGACTTAAATACTTTGGACCATCATTGTTGTACTGGCCTTTAAAGCACATCGACTATGCAGCTAAACGATTGTTTATAATACTACTCCTGTGAATAGAATGTACAACCACGTTGTATTTTTGATATATTCCTCAAGATATGCATAAAGATTACAAGAGATTTATAATAAGTTCACAATAAACCATATAAAAATCGCCACACTTTTGCGTCCAATAAAAAAATCTGAAAATAAACTTAATAAATTTCACAAATTATCAAAAAACACTTAATGTATCCAAAATTATTTAAGAAGCGCTTCTTCTTCTCAAGGTCTGATTTGTTCATTTTTCGCCTTTGGTACGCAATTTATACCCCAATGTTTAGGTAAAGACATAACTTACATGACAGCATCAAGGCAAAGCAATCATATCCACTATACGGTGAACGGTCTATTAAAAATACACAACATACCAATAAGTGTTCTTAGCATACTTTACCATACGATAAGAATTACGAGCGCTCCCATTCCTTTAATTAATTAAAAAACCCACAAGATTTAATTAACAGGTCCTACATTTCCGTCGCGATTACAACTTTGCTTTCGCGTTGCGCTTTAACATTAATTTTAACAATATTCTTAAACCTACCACACATTCACACAAATCTTATTCGACACCTCCATTTTACCTACGTTTAGCTCATACCCCACAAGAAAAACCGATGGTTTTATTATATTAATAGTCTCATTGAAGCTGCGTGTATTATCAGCTTTTCAACCAGGCTGACTTCCGCTGTGGCTGTCTCAAGTATTTTCCATGACAGCAATTAGAAATTATTATTATGTAAAATACTTGAAATTTAATTTGCATATTTACTTCATCCGTCTTAGAGAATACTAAAGCTGTTGCACACACAGCCACACTTAATACTGATTAAAGATTGAAAAACACACCAGCATCTCCAATAAAAGTAGGCCGTTACACAAGCAGCCTTCTAGGCTTTAAGTTTCTAACATTAACGAGTAATATATAGAAAAAATAACATTGCGCTACATAAACCTTTATATAAACTCTCATTAATACGTAATATTGGTGCCTTGGATCAAACGAGGTGGAGTAACATGTAGTCGACAATTGAGAATATAATAATTATCTATAACGTCACTTACCGACAATTTGAACAATTAATAAGCTTAATATTATTATAATATATTGAAAACTTTACAAGTACCTTAACAAAACCTACATCTTTGCTGATGGCATTAGAGACAAGGCCTGAAATACACAGACTAATTTTCCCGGCGCCCGGTAAACGTTCTAATGTTGGTCACACTTGATATTTTCATCATAAGTCTTCATAGACACGCCAAATAAATGTGCATACTATTAATCACTACAGCAAATTAGTCGCAGCGTGCAGGGCGCTTTACGGGTAATTCAGATCAAGCTAATATGGATCTTATTAATGGCCTGTGCAAACGAGGGATTTTAGTCCGCGGACTTTTTTGTCCGCTAAAATAGAACGCTTACAACTGTATGGAGTAACGCAAACGAGGGAACAAACAAAGAGTACCGCGTACAAAAAGTCCCCGAACAATCGAGGACATGTAAGGAGCGGACCGGACAACAGTTCGCGGGAGTCCCCGAATGAAATAGAACGCTAGTGACTAGGCGAAGCAACGCACACGGAGGACTTTAGTCCGCGTTGCGCTCTCGAGGGTGAGGCACGTTTCGGGCAACAAATGAGCACACACCGTGCGCGTTGACTACGCTGTAAATCCGCGGGGGATTTTTTATTAGCGGAGCGTACTTTTTTCCCCGCCACGGACAAAAATCCATCGTCTGCTCATAATAAAAGCATATTAAAAATCATCAAATAATCATTTAAACATAATTGTATATTACGTATGTCTAGATGATTATCGTCCCTATGATATATTATATTATGAGCGAAAACATTGATTGACGTTATTACTAATGAGTAGAACAAAACAAATGCTCCATCTGAATTGACCCCTAGATAACATTCGAGCAACAGCGGCGTGGTTCCGTGGAAAGCATGTGTATTTTCGACCTCAGTCCTAATCATCGGACTCAGTGGTGTTAATTAAACACTAATGCGTGTAATTATAAATAAGAACATCATTAATTTTAACAAGCAAAATAAACTACAGATACAAAACAAAATGCATATTGATAGTGTCCAGTAAAAGAGAGATACATTTGATCGTAAAGTGCTCAAGAGAATTAAGAAAGCAGCAGAGAGGACCTGTGAATCCATATACACATAATATTTCTCGTGATACGGACAACACAGTCATAGGCTCAATAATACAACATACAAGCAATATTAATTTCGCTGTAACGATATAAGGCATGTACGAAATAGGGAGTGAAAAAAACACCACTGCTCCATACTAACAATAATCAAGCCAATCGTGGAAGCACATTGAATATTTGGATTGTATAATCTTACTCGATGACAATAACAGCATATACCGTTATGTAAATAAAAGTTACTAAAATAGTAAAATAAAATAAAATAAAACGAAAAATGTTATGGTATAAAGAAGAAATGTTTAGTTCATCATGATTTAAACCGGATATTCTTTCTACTTTTAAACAAATCTCTTATAACTTCATGTAGACAACCAAAGAGAAGTACAAAAAAACCATTATAAACCATTTGATGAAAATATGAAATTTAAAAAAGAAATTGGGAAACATGGGGAATTGTTAAAATAGATAACGAATTCCGAAGCCGTCGGCATCACAGCACTCCTTTATACGAACACCGGAACAATCAGTTATGATGAAAACACGAAAATTTCTCGAACTTTGTTGTGGTGGTCATTTTTCAACGATATTTTCTCTTAGCTCGCCAGTAGTTGGTTTCTCCTTGGCTGGTAAATGTCCGTACAGGTTAAATCAGGAATTTGTATGAAAGCAACTGTAAATCATTTGACAAAATGCGCTAATTCTTAGCAGAGACGCCTTACATTGATGCGGTACTGCTTTGTTGATGTCACGTACGGGACCGCCTCGATTTTTATATAGGTATACTATGATGTTAAATGATATCGGCACATTTAAAACACTTTAGATCTTGACAAGTAGAGTGGTTTTTAGTGTTTTTAGTTAGTGGGCTTTCTCCACCTTGTCTGTCGTTCTTAATGACTTTGGGCAACTCGATTTTTATTTTATCTACAATAGCAGTACCGAACTATCGATACGTTCACTATCGATAGTTCCACTATCGATAGTTTACTTCGAAAATCAGTTGGGATATCGATGGTATCGATACTATTATAGATCGTCCATAATATCAATACTATCGATTGTCCTATCGATATTCTCACTATTGCCACACTATCGATAGACTATCGATAGTCCTATCGATATTCTCACTATTGCCACACTATCGATAGACTATCGATAGTCCTATCGATATTCTCACTATTGCCACACTATCGATAGACTATCGATAGTCTATCGATATAAGCCTATCGAGCGGCTTCGCTAATCTACAGTGCTCATCAATTTCTCGACCTATTTGGAACAAGTGCTGCTTCTGCTTGGAGCATCATGTAGGTAGCAAAAACTTCAAACAAAGTCCCTGAATAAAAAACTTCTCGCCCATGTAGTAGCATAGCGAGCTCTGACGGGGCCCCGTATAAAAACTGGTTTGGGGGCCCCAGTCACATACCACTTTGGATAATCATTGAACTATCAAGCCCCCATAAGCCATGATACAAATCAATTTCTCCTCAATCTATTCTTTACTGTACTCAAACTATTTTATGCACTTCAAAATTTTATTTGTTGCCAAGACTGAAATGCCAACAAAGTCTGAATGTCTTCTTAGTATTTTATATAACACTTCGTATTATTTATAAATTAATTTTAACATTTCCTAAAATTTTCTATAATATTATTAAAAGTATATTTCATCGTTGTCGTGTTATATATTTGATTAGGAGAAAAGAAGGAAATAACAAAAAATAGCAATAGACTAACAAATTTTTCACATAGTAGTTTTGTCAAATTAAAATTGTTAATTTTCATTGTTTCTTATTTAAATATAAATAAAATATTATTTTTCCAAATAAAATAAAAATATTACGAATGTACAGAATTATAAAATATGAGGTAAAGGGAATAGAAATAAACTAATTGAAATAAGAAACTTAACTATTTACTTTATTGTTTTGACTCATTTACTAATAATAAATATAAACAAAAAAAAAACAGTAAGTGATTTCGATTTCTTAATTAAATTTTAATAATAAAAAATCTTAATATAATATGTTGAAATACTCAATAAGTAAATATGTGTAAGTTTACGCCATAATACATGCATGACATGCATCTAACCTTCAAGTTACTTTGGCGTATAATGTTGCAAGTCCCATGTTACCACTCGCACTTTCATAGAAACATTCTAATTAACATTACAATAATTATACATTAAAGAAATACATTTTATAAAAGCGATTTAGGTAATAGGAGTAAAAGATATTGTTTGTGGTCAATTGGGATATGCTTGAATAACATTTCATAAAGATTAGGTCTCGTAGAAGAAGTAGACCAAAACCGAAAGGTATAAAATCATCTCAAAAGTCAAAAACTTTTAGATTTTGTGATATGATGACCTGACCTGATGTGTTAATTTAAAAAAAACTTAATAAATGTCTTCCAAAATGTGTTACAAACCAACTAAAACACAACGAAAATCATTAAAGCATATTAAAAATGGCAGTGTCACACAATTGGTGCAAACAATTCAGATCTAACACAAATTATATTGAACTAATGATATAGCTTTGCTCATTTTAATTGCCTCGATGGTTCTAGAAGAGTCCAGTAAGTTCTAGACGCAAGTGTTTAGTCGTATGTCTCAGACTCCTGCTGCACCAACTTAAACCGCCGCGGACTCTTGACGGCGATGGACCCGTGCCCTTCTAGCGACAGGCGGCCCTTCATCTGAAGATACCTTTAAAGTTTACAAAAATATGTTAGTATAATTAAGTAAAGAAGTATGTGTGTATGTTTTTGAGTATTTATTGATCTACCTATGATGTGTATTTTATATACCTATTTATATTTTCTATATACATGCATATGTATACAGGGTTATTTTCAAAACACCAGCAGTCTATCAGATATATAACCAGCAACATTAGTTTTAAAACTTTTGCCATATCTCAATAAATTAATTTTATGTATTCGTATGAAACCGGAGTTCGCGACGGAGGGCGATGATAGTTTGTTAACCTAATCTTATGTGTACAATGCACTTAGAACGCTCGGGCAAAAAAAAAATTATACTTATTTTTGATTGAAAATAATAACGAAATATGAAAAGTCGTAGAACATAAGTTGTTGTAATGGTGCTAGCTATATATATCTGCGAACCTGCTGCTGTTTTAAATAAAAAATATAGCAGCTGAAACAGAGCCAGGTTAATCTTTGCCGTGGCTTGCACCTTGGACACTTTGGAGTCGAAAAGGAAGCCCGTTTATGGGTACAAATTGATCATAAGGCCCTCAAGCCTTGCGGTGCCTGGGGCTAGAGCCCCCCTTAATCCTTACCGGGGTCCGGCGGTGAACTAAAATGGGCTGTCACTACCGGGAATATATGCCTCGATCACATAGTAGCAACTATGACGCGTTTCATGCGATATGTAAGTTAAGTTCTCTATTGAAGGCGAGGAAGGAAGAAGAGCAACACGTCTGCATTAACACTTATTCCGTCTTTGGGCGTCATAGTCATCAACACCTGATTTCAGAAGACGTTGTTAAAGAGCAACATCAGACCGTCATAATTATTTTGGATCCAATCTTTATAGGACCAGAATCTACTCTCAACAATATATATTAAATAATTTAATTTATAACAACAATTAGTAATTTAAAGTTGACTTCAAGTTTAAGTAAACAATAACTTGTTATTACGTGGTTTATTAATGCTTAGTTAGTGTACGGGTTTGTACATCTTATATTGCTAAATATATAATATTTGATAGAAACAATCAACATTGATTATTATTTATTTATCACAATATTCATAGATCTTATTTTCTACTTACAATAGTATAGTAATAATTATTCATACATCCAAATACGGATTTAATGTTTACATTAAAGAATAAAGTAGAAACTAAAGTAAGTACAAATTTGACTAATCGGTTAATTATTATTAAATAGACAAAACGCTATTCCCGGTCCCAAGATGACAAGAAAAATTGATAAGGACAATCATTATTACACATTTAAATTACAATTATACACAATTATATTAGGAATAAATTTTAAATAAAAAAAATATATATTTTAAATTCGAATGATATTCGCGTTCAAATTCAAAATATGTTGTAACGTTGATTGTAACGTAGGGCGCTGTATCCTTAGATTATTCCATGATGAATGTCGATGAGTGTGGGATCTGTGGTGAGGCTCGCTTGATGTTGCAGGCGGAGGAGGCTGTCTAGTCGGCACAGCTTCTCGTCCGAGGTGGCGGAGGTGACGACGTGGAAAACGACGCACGTGTCGGATTAAAAAGATTAGAATAGCTATTGATAGAAGAAATTTCAAAATATATGCCTAAATTTTCGGGTTACTTAATGGTGATTGTTCTGCAAAAATAGTAAACACAATTCCTTCCCAAATTAATTATTCTATTATACCTGTATAACAGTGCTACATATGATTTCCGTTGCACAATGATCACACCAAAAACGCGTACGCATTCGTCGTACCAAAATCGTGTAAGCTGTTTCGATAGACAGTGGCGTCAACTTTGTACTTATTGGTAACTTGATCCATAATACAGATCATTGTCTGGTTTTAGTTGATCTGCAGGTCCTTTAAACTTACATATTAATTATTTTCCGACAACGTCTGCATGTCATTGTTGACTCGATTGGCATTCTTCTTCAGCGTGTTTACTTTTTCATTGTCTTTACTTCGATATTCTTTTGGATTCCCCGACACAGGCAAGATCGATGATTTTGTGATTGGGCCTTTGATTTCTCCATTTTTAGTTCTGAGAGAGACGACTCTGGAATAACCATCATTTCCAGGATGTACGTCTATCACACTTCCCATGGCCTATTTCTCAGCAGACAAGTTTGGTTCGTGAATTATTACTCCGTCACCGATCTGTATATTTAGTTTCTGCAATGTCTACTTGCTTCTACGTTGTAGTTGATGCAGGTATTGTAATTGCCATCATTTCTATATACCATGAAATATTTTTTATGTAAACTTCCAGCGATTCCTTTCGTCCGTTTCTGATTCAATGATACTTATTGTCGGCCTGCTGGATGTGTGATGGAGTCAAATAGATCTAAATGTTCCTGTACCTCGCTAATGCACAAAATGGTTGCGCATTGAAGTATTCTTCTATTTGGGCAAGTAAGGTTGAAAACTCTTCAGATGTCAGGTGTTGACCGCCCAGCATTCGGCAGAGTTGATACTTCAGACTCTTCACCGCGGCTTCCTACAGTCTGCTGTGGCTAGACTATGATACTTGATAGTACATTAAAGAGTCGAGTCATGTTCATGTCGATGATAGTTTTGTGAATGTGCTCATCTAAGGTTGACCATATGGTATTGAATTATTCATCTTGGTTGCACCGACAGACCTCTCCACGCCGGGCTGCCATTCTTCCTAGGGCTGCTATAAATGACGCTGAACTCAGGTCGGAAACCAGCTCTAAACGAACTACTTTTTTAGCTATACAGGCAAAGATTGCTATATAGCTCTTAATTCTTCTTTGTTTTGATGCCCTTGCTGGCCTTGATATTCACAAATCCTTTAAACTTTACAGTATATGCGACTATCAAGGTGTTTCACCCCACCCATATATAAGAATAGCCTCGTAGGGTTTGATCAAGATTTCAATCTTTCTAGATTTACCTGGAACGATGGTACCCAGGTTTGGCCTTCCCACCAGAAAGAAAGTTCTTTCCTCTGTTCAGCCTTGGTACCCAGACTAGCACTGTCAGCTAGATTTTCTTTAGACTTAATGTGGTTCCAGGAATCTGTCGGCTTTATTTTGATGATTCTTAGCACTCTGCGGATTACAAATGGCTTCCATTTGCTTTGGTCGCCTAGCAGTCAGCCTAGTACGGCAGTGGAATCCAACCATCTGTATGTGAACAGGAAATTCTTTTAGGGCGATTTTTACTTTTCCCATTAAACTTGCTAAAAGTAATGCCGCACACAGCTTCAACCGGAGTAGGCTAATGTCTTTATCAGTGAGAACAAGTCTCGACTTGTCTGAAATTAAAATGATATAATTAAGTTTGACAGCTCAGGTAGTGATGTTTTATCGTTTTAAAGTTAGTAACAGTTTTTGTGCATTTAGTGCGGGGGTGGGAAATGTGTAGTGAAATTGAGAGAGTAGAAAATTACGACAAAAAATGTGCTGTGAATAGGAGTTTCAAGAAGCATATTACCAGACGAGCGCAACTCTCTGCAATCTGTTAAGTTTACATAACAAATAACGGTATAATCAATAATAGATAAAAGTAATGACCCTGAAATTCATATTTTAGTAAAAATAGAAGTATATTATCAAGACGTCTAGCAGAGTGCCATGCTGCAAATACCGTCCTACTAACTTCCTTTATATAATACAATAATAATACAATATAATATCTGTGGACTTTACACACCACGTTAGTCTAGCCCCGTGCTAAGTACCGCAAGGACCTTTGTTACGGCTACTAGATAACGGAAATATATTTAAGATTTTTATTATAGAAATACATATAATATATAGGTAAACATCCATGACCTAGGCGGGATTCGAACCCGTGACCCCTGGCGCTACATGCTCAGCTTATGCGAGCCCTGTACCACTGCACCAGCTGGGGTTATATGATGGTTTCACGACAGTTTATTGTCTAAATATACGCCAAAGTTAATAGAGGCTTTTTATTGTACAGGAGGCAAACGAGCAGCCGGCCACCGAGATGAAGGACATTTCAGACGCTCACAGTCATCTGCAACACCAGGGGAAATCTGCAACGCCAGGGGCTTGGCTCATGGTTGCCATTATTTGTGGTGAAGGGTGATGCGTACCTACGCCTTGTCCTGTGCCTGCCTTAGTCCATGCATCACAAACCAATTTAATTGTATTCTTACATCTTGATAAATATTAAACCTTCTCGGTATTTTTATAAACTTGATATGTTGTAAGAAGGGACACAGCGTACCATTCTTTCTTGATATCTTCGAGAACTGGATTATCATAATCTATTTCCCGTGAAATGATTTTTGAAATAATAAATTAATAAGCATAGACTTTTGAAAAATAATAGACTTTTGATATATTATTTGATAGCAATGGTCGCTTTGAAATGTCAGCTGACACTAACGTAGTATCTATTTTTAATTGAGAAGAGAATTGATCGTTGCTAGGGTGCCACAGCAGTTTAAGTCTATTTGTAGTATCTTGATTTTTGAACTCGAATGTCAGTAGATAATCTTGCATCTCTAGTATTTCAAGCCGATTTATTGATCATTTTTGTAAGCAGAAACCACCTGATTTTATCAGAACCGTGTTATCGTTTAACTGATTCCACAGTTTAGCAGCCATTAAGCAGGTCATCAATATAAAAGCTGTTTTCTACTGTCTCATCATGGCTAAGAAGCTGCTTTTATTCCATTCGTGCTGCTTTCATTTCATACGCGACGGTAGTATGTGCGTATTCTTCGAGGTATTTGTAAAGTGATTCGCACCATTTTATCCTTAGATATTGCTGATCTTGTTTATAGAGGTTGATTTGCCTGAACATTTATTTTATCTTGTGAGAAGCGAGAACAATTTCTATTGTAGGTTGGGACCGCTGTTAATGATATTGTTTGAGTTCATTCCATTAGACGTTTTCGTCACACCGTTGAATACGACACGTAGTGACGTAGTTGTGGACTCCGCTCGACGCATACACGATGACTGCGACTTACGTTCAAGTAAGTCAGGCTCTGCCGACGGAACTTCCTCCATATTTGACCATGATTATTTGTAAAATGTTTTAATCTTCAGATTGTTTCATTGTGTCATTTCATGATATAGGGGTCACAACTAAAATGATAATTTGAGTTTATCTGAATTATATGTGTAAACGTGGTAACTGAACAAGCTGCGCTGCCTGCTCGGTGATCACGAATTTCTGGGATCCCTGATCGATCAATGCTCTGATAGTACGATGTGCTCACTGCTTGATAACATCTGTAACTAACAAAATTTCCACAAACTTGTTTTATTGCGCCACATTAGCCGAGATATTTTACTTGTTCAATATTTCCGGTGTTATGTCCAATTTAGATGCATAGATAAATGCGTCATGAAATAATGTATTGTGCTTACATTTGCATGTATGTGCCGCCATTTTTTACAGTCTTGTCTTCATTGTTATATTATAAATTCAGTTTTGATATAATTTTGCTTTTAGTCAAAAAGGTTTCGCAATTAAATATTCCATGATGTTTTCCACAAAATGGGATAGTACTATTTTGTAAAAACTTGGTTAATTGTAATTTTGCTGCTGCTGATCTATAGTTCCAAATGATTTATAGAATCCTTGCTGGTCCCTATTTTGGTGGCTTGAGAACGTAAATTTTTCGACGGCTGAATTCATATGAAGTAAACTAATTTCCAAAAAATTAAGAAAATCTTTTAGAATAGTAATCACCTAATTTTATTACTAAAGGAACAAAACGCTGACGTAGGAATGTGCAATGCTTGTATCATACAATTAGATTTATAAAATATGCATCTTTACACAAAATGCAATTATATGCACCAGCCACCAGCCATTGCTAATTTATAATTATATCATAATTAGTATGATGAAACATAGAGTATAATTGTATAAATTATACAAACCTTTTGATAAAACGGCACACCAGCTTAGTCGGCCGCTCCTGCCATTCGTCCAGAACTTCCTTTGGAGCTAATACCTTAACGAAAAAGTGAGGTTATAAATTAAATCATACAATACATACATTAAAAGTAATTAAACAAACAACAACGATGGAGTCAACCCTTATTTTCGTGTCCACAATTGGCTGAATTTCAGGTTTTCTCAGACCAGTACTGAGCCATAGGCGTACTTTTGCCAGGCATGCATGCAAGCAGCCGAACAGGACCGGCACGACCAGGGAGGTACCTTCCGCTTACACGATACCAGCGTAAAGTAACAGCTGTCGCGTTCCATGTGGGGTATATGGAGCCTATTGAGGTGGGAGGAGGTAGAAGGTCAACGCATCTGAACAACGTCTATGCCTATGGGCCTTTGCTCCTTTGCTCCCTTATACTAAAAAAAACTACCTGGTCCCCCTTCAGCCGGTCAAGGAACGTAACGCAGACCACGGCCGCCTTGATGCCGGCGTGGTGCGTGAGCGCGGCGAAGGCCAGCGACTCCATCTCCATGTTGACGACGCCGGCCCGGTGGATGCCCTCCAGGTACTCCATCTTGTCCGCCTCCGTGAAGTCGCAGAACGCGCCGTCGAGGCGACCCTGGCCTTTGATAGAGAAACATATAGTATTAGGGGGGAAGATCAAAATAGGTGGGCGCCATTATCGTGTCTACAGACCCCCATAGATAAAAATAAATGCGTTGCTCTCCTTCCTCCTCCCACCTTCATGGGAACCGAAAGGCATCAAAGTTGTGCCGGTCTAATTCGGCTACATGCATGCAGCACTACCTCTTCCTGATAATATCAACCTGTGCATCAGCTCCGACACGAGACTGAAGCAACTCCAAAGAAGGTGACTCGACCGGTCACTGCTTACAACATTTTACTGCGCACCTTAAAAAGTTTATAGAGGAATAAACTGTAATACTGTTCGTTAAAATTTAGGTAGTTAAAAAAAAAAAGTTATTTGTTAAACACCTGCAAGCTCGCAGATATAGCCAGCCAGCATCCTTTACAACAACATTCGTTCTATGAGTTTTTATAATTCGCTATTTTTTTTCATACAAAAATATTTTTTTCGCCCGAGCGTTATAAGTGCATCGTATAATTACAGAAGTAGTATATTAAGTAAGGACGTAGTTTGTTTAGTCTTTTGGCTACAGATCATCACCAACCCCTGAGAACTTTATCTGGACATCTAGCAGATGTTTATTGCATCCTGTTCTATCCCACTGCTGTCACCATGTTGAGTTAGTACTTGTGTATGTGGCCAAGTGAATGTACTACAAACCAGGTCATTTCTATACTACTCCACGCTAAGCCCTACGACGTGATGCTAACATATGCATCTAGACATATGTCACTGTCACGTAACACTATCTTTCTCTTTCTTTCCTTCTCTTTCTACATACCTTCGTAGAAGTCGTAGGTGCACATGGTTTTCCCTGTGACCGTGTCGTACGGGTCCTCAGGGTCTGCCAGGGACTTGAGCTCGTGCACCAACCGTCGGTCCAGCTTCGCAGGTCTCTGGATGTTCTTACCGAGAACAGACTGTAAGTACGAGTAAAAACATGTAAATAACGGATGTAAATGTCATGGCCATATGGCAAGCGCCTTAGGTGCTAGGCTTCTTGGATGTTTTTGCCGAGAACAGACTAGAAGTAGGAATAAAAACATGTAATTAACGGATGTAAATGCCATAGCCATATGGCAAGCGCCTCAGGTGCTAGGCTTCTTGGATGTTTTTGCCGAGAACAGACTAGAAGTAGGAATAAAAACATGTAATTAACGGATGTAAATGCCATTGCCATATGGCAAGCGCCTCAGGTGCTAGGCTTCTTGGATGTTTCTGCTGAGAACAGACTAGAAGTAGGAATAAAAACATGTAAATAACGGATGTAAATGCCATAGCCATATGGCAAGCGCCTCAGCTGCTAGGGTTCTTGGGTGTTTTTGCCGAGAACAGACCAGAAATAGGAGTAAAAACACGTAAATAGCGGACGTAAACGCCAGCAAGGCAGGTAAGAGGCGTTACAACCGAATTGGGTTCACACAACCGAGCTTGTGGCTCATGTGGGACCGATGCAACTTTACAACTGAGCTATCACGCTTTGTGGGTTCTGTGAGAGACCGGTGGTTGGATTACTTTCTTTTCATAGTATGAGAGGGCAAACGAGTAATCGGAGCCATTTTCAAGACGCGTATAGACATCCACATATGTAGATACGTTGCCCCCCGTCTCCATGGACCACCGGCGTCTTACTCATCGCACGAAACGCGGAAGGGCATTTTTTATCGAATAATTGCATTGTCATCGGTGATTTGAGACGTGTGCAAAGTTTAAAAATCAGACTTCTGGAAGCTGGTCAAAATTAAACTTATTTTTATTTAATTCCATTCCATTACATGCATGCATGCACATATAGGCCAAGCTAGTAAAAGCTTGACTCCCTTGGAATAGATTTTACAGTGAAAACACCCAAAGATTTGACCGTGTCATCCAATACTTACCAATTCTAGAACGTTCCTCATCATTCCATCCACCGCCTCGTCGGATATGACGACGGTGCCGCCCTCGTAGCCGATGCCGCCGCAGGTGCCTATCCGGAAGAACACGGGGTCCCGCACCTTCGCGTGGTACATCAGCTTTATGACCTCGTGCAGTAAGATGCCCACCGACGGTATGCCCATGCCGTGCTGTAATTAACAAATTATTTTAAGTACTAGCTGCGGCCCGCGGTTTCACCCGCGTAAATTTCGATCCCGTGGAAAATAGAAAATCGTCCCATGGCATCCCATAGGAACATTTTTTCGGGATAAAAATGCAAGTTACCCTCTATGTCTATGTGTGTGCTAAATTTGATGAAAATCGGTTCAGCAGTTTTTGCGTGAAAGAGTAACAAACAAACAAACATACAAACTTTCGCATTTATAATATCACTAGGACTAGGACTAGGACTAGGATAAGGGAGTAAACGGGCCCCGGAGCCATCACCGCGACTACCGACGATATGCAATGCCTAGTATGATATTGTATTGGTGTTGCATGTATTGTTCGATTGTTTTCAATTAACTAATCTATGTAAAAATAAATTTCTATATTCAATTTATAAAATAGTGTTTTTGAATGCTTCTATCTAATAGGTAACGAATTTCAAGACCAGTCACTCCTTTTAACTTGCATATTTTCCGTTTGGCATTTGTAAAAACTAAAATATAAATTTAGTGCCTACGAAAATAAAATTTCAATATTAAATGTCTATATGACATTGATATTCTTTTGCAAGTATTTATAGACTAAAATTAACAATGGGAATCGCCACATTCAGCTAAAGTTCTGCCTATATGTTTATTTCCCGATCCCAATATTGTAAATCAGTATTTTCTTATATTTGAGAACATAAGTATGTTACTCAGACTGTAACAATAGCTAATTTAGTCGGGGAAAATGCGTGACCTTGAGACGTTATATAATAAACAAATAATGCATTAATATTCAGCGTTCAACATCAAGCTGTGTGAACACATTCAAAACACCATGGAAATTTAGGTGCGTTTAAAATATTTTTTCCACGGGACTAACGAACATGACGAAATAAATTATTGCGTATATCCGATGCCAAAATAGTGATGTTTGGCAATAAACATAATAGTTACTGATAACGGTGATAAGCGTCACCCATATTTTCGTCCATCACCTTGACCCTCACGGCCAGATAAAGATGTTATGCAAACGAGCTTCAATAATATTATTGCTGTGACGAGGCATGAGTCGACAATATCTGTGCACTAGATTCATTTTCCTTATACCCTGTGAGAAGGGGCAGTGGTCCGGAAGGGCAAGCGAAAATATGAAAAATGCTATTAGAATTTTTCAATTTAATACAAAGTTGTTGTAGGCGACTGTGTTACAATTTCGTGGCTCGGAGAGCACTTGCGCCAGATTTCGCTCCATTATAGGCAGTACTTCGGAATAAGAGAAATAATAGATATAAGAGAACGAAAAATAATGCTTCCTGCAGTTGTGTATTATAATACGAACTGCGCAATTATTAGTGTCTAGAGAAGACAGCCGTAGACGAAACTCGGACAGGATCTTAGGCATTATTTATTTATTGTTTTGGCCGATCACTTCTTTCCACCGTTACCATTCCTGTAACGTCAATGTCGACAGCGAAACCCGCTATGGGCCTTTCCTGTACCTACACGCAGAGAGTCCGAAAGAAAGCTTATTATGGGATATGTAATCAGAATCTGACCTTTAGTCAGAAGAAAATGGGGAGAGTAGGAAGTAATTAATTTTTTTACAATTTCTTCGATTTTAAACTAGCTGACCCGACAGACGTTGTCTTGTCATTATTGGAAAGATATGTTGTCAAGGTGTAATATTATGTAGGTGAAATATCAACTCGCAACTTTGCCCTACAATAGTAAAACTTTACAACTTATTTTCAACGATTTACGTAGCATTTTTCAATCGTACAAACTTTAACCGTGACGTATCAATTGCAAAAATAATGGAACAGGCGCCGCTTGTCGCACGCTTACATCACATAAAAAAATGACTTTCCATAGAAATCGATCAGCTTACCGAACACATTATTTCCCGATCTATACCACCTTCCCATTATTTCCGTATATCTAGGTACCTATCTACACCTATTATTACATTAAACAGGAGCACTAATTCATTAGCTGCAAAGCTAAGCTTGTAAAGACGTCATCCTGTCATAATTGCGTACTTTGTTGTCATGGTAACGTGTTGTTACGTGGCGAATCTTTAATCTCGTTACTTTAGCAAGTTAGGATTTTTTAACCCGTGTTTAAATATTTTTGCACCATTTTTCCAATATCCTTCTACATTTACAAACCTTGACCCTGTCATAACTAACACAAAAATAAACAAAAATAACCAATTTGGTGCAGTCGTTTGATCTTTTTTCGTTTTTATATAATACTAGATGCGCCCCGCGTTTCACCCGCGTAAATTTAGATCCCGTGGAAAATCATCCCATGGCATCTCATAGGAACAATTTTTTGAGGATAAAAACTATCCTATGTGTTGTTAATCCATGTTACCTTCTATGTGTGTGCCAAATTTCATGAAAATCGGTTCAGCTGTTATTGCGTGAAGGAGTAACAAACAAACAAACAAACATACATTCCAACTTTCGCATTTATAATATTAGTTAAGATATTAAATAAGATGGTTCTGTCGCAGTCACTGCTTTTTCTTCTTCATGGTTAGCCATAGATAACAGAGAGGGATCAATGTGAGAGGCCGACCATATGACATCTGTCGACGCATTGGTCATAATGTGTTATGAGGTCATCATCATCTGTCAACTGTTGTGTGTCTGTCTACTGTAGTATATGAGGTACACAACAACAAAATGTAATAGAAACAATACTCACGCTGATAGAGAGCACGGGGCCGACCTTGTACATGGAGTAGCGGTACGAGAACTGGCTGATGTCCTGCAGCGTGGTGCCGCAGGGCAGCTTGTGCCCTATCTCCGCCATGATGGTGTTCGCGAACTGCTCCATGCGCTTCGGAGTGCCGCCCATGCAGACGAACTGCGGATGAAATATATTACATGACCACGGCGTCGGATACGGATCCATAGGAGGTCTTACACCAGCGGCACGTTGTCTACGACAGGAGTAACTGCAGCGATTGATAGAAATAGAAAAATCTTTATTTACACTGTTATACGTTAAGCCATTGAAAAAGAAAGAGAAAAAAAAATACAATTGTGATAACTTATTATATATATACTCGCTGCGCCCCGCGGTTTCACCCGCGTAACTTTCGATCCCGTGGGAATATCGGGATGAAAAATAGATGTTGGCCGATTCTCAGACCTGCTCAATATGCTCACAAAATTTCATGAGAATCGGTCAGGCCGTTTCGGAGGAGTATGGCAACGAAAACTGTGACACGAGAATTTTATATATTAGAGATATTCTAAGGTACATATCACGCTGAATAAGATTAATAAAATAAATAAAAGATAACATAAAGATTCTATATGTAAGGGACAATGCATAACAGTGTAATACACTAAGTGCCCAAAAAGGAGACCACTCAGTTTGAATGACTGTAGGTTACACCACAGTCCTGGTATTACGTGGCCCCTGAGGTACATGTTAGTGATACATCTTGGTGACAGCCGTCGTCTCTAACCTAGTCTCGTCGCCCACTCATAGCAATCCTATAAAGCTGTATCGGGCTCTCTTCATGTTACAAAATGAACAGTATACGGATCTTTTTTTTATGTGGGTAATCCTCATGGAAACCCAGCCGCCCGGGGTGGCAACTGGGTTATGCCGGACTCTTACCGGCTAAACCCCCACTGTGCTTTCTCCTTGCACCGTACGACGGGAACACGGGCACGCTTTCGCACTCATCCGCGAACCCGCCGGTGCCTGGCCGCTCCCGCAGCTCCACCTCGTGGAGCAACTCCAACAGCAAGGAAAACACAAAGGCGCGCCTTAACAGTACCTATACGGATCTTCAGTCGTCCTCTGTTAGCTACATAGACCTCAATCATTGAAAGCCACGTACATCTGTTACATTCTTTTAGACTTTTAATTAACCTATCAACGCCATAGTCAGCCAGCACAATTCCCATGTAGCGTTGCCTGTTTTCCTCCTACACTTCGTCGGAACTTCTCAAAACATCCATCTCTTTTACGGTGGTATCAAGCGAGCGAGAGGTCACACGATACAATATCACCGATAACCTCCCTCACCGCGCCCGATTGGGAAACTGCAGTTACGATATGAATATTATTTCCAATGACTTGACAATTCGGTGGCAAGTCGGGCCAAAATACAACTGCCCCTTTTATACTATAGAAATACTGTCAGTTTGTGATTTCTTTTCCATCGTCTCCACCCGTCCACTGCCAGCCACCTCTACCAAAACGTACGGTTCTCTACACGCATACTCTCTTTGTACAGTGGTGGTAGTGGTACCAACACTTTAAATACATCAGATTATTCTTGTAGTCTATGCAGGGAATCGACCAGTATCACCCTCTCGATGGCCACCGACGTCCTTAGACAAGTGTTGTGCTTCCCTTTTCCCCTTTTAATGGGTCATCGTATATTCACAAATTCGGTAACACAGCTGTCACTCTGAGGTATAAATCAAAATCAAAATATTTTTATTCAAAATAGAATTTGAAAAATTGCTTTTTGAACGTCAAAAATTTCCATCTACCACCGGTTCAACCCTAGCCCTGTCCTGAGAAGAACCGACGAAACAAACTCAGCGGGCCTCATTCATTTTTTCATTATACATTCTTCATTTATATATATATACATTAAAAAAAATATAATTTACATTTATTTTTGTATAGAAGTAGCCTAGGAGGAGGGTATTATTCCCAAGGTGTGGTATAATGCGAGATGTACCTCCCCGTGGCAAGAAGCGACAGCAGACACGCTACTTTTAGCACCGACAATCAGCGATTTTGCGGCTGCATCGATGCTGCATGACGATTTAGCGACTCTGCGTTCAGTCGCGGTATCGGAATCGCGCGATTTAGCGTCTGCTCCGATGCCCGATATGCAACACTAAGTCGCTTTGCGACTAATTCGGCGCGCTCGGCGTAAGTGTAGGTACACTGGGAAGTGTTTGGTCGCTGCATTCAGCTTCTAAAAAGCGTCCAAATCGCCGATCGCCGCTGCTAAAGGAATCTTGTGTGCTGTAGCCCTAAGCCGGTATAATACGATCTAAAGGTACAGTCACAAGCAATTATATGTATGTTACTTTGTTTGACAAGTCAAAGCAATCATCATCATCATCATCATCAGCCTATTGCAGTCCACTGTTGGATAGGCCTCTCCGATAGCACGCCACTGGCTTCGATCTTCGGCTAACCTTTCCCACTTCCTGCCCACAGCTTTGCGTATGTCGTCACTCCATCTAGTCACAGGGCGTCCTACATTACGTTTCCCGGTACGCGGTCACCACTCTTGATCATCGGTTCTGCAGCAGATATGACCGGCCCACTGCCACTTCAGCTTGCTAATCCGAGTAGCTATGTCCGTTACTCTAGTTCTCTGACAGTAATATGGAATTTCAAAAATACAAATTATGACAAGGTACTAAAGTGTATATAATCATACTATTGCTGGTGACTGTACCTCCCCGTGGCAGTGCAATTCGACTGGAAGTGAAGGAGGGTGCTTACCTTGACGTCTCCGAACATCTCGACGAGGTCGTGCGACCCGCTGCCCAGCGCCAGGTGGTACAGGATGTCCTGGTCCATGAGCTCGATGTTGGGGTTGCGCAGGCGCACGGAGCCATCGGGATACCTGGCGACAGTCACGTGAACAACTATTAGCAATGTATCTACACTAAATATAAGGTATTTAAAATTATGTAGCTTAGGACTGCTGCAGCTGTTTGGTCTAGTGAGTGTAATGGTGTAATAAGAATAATAATAATACTTTATTTTTTTCCCCTTATGACTACTAGTTCAAATGCGACCTCACATGGCTAATGTAGCCAATTTTGTATACATAAAATATAAGATAACAATTGAATAATCATATAAGAATTAATAAGAATAATAATAATAATACCATACCATTTGAATTAAATGGATAAAGAGAGAAAAAATAAGGAAAAGAAATATACATAGAGTTATGTGTGCCACAGATTGGTTCCAACTCAGTATGTTGCTGCCATGAAGCAGCACTGGTCTTCCGTTGGAGCCACTTAGTGATATCACTAAATGGATACAAGTTAACAGAGTACAACACTTAAAATATAAGACTGCATGGCCACCCTGCCAATGCTGCCTACTCGAGTCTCTACAGTCTACGGTATAGAAACATCAAAATTAAAAAATTGCATTACTTTATATCATTATGTAATTAGTGATTGCAAAAGGTTAAAATGCACATACACAGTCACAAACAAAATACTTCCTGCTTTGTTTTAGCCTTAGATCATCTAATACATCATTTAATAATTAATTGAACTAATAGAATTAGTAAATTATCTAAGGTTTTAGCTCATGTTCCTAACAATAGATATTCAGAACAAGAACTGATCCTTCAAGACATACTATAGAATTTTTAATAATGCGGAATGCAAAAAACAAAACGCGGAAATTATATAATATGCGGAAATATATTTTTCTTATAAATGAATATTTGAAATGAGAAATGTCAAGGAATAAATTAATTTGCTAGATAAAGCTTACGTTATACATTTGGGTGGATCGCCCAAGCGGTTTGTTTAAAACATCAAGTTCAACTTTTATAATCATGTCTTCTAAATCGTCATTTGCCAAGAATAATATTTATATTGTTTCACAATTTTGAGATCGTCAGGAAAAGGAAAGGAATAAAGTAAAAAGCATCTTTACGTCATCCATGCATGGTGGAGGCATAATGAAGTCTCTAAGTTGTAGGTCAAGCCCTTCTAATCGATCATGGTATAAACGAGGTCTCTGTGAGGTAAGTTGGAGTTCTCTAATCATACGCAAGACCATCGCGACGCTTTTTGGTCGCCACACACTTAACTCAACTCGGAAAGCGATCGTAACCGTATCACCTCGAGCCGGTCAGTATTCTTTGTATGAAACTCCATACTGCAACGCATACTAATGGGAAACGTAACGTAATCGTATCGTCTTCGCTTTTCTAGGCGAGGCGTTTACGATCCCTTTCCGAGTTGATAAGTGTGCGGCGACCATTAACCATCCGACACGTTTTGGTCAAACCCGTTAAATATGATAATGTTCAAATTTGTTTTCATAATCAATTGAAAAATTTACTACAAACATTTTACTTTTGTTAAAACAAATACTCCAAAATACACAACGTTTATAACGTTGTGTATTTTGGAGTATTTATTTACAATAAGGTAAAACAATAAAACTAAATGTCTTTTATAAACTAAATATTAAGCATTTTGTGCTGTGTGTAAGTAGCCGGCGGCCCATGGAGGTGGGAGGAGAAAGGCAAGGCAAGACAGCGCATCTGTATAGCCTCTATGCGGATGTCTATGGGCGTCGGTAGTCATGAAAAGTCCGACTGCTCGATTGCCTCCTATACCATAGAAAAGTCAGACGTCGACGCGACTTTGGGGGGAAAATGTATAAATAGCAGTTCCTTTCACGATATTAAACTTTGCTAACGCAAATTGCCACTAAAGATTCATGGCTTGTACAATACTGATTTTAGTTCCAACGTCTACCATTCACGACATCCGCTCCATTATACCGTAAGTGGCAACCTTTGGTTAAAAATAGAGCAAGACCTTCGATTTGTGAACTTTGTGGTACTCAATCTAGACTATACTTTTCGTAAATTGAACACCGATTATTTAAGATCGGAATGTTCAAAACTATGGACACTTATATCCAAAAGTATCAAAAAAAACTAAGCTAAAGTAAAAATACTAACCTATAATATCACACAACTTAAAGGTCTTGCTAAACAATGGCAATTTATCTATGAATAGCATTATACAGTTTTATAATAGTACATATTATGTATTTTTACTGACATTTTAGCATTTTTGTCCTAAAATATATTTATCACGTAGACAGAGAAAATATATGTTACTACTCTGTCTACGATTTATCATTTAATTTCTAACATATAAATATTTAGTATATAAGGATCATGTATCACGAAGTTACACAAAATTAAAAAGTAACAAAATTCATCAAAACGATCGTAAGATCTCATATTGTTTTGGGCAAATGGAAAATCGGGGCGATAAGGTGTCTACCGACGCCCAGTAACAGTTTTGCAGATGTGTTGCCAGACTTCACCTGATAAGTAATGAAAGAAATCATATTGAAGTTCAAAAACAACCCAACGCCAAATCTCACGGGAACAAGCCCCTCCACCAACCCATGGCCCTATCAACCTCTCGGTTATGCGGACCGAATCGCGGGAGTGCGCAACCCCACTGTCACTTGGGTTCTATTTTCCCCTTCGGGTGCGCACGCTTCGCTTCCCTACAAGTTCTTTATCGTCTGCTTGTCCCTCAGTCCCTCTCCCCATTCTGGGGCGGACGATACATTTACACCTTCGATGTCTGCCGATCTAGGTCGTCTACCTATCTAGCTTCTAGCATCAGCCTCTGGTCTGCCTCCGTGTCGTCACTCCTCCCTTTCCAGGGCGCTCCTTCTGCAGCGCCACTTCCGCTCGAATTCGCGCAGCCGTCGGAAGTTCGCCTCCGTCGCCACGAGGTGGCGATAATAAGCCGGACTCTCCCCAGAAATTTCGATTCCGTCCAACATTGTCCTACGCTGCTCGCTGTACAACTGACAATCCCATAGTGCATGTGCAACAGGTGAGGAGTGAGATAGAATAGACTAAAGAAATTGAAACGCTATCTGCATTAGAAAAACTTAAACAAATTAGGACCTCACCGACTGTTTGTTTTTGACAGTTTGTTTAAGATTCACGCCCAGACTGGTTTATCCAAAGAAGCTGCGTAATGTAGAGAACGAATTTCTAGCGAACTGAAGAAATCAATAATGCATTTAATGCATTTTGACTGGCGAGGCATTATTGACAGTCCTGTAATAATGCAGTCGCTGTCATGGTAACGCGTCATTGTGCAGTTCATAGATAATACAAGAGATCCTACTAATCCTGTTAATATTATAAATGTGAAAGTTTGTACGTTTGTTTGTTTGTTACTTCTTCACGCAAAAACGGCTGAACCGATTTTTTTGAAATTTGGCACACACATAGAGGTGGTAACATGTAACACGTTTTTATCCCGAAAAATTGTTCCCATGAGATGCCATGGGATGATTTTCCACGATCTAAATTTATACGGGTGAAACTGCGGGCCGCAGTATATAACAACGAAACCCCGTAAATGTTGGTAAGCCCATAAGATCGAAGAAGAATTAGTACACACATAGAGAGTAACTTGGATTAACACATAGGATAGTTTTCATCCCGAAAAAATATTCCTAATGGATGCCATGGGATGATTTTCTGTTTTTCGCGGGATCGAAATTTACGCGGCTGAAACCGCGGGACGCAGCTAGTATATATCCAATCTTTCCAATGATCTTACATATATAAAATAAAACCGTTTAAAAAGAGACGATATCTCATAAAAGTTACTCTGTACAATCGAGAGTCGCCCCAACAGGGCTTATAGCAATCTATATGATGTTATTACGCACACTGATTGGTAAGAGGTAGTGCCACACTGCATGCTTGCATGGAGTCGAATTGGGCCGGCACGACCGGGGAGGTACCTCTCGTTTACACGAGACTGGCGTAAAGTGACAGCTGTGATGTCGCGTTTCGTGCGGTGTGTAAGTAGCCGGTGGTCCATGGAGGTGGGAGGCGAAAGGAGGGCAGCGCATCTGTATAGCCTCTATGCGGATGTTTGTGGGCGTCGGTAGTCATGAAAATGGCTCCGGCTGCTCGTTTGCCCTCCTATATCATTAAAAAAAAAAACCACTAGGACTCCTGAATAGAATCTTACTAAGGTCTCCGCTCTAGCTTAATCCAGCACTGGGCTGGAGGGACCATACCCACACGTTTTATCATACATACCTTTAAATATTTGTTAAAAATATCGTTGTTTAATTTTTATATTAAATCCTTTTTAATGTGCGTTAGCATTGAAGTCGGTTGCTTTTTTCTAACAGTTCATTTATTTAAAAAAAAAATTACGAGGTATTTTTACGTTCCAACGAATTTTTTTATTTCGATGGTTCCAACACTAAAAATGAACGTTTTCCGTTAAAGTCAGCACTTCTAGTCACCAGCTTACCTATTCATGTAAAATGTCTACTACCGTATGCAAAAGTCCAAAAGATTATTTTGGTGGTTGGTAAACATTTAAAAATTGTGGATTCCCTTCGATTTTCCTTTTATTCCACAATCAGATTATTCCTTTGTGAAAAAGCTACTAACGACGTTTCCAGAAGCTTTAAGCGGAATCGAATAATAATTTGAGGTCAGGCACGGCACACATGGGCTCAGTAATCAGGGCGGAGTGACAACGTCCTCGGTACATCTCGTAAAAGTTTTTCCTCGGGTTTACGACCAATCTCTATAAAGCCTCCAACGGCGCTTGAACTTTATTACACCCACAAAATAAATAAAAAAGCGGTAACTGGTCCTCACTCGTCACACAAGATTCGTACCAACAGGAGATAACGTTGACAGAATTTCATTTGCACATATGCCACATCCATAGATTTAGACTGCACGTAGTGAGAACAATTCTAATTCTAATTCTATGGCCTTTCTAGTATATTGCTTTGCTCTGTGCTATGGCCACATCACCAAATACGTAGATTGGTTGATGGCTTTTGGCCAATACCTTTAATTAAAAAAATCAAATACATAGATAATACTTATTTGGGTACTAGATATTTGTACACTAAAACAATTACAAACATACATTGATCAAATATTATATGTTTATAACTAGCTGTGTCCCGCGGTTTCACCCGCGTTTAATTTCTAAGAAATCCATATAAATTTCAACACCCTATTTCAGCCCCTTAGGGGTTGAATTTCTAAAAATCCTTTCTTAGCGGATGTCTACGTCGTAACATCTACCTGGATGCCAAATTTCAGCTTGATCCGTCCAGTGGTTTGGGCTGTGCGTTAATAGATGGCTATGTCACGTTTGAGTTTTATATATTATTTAAGATATAAGATTGTTTTTAGTAACAATTATAACTTATCAATTTTCGGATTCACGTGCATAATAAGCTCTTCTACTTCTGGTCAAATTTAATGAGGTTTTTCATGTATACAAAGGGAACTACTTTGGATTATGGTTTTCATGCGATCGACAAAACAGGTGGATCTTATGATTGCAATGACTTAGATTTTAGAAGTATGATTACCTATTCCTTCGCTTCAGTAGATTGCCGTATTCGACAAAAATTTCAGCTCGATTATTATATTTGCTCTAATAGATTTTTGATTGGTTAAGTTTAAAAATTATCATTGGCACTTCTTATTTTATATTTTTTTTTATTATTATTATTTTAGCTCCTACGCGAGGGGCCCCAGTCGTAACCTAGTCTTGTCCCCTGAGGTACACTAATAACAATCCGATAAAGCTGTATTTTAGGTATCTCATCTATATTTTTAAGTAAAACTTCTATACCCGTTGGACAAGGAGAGAAAGCTGGTGAGAGCGTTACAAAAATCACAAAATGGAAGTTGTCATTCAAATTCAAAATTCAAACTCAATCTAAGTGAAACTTTTTGTATTTAAAAAACAAATATCATATGCCATGTCATTTTAACTACGGTATGAATTGTGTAATAACTAATGAAGCAATAATTAAGTTTTACTTCAGTTGTGTGTTCTTAAGTTACTTTTTTCGGACCTGAACTTTCAGGTTCGAAAAAACCGGCCAAGTGCGAGTCCGACTCGCACACCGAGGGTTCCGTATATAATTATATTATGTAGATCATGGGAAAAATCATTATCAACTTATAACTAATTCGCCTGAAAAATTCGTGCCGCAACCGTCTATAGACGGTTGCGGCACACATTTTTATCAGGTGATTTTTCCCATGATCTACATAATATAATTTACTAGTTTTCAGATTTATTCCTATATATTATGTGCTATAAGTTCTTACTTCTTGCCAAATTTTACAACTCCAGGTCAACGGGAAGTACCCGATTATTTTAGGTTTTCGACAAAGTACGTTTTCATACAAAATTTGTGCATAATTGGCTATAACTTTTTATTTCGTTAACTTAGAAGTGTGATTTTTTCAAGGCATCAAGACGTAACTGACCTTCGTATTTGACAAAAATTTCAGCTTAATCCTTTCACGCGTTTTAGAGAAAAAGGTCTTGACAGACGTACAGACAGACGGACAACAAAGCGATCCTATAAGGGTTCCGTTTTTTCTCTTTGAGATACGGAACCCTAAAAACAGATAGAGATACGCTAACGTAGAACATAAACACCATTGTTACGTTGCCAACGCTCGAATCCTAAAGAAAATGCCATCACACCATCACAATGGACCACAGCGCCATTTGAACACCACACAACTAGTAATTAAGTCACTGCACCGCTTATCACGACACTGATATCAACACAATGGATCGTTGATAAACTCTGACATGCTTTAATAAAAGCCAGTATATACAGTAACCATTATCACTGTAAACATTTTACAGTTTAAGGTCATCGTAGTCGAAGTTAAGTTATGGCAACCCTATGACAGCGTTTCGTACGGTTTGTAAGTAGCCGGTGGCCCGCGAAGGGGGAAGAGGAAGGATGGCAACGCATCTATATAATCTATCTGTCTATGGGCATATGGATCTTTATGAGCGTGGTCATAAAAATGGCGCCCACTGTCCCCCTATAATCAAAATAATATTAACTTTTCAATTGAGATAGAATGTTTTAATGGTAAGCTTTGAGTAAAACATTAATAGTTATTTACATGAAACTAGCTGATATTTAAAAACCCCGTAACCCCGGGTTTGCGTAAGTCCGGGTAGTGTTAGTTGTGGTATTACTGTACTATTAACACGGCCTATATGCAGTTATGCAGATAGATAAGCTCGTGACATGCTGTTACGTATCCTAAACTAGCTTCCGCCCGCAGCTTCGCCCGCGTGGATTTCGGACTTCAAAAACGGAGTTATTATACATATAAACCTTTCTCTTGAATCACTCTATCTATTAAAACCCCATCAAAATCGGTTGCGTAATTTTAAAGATATGTGAAAATGAAAAAGTTTTTATTCAAAATAGAATTACAAAAATTACTTTTTGAACGTCAACAATTAAATCTACCACCGGTTCAACCCTAGCCCTGTCCTAAGAAGAACCGGCGAAACAAACTCAGCGGGCCTCATGATGTGATGAGATATAAAAGTAAAAAATATAAAAATATGCATATTATTATAAATGATGAATGATACAGACATACAGACGTCGGAAAGCGACTTTGTTTTATACTATGCAGTGATGCCTGATCGTAAGATAGTTATTTAGAACGCGACAAACTTTTATTATTTAGTAGGTAATAGATAATTATATCTCAATGAATTGGTAACTATATGTAAATTATAATTAGTTTCCTTATGTTTACGTCTAAACAATTAGATAACTAGGTATATTCTTGTTTCATTGCACTAAATGCATTCATTACCATATTTGGGCCAAAATTTTTTTTTATGCCTAAAAGTCGGTCTCCCTAGTTTGATAAAAGTTTTACTACGATAAAAGTAAATAAAAAACTAATAAAATACATTAAATCTTTACAAAAACAATAGCTTTAACTATGAACAGCATAAAATTGAATAATAATTTTATATATTATCGTAAATGTCGGTAACGATGTTGCCATTTTGGGTAACGCTGCTGTTTTTCATACAAAATATTGCTGTCCCGCAGTACAAGACAAAGTTTTAAAGAGCTAGCTCTCATAATTTCTCCTAGATGACACTTTGTATACACATACAAATTCAATACATGCAAGTTCTCCTGTATGACAACACCATTCTATATTGTTTTCATAAAGTTCATAATAATATAAAAAATTTTTTTCAACGTGTCCCTAACAAATAAGAAAATCATAACTACCTGGTGTTGCTATAGCAAAGTAATCCTTAAAATTAGCATGTTAAAGTTTTATATACCTAGTTGTGATCGCTTAGATGTAACATAGATGAAACAAAGATCGGCACGCGCGGGGGGTGGCAGCGGGGTCAGTCAGCCGTCTTGCAGTAGCCGAGTGAGGCGCGTGTATTTATTGTGTGTCTGCTGAGTTACCGCCAGAAAAAAGTAAGTATTTTCGTTTTGTTAATTATTATTAGTGTCAGACATTATTATTGCAGTACATTGTTGCGACAAGGAAGAATATTAGCTTTAAAGCCAAAATATTTAGTACAAATTGGTGAAATATACCAAAATTACATCTGCGTTACTGCTACATTCCGTTACCGCCATGGGGAACACAGTATTCCCAGTAGAAGGCAGTTGTGTTAAAAGTAATAAATATATTTTCTCATTTTAAGTATTCACCGTGTCTCTTTTCAGGATACTTTTTGCAGTCAATGGCTTTGATTCCTGCAGAAAAGCAGCGTCGTTATCGCCTTTAGCTGAAGCAAACTCCGATAAAAATGCTGAAGCTCAAAAAAACATCGTAAAAGGTACCACGCAAAAAAACTTTGGTTAAAGACTTGACTGAACGAGAACATAAAGCTGCTAAACGTAAATGGAAGGTAGCAAATAAGAAGACGGGAACGCCAAAGAAATGCACATAAAATTATGGTTGATACACCAAACTCTACACCAGTTTCCAGGTTGTGAAGATAATGTTTTATAAGACTGCAGACTCGACTGGTAAGAGTTTCAAAGCTGTCAAGACTGATATTTCATACGAATCTTAAGAAAATATTCTGAAAATAGTTCCTGCACCTAAACGAATAATGAGAGGTAAAAGAGAATACTTCGAATTTGATCAATCATTACACGTTTTCGAGAAGTAAGACTGATTATTTGTATTTCGTATTGATTTTTCGTTTCAATATTTTATTTCTCTGAGATTCGTTAATTATATATTTAGAAAATTGTTTTGTTTTTATTTTTTTAATATTGTTTTGTTTGTAGAAGTTATTGGTTTAGGAAAATGAATGTACAAAGTGCTTCAACATTTAGGTAGTTTACTGCTGTGTTACTATGATTA
>LUGF01017447.1:142265-175425 GCA_001625245.1 Calycopis cecrops | reverse complement strand
ATCTCGTAAAAGTTTTTCCTCGGGTTTACGACCAATCTCTATAAAGCCTCCAACGGCGCTTGAACTTTATTACACCCACAAAATAAATAAAAAAGCGGTAACTGGTCCTCACTCGTCGCACAAGATTCGTACCAACAGGAGATAACGTTGACAGATTTTCATTTGCACATATGCCACATCCATAGATTTAGACTGCACGTAGTGAAAACAATTTTAATTTGGCGACCGGCGACTTAGACGCTTTTTAGAAGCTGAAAGCGACTTAGACGCTTTATGTATGTCAATTAACGTCTAAATGCATAATCGTGCATTTAGACGTGAATCGTGTGACTGCTTCGATGCAATCGCAAAGTCGTCGGTCGCCGCGTCTAAAAGTCGCGTGTGTGCTGTGACTCTAAGAGATGATGACGCTGCACGTAGTTCTGGTTTAGTAATACCAGCGTTAATCTAAAGCTACGCCGTAGCGCTGCTGTCGACTTGTGAGAGACTAGTTAGTACAGTCAATCTGTATTAAAAAAAATGGGGAACAAATTACACGAGCAAATTTGACTTGACATATCGTTAGAGGGGCATGTAAATAGCAGAATGGGAGATTGGCGAAGTCTCATCTGTTGCTGATTTTGTGAATGGATTTTCTCAAAATCAGCAACAGATTGCTCGTGTAATTTGTTCCCGATTTAATTACAGATTGACTGTACTAAGTGGACTTTGGAGAGGAAAGTAAAAGAAGGAAATGTTTACATAATCGGTTTCAAATCCGATTTAGGTATAAGTTGCCCTCTTATCCCTACTTTAAATTAAAGGCTTGCGTAGACAAAGGATTTTTGTCCGCGGACTATTTTGTCCTCTAAAATAGATCGCTTACAGCTGAACCTCTTGTACGCGGTACTTTTAATACCTCGTTTACGTTACTCGATACGTACTTTTACGTTCCCAACGATTTATTTTAGCAGACAAAAAACCCGCGGACAAAAATCCCTTGTCTGCGCAGGCCTTTAATTTAAAGTAGGGATAAGCAGGCAAATGATACCTAAATCGGATTTGAAACCAATTATGTAAACGCATTTCCTTCTTTTACTTTCCTCTCCAAAGTCCACTAGTCTCTCACAAGTCGACAGCAGCGCTACGGCGCGGCGCGGCGTAGCTTTAGATTAACGCTGTGTATTTTTTAATTTTGTACTAATGTTAGTAGGTATTTTTTTTATTCTATAGGTAAGTAGTGATCATATCGAAATTTGATCACAATTATAAAGATAATTTGACTTTGAATGCAGTGTGACTGTGTATCATGTAAATAAAAATACTTAAGTATATCATATTATGACATAATAAACATACGTATTACTTGAGTATAAGCAGTGTGTTTATCGTTTTATTCGGGTAAAATAATAAAATTTAAGACATGCGAGATTATGATAAGCTTTCTGCACATCTTCTCCATATTATCTTTACTGTGCCCAATTTCAAATTCCACCATTCGCGCAATTCTTAAAAATAAATATGGGAGTTTTTGTCTTCATGTATAAAATTAAACACGTTTCGTTAACACAAATAAAATAAATTTAGGATTAGGATTATTGAAACATGAAGCATTTAAACCTTTACACTGGTTCCGTATGTTGATCAGAAACACCAAAAAAAACCATTCAAGGTGTTATGCATGCTGGTGGGGTAGGTGAAAAAAATAGGATTAAATAATAAAAAAATAAAAACCTAAAATGTGTCACGTCTTCTTCGTCCACGACCAGTTCCTTTGGTGGCACACTCTCGTCGTCGTCGTCGAATACCTTCCTGTGGGGCTGGTGGAGCCCAGCGTGTGGTGACGGTGGGGGGACACCATTCTTGGGAAGCCTCTTTTCCACTCCGTTGGACACAACGGCAGCGCCGTTTTCGGGCATCGTAGACTAGCGGGGGTAGAACAAACGGAATTAAAAAGGTTTAAAAGAAACTCCGATTGCAGCCTAAGGGCCTGCGCAGACGACGGAGTTTTCTCCGCGGCGGAGAAAAAACTACGCTCCGCGAATAAAAAGTCCGTCGCGGGCTTACAGAGAACTCAACGCCCCCGGTGTGCGATCATTTGTTGCCCGGAAACGTATATGTACCTATCTACATTTCCGGACAATGTGGACTTTACCATGTGCGTTGCTTTGCCTAGTCACAAGAGTCCTTTTTATTTCAGTAACTCCTCCGTACTTTTGCCCGGTCCTGCCTCTACATGTCCTCAGTCGTCAGTTATCCGGGGGACTTTTCGTAGTCGGTACTTTTAATCCCTCATTTGCGTTATTCGATACAGTTGTAAGCGATCTATTTTAGCGGACAAAAAAGTCCGCGGACAAAAGTCTCTCATTAATAGGGCTGGCCCCAGACCTCTTGCCCACATATAATGCCGCAAAAAGTCGAGCTTTTCGGTGTATGTGAACGATAAGTACCTACCTATACTATACAATGCCGTGCAAAATAAAAACTATAAAAGGAAGGAATAAAATCAAATTTGGTTTGATAACTCTTTATGGTATGCCTAAAAACCAAGATCGTAAAAGACAACTACTTTAACCCTAAATTTGAGTTTAATTAATTACTGCCATTTTTACATAACGGACAATTTTTTACTTCAATCAGTAAATGTACAAAGTATGCAGAAAAAAACTAATATCGATATCGAAAGAAGAACGAGCCACAATGTCGCAGTACGCTAACTTAAAGGTCAGATAATAATTTCAGTGCCTGCAAATTGAGATGAGACCTGATGACCTTTCTCTCGTTGCTATGCGAAGCCCGAGCTTTTTTGAATGATATGAAAAGAACGTATCAAAGGTAACTTTATTAAAACGTTTTATATTCATTGAAAAGTAACAGCTGTTTAGCTGAAGGGCGAGCGATGGCAGATGTCTTATCCTTTGTGATGTTTTATAATATAGAAGGTCAAATGAGGGCTATTCATAATGTAGGTACACAAAAACACTTTTATAAAGATAACACTTTCATTAACACGACGTAATAATACGTCTAACCTGTACAAACACTTAGGACATTTTTTTCACTCACATTTAAAGGGTTACACTTTATGTCTGTTTATATATAAAAAAATCACAACTCGCACGAAACACGATAGCATAGCTAGCTTCCACTTAAGGCAGGGCTGCCATAATTGCCGGCGCCGGATAAACAGGGCAAAAATCCCGGACATTTGAGCGGAATATGGTTTTTTAACAATACGTTGTTATAATTTTTGTGGATGACTTTTTCACTAACATTTATATCAATTTAAAAAATTGGCAACAAATGTTCGGGTTATACTTTTCAAATCCCTTCCCGGACGGCCCCCGGACGCCTTTCAAACTGCGACAGATGCAAGCTGGGATAGCTTGCAACCCTATCTAAATGTAGCCAGATTCGGGTGCAATAGCGCTGATTGTAATTTAAAAAAAAATTGCAATGTTCATGAAGCTGCAATTTCGTTATCACAGAGCTACAAGTACACGTAAGTTTATCAGTGTTTACGTTGGCCGGCCCATGTTGACGGTGAAAGCGTTGGCATCCGTCAAGGTCGTCCCGACGAGCACTGGATGGGTGGCCGTTGGGCAATGACAGCTGTTGACGAATTGCACAGCGCTAGACTAGTTTTTGTTTAACAATCACTTGTAACAAGTGCACATAATGTAGTAAGTATATTTGTTATTATTTTTATATACTTATACAGTATAAGGGCCAATCAAGTCGGGTTAAACATCCGCAACATCAGAATTGTCGCATGCCTTGACTATGTCTAATAAGGTATTTCTTGATGTTTGTGAAAATTCAAAAGTTCACAATTTAATATGTAAAAATAAATGTATAAGTACTTATGTTCGGTGTTAGTTGATAGGTTTGTAAGCTGTGTCCCTTTCTTTCTTTGACATGAACATAACATAATATGAACATCACAAATCAGTAAGGCATCTGTATCGTCAGCTCTGCCCAACCTGCTCACGGGGATTTTTGCCATTGAGGTAAACAATGCTGCAGATAGGACATTATTCTTTTCGGATACAATTAAGACTGATCTACAGACTCGAGAAAAGGAAGAAGAATCTTGTTTTAGGGGGATGTCACGTAGCTGAAGTCACCCTCAGCGCCACTTACTCGGCTCCTATCGAAGACGTGATGATATGCCTTTCTCAATAAACGGGCTAGCTGCCAAACAACTATTCTAACCTGAGCAGTAGGTAGATATTGAGTTTAGGAAGCGCAAACACAAAAACTCTTCGCCTTTATAATATAGTAAAACGTAGTATACACTAGTACTAGTAGACAATATACAGATGAAAATATTGAAATAGTTTCAATACAGTACGTTGAATTAACAACTCACTGGTACAGTACCCCATATACGTGACGACAGGACACATGTGCTGTGTGTACTATTAAATCGTCAGAGCGACATTGTTTACAATAATATGAATTTCAATTAAATTTTATTAAATAATTCATGTATTAAATAAATTAATCAAAATATAATATGAATTTAATACCTAAGGAACTATACATTCTTTAAAACTCAAAATTTTGTTGGAGAAAGACAAAGTAACAAATTTTGCCATATAGGCAATAAATATTGCCGGTATTGGACTTCATAAAATAAGTGCAAATTAACAGAACTGATTACCAAGAAATATGTTTCATGTTTGTATTTATAGAAATATGTTTAGAAAATGAAACATAAAAACTTTCCTATTTTGAACATAAATTCACAACTTACCATAGATTATGTGTTATACTGGGAACAACTTACACAAGAAATAAATAGTAAATCAATAATTTAAATAATCGTTGTACACTGCACGTGCTCACAACCGCACGCACTCGACAGCTTGTGTGTCACTACTGAGTCGCTATGGAGCTCTACACTAGAGTCAATCAACAGTGTACTTCCTCTACCACGAGATAAAAATTGCGATATTTATGATGTAAACATTGCGTATTATACAACGCTCTTTCAATACAGACTTCGATAGCGCGTGAAGCAATAAAAACGACTATGCTCTGAACACTATCAAATGCTCTCCCTTAGATTGGATTACTTGCGCAAATTGTATGAGATCTCTGAATGGGTGTGCATTCCTGATTCATAAAACATGGAGCGGTTCCCGCTAGCTGTGACTGATTACAAGGTCGTCATCATCAACAGTGTGCGGTCAAATGTGGGCTATAAACCGTGAGTTTAAAAGTTTTAACTTGAGAGAACATTTTTTCTGGTTGAAAGTTTAGAACAAAAAAACTGCGTCAGGTCCAACAGGCGGCTGGAGTGTACTCCTTAAATCGAACAGAGTTCTGAGGCGAGGTGCAACATTGCGCGATGAGAAGTCACTACCAGTGTTGCGGTTCACGCAATTTTCCGGCTCAAAATTTTCAAATTATTTATTTTAATGATTTTAAAAAATGTACATTTTCCTCATTATTTATTACTATTAGAGGATCGCTAATGCAACCTTTGCGTTTATTAAATAATTTTGAAACCTTTTAATTTTTAAAATTTTTCAGTACCTACCTAGAGTCCGCGCCACGAATGAAATTCTGTGACAAAACGTGAAATTAATGTGATGGGTATACCAAGTTATATTATTTTTATATATTTTATAATGTTTTTGTAGAGCTATGTAGTGAATCAGAAATCATTTAAAATTAAAATTCAACAAATGGATATTATTTATAGATGAGGATGAAGATAGGTATATCTACTGTTAGTTGAATAAATAATTTATCATCGTGTTAGGATTCATAAATAGTTTTATAATTTTAGGTGTTTTTGTAAAAACAGTACTTATGCCGAAACAGCAAAGTAGGAAAAGATGCAGCAGATTATATTATTGTTATAAAATATATTCACTTCTATTAATAGTCATTTAACCTGTTTAGTTTTAGTTGACATTTAACAAACATAGCTTCAATTATGTAGCATTCTAATAAATTTCAATTTTATTACGACGCAATAAAGAAAGAAAATAGAATACGATGTTGTCTTTGATATTATCAGAAGACGCTAACGCTAAGGCTAAGGTAAATCATATTTATCTTCCCCAATCTACATAAACATAGATTGCTAATGTTTACTAAGCAGTCATATCGACATTTTTCAGTTAGTAATTTTTTGCACCAGTCCAACCGGCCCTGGGTGAGCCGGAAGGGTGTGTCAGACCCGGCTCGGGGAGCCCCCCCTACCGACTTAAAACCACTGCGAGAGCCTTCGGCCGCTGCGGTGGAGGGCCTCGGCTCGACCAGGAACAGGGCAAATTCTTTGCACATACGACAAACAAACATGTTTCCTTTAAAATGGTAAACAATACAATATGTACATAGGCGACTTCCGCAGAGAGCTTATGGCAAACAAACAACAATGCGTAGCTTTTAATGTATGTAAGCTTTGTGTAAAAAATATGAATGCGGTGCTTATTCAACTTTCTGGCAACTTTTGTTTCGTGACCGCAGCGCCGGCCGCGGCGGCGGACTTCAGTGCAGGTGGCGCGGACTCTACATTACATTATTTAACAGTTGTTTGTCGATAACGATTTACTTTCATTTTATTGATAATGAAAATGAAAAAGGTTTTATTCAAAATAGAATTACAGAAATTACTTTTTGAACGTCAACAATTACATCTACCGCCGGTTCAACCCTAGCCATGATCTGAGAAGAACCAGCGAAACAAACTCAGCGGTCCTCATGATGTAATGAATTTTAAAAGGAAAAAAAAATGAAAATACAAATACATTTGCATATTATAAATGTTCAACTTATGAATTTACAATAATTATGGTACAGAAACAGCCTGGGAGGAGGGTACTAATAGCAAGATGTGGCATCTCACACAAACTCTCTTTAACAACTTTTTTAAATTTATCAATCGAATGTTTTTGGACGCTTTCTGGGATCCTATTGTAGAGGCGTATGCATTGCCCCCAAAAGGAGTTCTTTACTTTACTAAGTCTATGAAATGGTATGTCTAATTTGTGCCTGTTTCTCGTATTTTTGTTATGATTATCATTTTTCGTTCTCAATTCACTAATGTTCTTTCTTACATACAAGACATTATCCAAAATGTATTGAGAGTAAATAGTCAGGATACCGCAGTCCTTAAATTTCTTTCTAAGTGATATATTGGAGGCTAGTTGGTAAATTGCACGAATAGCTCGCTTCTGCAGCACGATAATAGTGTTTATGTCCGCAGCGTTTCCCCACAACAGTATGCCGTAAGACATAATACTGTGAAAGTAACTAAAATAAACTAATTTAGCAGTATATTCATCTGCGATTTGTCTAATTTTTCTAACTGCGAATGCTGCTGAACTAAGCCTATTCGCAAGCTTGGTGATATGGGGACCCCACTGTAGTTTAGAATCTAGTGTTATTCCTAGGAAAATTGTAGAGTCCACTAGATCCAGAGTTTCATATTATTATTCGTATTGTTACACTGGATGAGAACAGGATCACCGTGCTGGTTGGATGCGAGTTGCCCGGATCGTCTTGGAGTTCATTGGAAGAGGTCCACAGACTGACTGGTACCGAAATGCTGATGAAACTAAGGCCGACCACACACACAATACTCTTAGCAGCGGCGATCGGCGACTTTGGGACTACATCGGTGCTGCATCACGATTTAGCGACTCCGTTCAGTCGCGGTGTCCGACTCGCGCGTTTTAGCGACTGCTCCAATGCTCGATACGCAGCACTCGCAGTAGCTTTCCTATTAAGGGTCAACTCTCACCGAAAGAGCGGCGAAGCGCAGTGAAGCGCAGCGAAGCGACCCGCCCGATAGGGAAGGCGCGCGGATTCCCGCGACTACTCGGGAAGTCGCTGGAATGCTCCAGAAGTCGCGAGAATTCGATAATAAGTAGTATAATAATGAAAATAAAGTTGAAATTCATATGACACATAAACTGCGCTCCGCTTCACTGCCCTTCTCCGCTCTTTTGGTGTGAGTTGACCCTAAATCACCGTGCGCTGGGGAGCGCGTGATCGCTGCATTCAGCTTCTAAAAAGCGACTAAATCGCCAATCGCCGATGAAATTAGCATACAAACGCGAAACCGACACCCACTTGACACGAGCCCCTCTTAACGAACTTCACGACAAGTGGCGAGTTGTCGTCTCAGCTAATCGTTAACGTATTAACGATGACGTCACACACAACAGCTGAGGGGGTGACGGGGGGTCGACAGAGATATCAAATCAGTTGGAATTACGCAACTTCTAAGCTACATTTTTTTTTTATACTACGATGGTGGCAAAAAAAGCATACGGCCCACCTGATGGTACGTGGTTACCGTAGCTTATGGACGCTTGCAACACCAGGGGCATCACATGCGCATTGCCGACCCTTTAGAAACCTATTGACTCCCCTCTTGAAGAACCCCATATTGTAGCCCTCTTGGAAAACCTCGGCAGGGAGTTAATTCCACAATTGGAGGGTCCGTGGGAGGAAATTCCTCTGAAAACGAACTGTACGGGACCATTTAGGCTCCAATGTGTGAGCGTGAACTCCCTGTCGATGGCGAGCGGTGCGGTGATAGAAAGTGGCCGTGGGCATCATGTCAAACAATTCCTCGGAACACAACCCATTATACAAGCGGTAGAACACGCATAAGGAAGCAAAGTCTCTCCTTAGACTTAAAGGTTCGATACCGCTCGTAAATATATTCTTTATAAGGGATAAACGAGAGATCGGAGACTTTCAATCACCACCAACGTCAATAGGTACATAAGACACCCACATGTATGTATGTTATGTAGATAGCCCCGACGAAACACTGCACGAAACGCGACAGCATAACACGGCGGTATCGTGTGGGCGAGCACTTCACCGGTGCAGGCCCAATTCAGCTCCACGGCAGAATGCCTGATACGTTCCGGAAAAATAGCGTTAAGTTAAAAATTCGCCTAAAAATACGTCTAAATCTCTATATATAAAATTCTCCTGCCATAATGATCGTTACCATACTCCTCCGAATCGACTAGGCCGATTCTCGTGAAATTTTTATGTGCCTATTGAGTAAGTATTTTTCATCTCGATGTGTCCACGGGACCGAAACTTGCGCGGGTAAAACCGCGAAGCACAGCTAGTTTAATATAGAAAATTGGAAAACAGTTCTGAATTCAATGAGTCAAACACGACTTGCAAGTTACAGCTGCGATAAATTTACAGAACAAACAAAACAAATCAGGGATTCCCCTTTCCATGTTTCAAGAATTAGGGGATTCCCACAGTCAAAGAGAAATCATCGATACTTTGGAATTATTGTTATAGTAGCGCTTATAAAGGGGTCGAGTAAAGCGGGGTATTTGTGTAATATAAGTAGGGTTGCCATTTCAAAAATCTGTCAACCAGGACAAGGCACGTAAGAACCCCGGATTTCTTAGCTTCCTACCCGGACGTCAGAAAATAGTATTTTTCATAAGATACTCAGAAGAATAAAATATATTTCTTTTTAATGCTATTGCATGCCTTAAGCGCGAGCGTAGGTATGCTCTACTCTCGCCTAAAAATCAAAAACTGGGTTCGGTCAGAGTTTTATTTTAAATAAATAATAATATAGTGCTTAAAGTAGGTTGGCCTTCATACCACAATAAAAGAAAACATCAATGGTCATTTTTCTAAACAATAAACAGCAATCCAACCCACAATTTAGATAAAAAAATGAATTTTTCAGAAAAAAATCTATGAAAAACATATAACATTCTCGCTGTAATCACCATAACTTTTGAAAAACATAACTAATCGATTTAAATTTTATTTCAATAGGTCCGTAAATCTATTGTGACGAACTGATTAGAAAACCATAACTCAATTATTATTCCTTTTATTGTAAAAAATCAAATGTGTACTGTTGAAAGTAAAAAAATTACATCTTAGGCAGCCTAGTATACAAATACACAGAGTAAACGTCAAAAATGTGTCAACAGTGAGCTCTGAGAGTAAAGCCACTTGAGACTTTATTTTCACAACGTTAGAGTGTATAATTGAATAAATCGCGTTCGCGCACTTAAAACATTATGGTAAGAGACATTCTTTATGGTTAAGTTTTAATTGCGTCATTCATATAAGCTGCCAGCACAATTTTATTAGTCTAACGTTTAATAATTTCAATTTACCAACGTTTCTCGACTAAAATTATGTAATTTATATTGGTAATAATCGCTTTTATCTGAAGCAGTTTTTATTTTTTTACATTATGATGTTTAATAAATATAAAATAACTTATTTTCTTTAAGATTCAAGTTTACCATAAAACTATTTGAAAATTAAAAATAAAAAAAGCAATTTTTGGTGAAAAACGTATATGTTATCATGAGTATCTAATTTAAATAACATACGTATGACACGAGTGCTTAAGGCATGCACATTTGGTTTTACCAAACTTTTTTTAAACTAAATGATGAACTTAAAAAAAACTTCCAGTAACCATAAACATTTCTTTCAAAACGTGAAATTTTTAGTCTTAGTTTTTTGAATCAAATCAATCATTCAAAAATCAAATAAATCAAATCAAAATCCGGACTACAAATGAAACCCCGCCCGGACGCTCCCCGGACGCCGCGCCGTCTAAACTAGGACAAATCCGGGGAAACCCGGACGGATGGCAACCCTAAATATAAGCTATATCACTACGTAGTTTATGACAAAGCTTGCTTTCCGCCGTTTGTGTGTGTGGTGTGTAGGATTGGTTCTTCAAAATTACGCAACATATTTCGATGGGGTTCTTTAATATGATTGATGATTCAAGAGGAAGGTTTATCTATAAGTATATTAATACGTAAAGCAAAAACTTCGGGAACATTTTTGAAGTCCAAAATCCATGCGGGCGAAGCTGCGGGCGGAAGCTAGCTTATTAATATTTTGATATATAAACAATTTCGTTCACGCTGGTTGTCGATGTTGGTTCTGGGTAATCTCCGAAACAACTGGAATTATTTTAAGGAAATTTAGCGCAGCAGTACTGCAGCAACATCTACGTAAAATATAGTTATACATAAAACTATCTGGTCGGGCCAATCCCTAGCAAACATAGTGACACAGGGTTTTTTATATGAGTTACATAGAAAATGTATGAAATAAACTCGATTCTTATTAAACTATTTAATTAATAATCAAGTGTTTGTTATTTTTTCACGCAAAATTTATAATTACTTGGATGAAAATTGTAAAAGATTTATCTTACAATTTGATGTCATAGTAAATAATAAAATAAATATTATATGTCCCTCGTGGTAGATATTACGCGAACGAAGCCGCAGTGCATAGCTAGTATTAAATAAAAATTGCATAAAGATTAAACGTCCCAATATTACTTATCCCTAAAATTTGCTTTTACTAACAGGCACAGTTTTTTGTTCAGTAGAATTTGTGAAATGAAATTTCGATATGAATCGCGTAGTAGGTTGAAATTTATTACGGTCTCGCTCTATTGAAGCCATAATATTAAATTAATCTTGATTGCCAGTATAGCAGTGTGAGTGGCGACCTATTTAATAAGCTTTAGGGCATTTCTTACACAAACAAGATTATAATATACTAGCTGCGCCCCGCGGTTTCAACCGCGTAACTTTCGATCCCGTGGGAATATCGGGATGAAAAATAGATGTTGGCCAATTCTCAGACCTACTCAATATGCTCACAAAATTTCATGAGAATCGGTCAAGCCGTTTCGGAGGAGTATGGCAACGAAAACTGTGACACGAGAATTTTATATATTAGATCGTTTATATGTAACATTTTAGGTTCCGTATTACCTAGGAAAAACGACACCGTTCCCGATGAAAAAAATTTAGTTAATATATATGAAAGACTAGCTGCACCCCGCGGTTTCAGACGCGTAAATTTTGATCCCGTGAAAAATCATCCCATGGCATCTCATAGGAACATTTTTTGGGAATAAAAACTCCTGGGATAAAAACTGGGAAAAAAAAAGTGAAAACGACACTTGCGGGTTTAAACAAATGATAGGTACCTATTTAGTACTCTTCGTGTCTTCAAGCACCTTTACTAACATTATCTTTTGAAATGCAGTGCATTACAACCTTAGAGCCTGTTTTAAAATTATTTTTGCAATGGCAGATGAACAAGGATGGCATGGGGATATGCTTTGGGACCTGATGTTTAGAATTCGATTTCGATAATGGATACACAACATAGACAGTTGACATTTTAGTACAAATTAAAACTTTTAACTATTACACAACTACGAATTTTAATAACTGTTTCACCTATAAGAATAAAATTTGAAATTTATGGAATAATTATTATTCAGTTTGTGTCAACCTAAGTGTATAACATTTTATTCTTTTTTTACCCGGATAAATCTGTGCAAAATAAGTCCTATGTTTTAATCCGTGTTATTCCCTATATGTGTGCCAAATTTCATGACAATCGGTAAAGCAGTTTTTGCGTGAAGGAGTAACAAACAAAGAAACAAACAAACAAACAAACATACAAACTTTCGCATTTATTATATTAATAGGATAGGATAGAAATAAATATAATAATTGTGTTCAGTATTCGTAAATTCGGTTGTTATTTAACAAGCATGAGTAATTAGGTATAATAAATTTATTTTGAATATCTCGAAATATAATAGCTACGCTGCGCGGTTTCACCCACGTAAATTTCAATTCCGTGGAAATATCAAAATGAAAAATAGATGTAGGCCTTTGGAAGGGGGGTCCGGGCCCCCCAGTCAAGATAGCTCACAGAGCTCTTCAAGCTCATGACCCGTGTCGGCCACTTTTTAGCTGCCGCGCGCGAGCTGCTCCCCTCCGTGAAAGGTGGGGAGTTGAGGACACCCGTTGTCCTCGGCCAGATAATAATAGTACAACCTATTAATCGCAATAAGTCCGGTTTGCCTTCTCCCATTAGTCTGGGAAAGAAGGGGCGGTCTGTCCCCCTATCGACCACAAGTACAGAGGTTCGACGCTCCAGGTGAGTTCACCTCTCATATCGATGAAGCTGCACTGACCTTCAGTCCTTAGCGTAATTTCTACCTAAAAAAAAAAAAAGATAAAAGAAGAGAAGATACTATGTACATAAAATTAGTTAACATTTGTAGTATTCTATTAATGCAGCTCTATGAAATCAATACGTGTATTAAATGATTTATCGTCCATTCATATAAAACGCAACTAGGTTTCGTACCGAATACCGACCTACTATAAAACAGGTTGGCCTAGTTTAATTCCGCATGTGCTTTTTTTCCCATGTGACTTAACAACGACAACTGAGGTAATACCTTTATACACAAACAAACAATGTTTTATTATACTATAAGTGGGCAAACGGGAAATCGGAGCCATTTTCACGACTACCGACGTCCATAGAGGTCATACAATACGTTAGCAACGGAGTCAGGTTCCTATTCTAACCCCTGGACCTAGTGCTCCAAAGAAGCACGCCACCAATGCTTTCTAATCGGACCTGCCAATCACCCCAATTCAAGCCGCCGGCCGTCTGCTGCTTCAGAGGGACGGGTGGAGGACTTTACAGCTGAGCTGCTCTTAATCTGGCCTCTCCTCCCAAGCCTGTACATGGGTAGCCCAGTCCGGCATAGCCTTGGAGATTACAGAGGCACGAAAGCCCCCCCACCACGGGAAGCTAGCAGAATCTTCGAGGGGAGACCATTGTTGCCTAGGCTTTGACGGTTCCCCCTCAGATCTCCACCTTGTCGTGGTGAGGAGGCTTAGTAACCGTGGCTTGCACTACCACGGTGAAGCCAAGAGGGGAGGAGGGGAGGGAAAAGTGGGCTTCCCCAAGGCCCGCTCTGGATACGTCTATGTAGGAGGGGTTGCAGGAGAACAGGTGCCTCGGTGTGTCGTTGCCGTGCACCCTGTCTCCCGAGACCGAACGGTGGCGCACCGTCAGATACGTTGGCGGTGGGGCCGCAGAGGAAGAGGAGATGCGGTGTGTCGTTGCCGTCCTCCCTGTCCTCTGCGGTCGTTTGATGATTGGTTCATATATTTATAATAATGATGAAAGTCAGAGCTAAAACATGTCCAACAGTGGACTGCAATAGAATGGTGATGATGATAATGAGCAAAATCACGTCATAATCATCATATTTCCCTTATTCGGTTACCGACTTCAGGCACCCTATGTTCGGCCACACACACCAAAGAGCACGCTTAAAAAGCCGTAAAAGCTTCATGCAGGCGACCAGCAGCCTAAAAGTAGAGCCAAAAGAAAAAAGGAAGCGTCTGTGGAGCTCGAATTACCCCGTCCCTCCTGACTTCATTCAGCCCGCGGAAACCCTTCCACCAGGCTCTGAGCTGCAGTGGCCCATTTGGCGCACGCTCAACCGTCTTCGGACAGGAGTGGGCCGCTGCAGGTCAAGCCAGGTAAGGTGGGGCTACGCCACTAGGTCGGAGTGCGACTGCGGTGCTCGAGACCAGGATATGTCCCATCTTTTATCCTGTCCTCTGTGCCCTTCCAACTGTACCAAAGCCGACCTCATGCAGGTGTCAGATGCTGGTCTTTCCGTGATAAATTACTGGTCCGGCAAAATCTAATTTCTAATCATATTAAACACTTAGTTGAAATAGTCAATTTAAATGGTGCCATTGACACGATAGAAGAATTCTGTTTGCACGCTTATTCAACAACAGTCATTGCTCATTGTATACAACTATTCTATTCTACTACAGTACAATAGAAAAAAATACGATTGCAAATCATACTAAGAGTGATCTGGTAGGAGATAAAATTAAATAATAATAATAATCATCTTTATTTCAGGTGTATACACCTATAATAAAATATAATATAAAATAAAAGAAAATATTCAAAATAGATTGACGTCAACAATTACATCTACCACCGGATCTACCCTGCCCTGTTCTGAGAAGAAACAAACTCAGTAGGCCCATGCTGGACCTCGGAAAACCCTTTAGACAAAAGATTTTGAAAATATGTTCACAATATACCACGTAATCGTATAACATATAATATAATACTGAGTACATATAAATTACTGAGTTACAATGTTACTGGCCACTGTTGTGCCGCCCTGACTTGCGGCCTAATTGGGCATGATTTTTTTTATGGTTCATGGGATCAAACAAGCAGTCGGAGTCATTTGGCCACCGGCTACTTACACACCTTATGTAACGCGACAGCGCAGCTGTCTCTACGACGGTATCGTGTAAGTGAGAGGCACCTCCCCGGTCGTGCCGGTCCAATTAGGCTCCATGCAAGCACGCAGTGCGGCACTACCGTGGTACCGTAGTAGTATAAACTTAGTGGAGTTGACAGTAATTGTTGATCGATATCAACCAGCGATTTGTAATTACGTAATATTAATTCAATGATATAAACTTACATTTTTATTTTATTTATCATTTTTCTCCGCATCTACAGCTGGAGTAAGTACTTCAAAATGACACCACGACCTACTTTCACTCGCAACTACCCTCCCATAATGACGTTTACAAAAACCAGCTTACTAGGGTACCTAGGTAATATACTTATATTCTGCATGTATCGCCATAGTGATATGATGTCACGGTTTTTGATAGATTCTAGTTTCAAGGTCGGGCTCCCGAAAATGAACCATTTTTTCGCCAATCTGCCTTTATGTCTGTCCGCTTGTGTATCCTTTGATAAGTACACGTATCACACCCGAACTGCTTATTTAAAAAGATATGCGATTTTTACATAGAGTTGTTTAGCAGTGCTTATAAATTAGAGTATGTTTCAATACAATGCACCGATTAAAAGGTCAAACCTGAGTTATACCTACCTACACGTTGAAAAACAGCGTGTTAAATGTTGTAAAATGTCGTGCAAAGTCGCAGACAAGAAGCAATAGCAACAGTCCATAAGATTTCATTGGTAGATTATGGTGTTGGAACTTGGTGGTAACGTTTGACAGTTCTGACATTGGTACAAACAAAATGGAAGAAAATCACAATTACAACTTTACAATTATTCAAAATCTGAAACACTCCCGAACTTGTCCGAGCGCCTAGCTAGTGTGGTTACACTAATCTTTAGGTTTAAAGAATACATAGGTCATAGAATACCCACTAGGTTTAGACTTGATGTTGTCAAGGTCGTATCACTGTGTATCTACACGTCTTTCTATCTACATACCTACGTGTTATTTAATGTGGTTATACGAAAGCGGTCAAAATTGACCTGTAGTTATTTCTAATTAATGATAACTACACTTTAAACTATGTTTACAGTGGCATATCGTATGAAACTCTCTCGATAAATTTTAATATAGCTCCTTCCACGCATTCTGTTGTGGTTTATTCAGAATGTCGTGACCTTTCGGTGTCTCCAGCAGCCATGGACGTAACCGCCAAGTACCAGGTGTTATGTCGCTTGAACTCTATAAATCAATACAGATACTCACTCGTCGCGGAGCTCGTCTTGGTCGAAGGACATGATCACTGACACAATAACACCGGTCGATGCGGCGGGCGGCGCGCGACTGTGCGGGGAGCTTTTCTATCGGCAGGGCGCGGACGGTCCTTGAAAGCTTGCGCAGAAGTTCTGCGCCCGAAGCTCACGAAAGCGCCGTCGTCGACGATGGAGTGTGTACTACACGTATCTGTTGGTAATCGGCGAGTTAGCTGAAACAATGTCAATTTTAGCGATATGTTGCTGCCTTAGATGATAAGACATGTATATAGAATTCTGTTTGTTTGTTGGTTTGTACATTAAATAAAATAAAAATAAAAAATAAAAAGCCTTTTATTTCCTAAAATATTTTTTACATTATTTTGTTTTTGTTGTTTTTTGTTGTGTTAATTGTTATACTTTTAAAGGAACCCCTCTCAGGTGAAGGCCTCTCCCAAAGATTGCCATCTCTCTCGGTCTTGTGCAATTTGAGTCCATTGTGGTCCTGTTATTTTCTTTATGTCGTCGTCCCAATGAGCATAGAGTCTGCCTTTAGTTCGTTTTTCCAATGGTCCTTTCTACAGAGTGGTTTGTACATTATGGACTCTGAAATAGTCGGATCACAGATGTCTTAAGCAACTTTTTTCAGAATTCTCTGAAAATATTTTCGACTTTTCAGTGGTAAGGGTAGCGCATGGTGCTACGGAGTTTACCTTAGGTACTTGGCCTTACCTTAGGCTTACTTGCCTGAAACAGGTGTTGATTATAAAGAAGTACCAGCCAGTTCATCTTAGCAATTGTAGTTGGGGCTCGAAGAATATTGCGTTTTTACGGTTTAGGACTAAATTAGGCCTTACCAGAACTAAATAAACTTTGGAGAACGAAAAAGAATACTTACCTTAGGACACGATAGGTCACGCATATGTGAGCTATTCTAAGTCCCACTAAGTGGGCACCTGTTGGGGAATGACACCTATTGCGTACATTTAATAGCTTTATTAATTTTAAATTTAGTATAATCTCCAATGCTTTGTTTTTTATATAATGTATCTTAAAATAGAAATATCAATGTACCTGTAGATTCAATAAAATAAATCATAATCATCGTGGTCATGATAATAAAAAGGAAATGTGTTTTTTTTTGTATTTTTATGTGTATCGGCGCGACCGGAAAGCTACCTACCTCTACTTGACACGATATCACCGCAAAATAGTAAGTTATAGTGTGGTGATTTTTACGGGACGCGATTCCTGTGGCCTGTAAGGGTACCTAAGGGTTCGCCCTTTACCCCAAGATGACGTCTGCATAACCTAAAAGGCTGCCAAAAAAAAATAATAAGTATAATAAAATAAATCTAAAAAGTTTGGTAAAACCAAATGTGCATGCCTTAAGTACTCGTGTCATACGTATGTTATTTAAATTAGATACTCATGATAACATAATATACATTTTCAAATAGTTTTATGGTAAACTTGAATCTTAAAGAAAATAAGTTATTTTATATTTATTAGACATCATAATGTAAAAATAAAAACTGCTTCAGATAAAAGCGATTATTGCCAATATAAATTACATAATTTTAGTCGAGAAACGTTGGTAAACATAAATTAATAAACGTTAGACTAATAAAATTGTGCTGGCAGCTTATATGAATGACGCAATTAAAACTTAACCATAAAGAATGTCTCTTACCATAGTGTTTTAAGTGCGCGAACGCGATTTATTCAATTATACACTCTAACGTTGTGAAAATAAAGTCTCAAGTGGCTTTACTCTCAGAGTAAAGCTCACTGTTCACATTTTTGACGTTTACTCTGAGAGTAAACGTCACTGTTGAGGGGTTTTATATTTTTTGTATTTGTATATTAGGCTGCCTAAGATGTAAATTTTTTAGTTTCAACAGTACACATTTAATTTTTTACAATAAAACGAATAATAATTGAGTTATGGTTTTCTAATCAGTTCGTCACAATAGATTTACGGACCTATTGAAATAAAATTTAAATCGATTAGTTATGTTTTTCAAAAGTTATGGAGATTACAGAGAGAATGTTATATGTTTTTCATAGAATTTTTTCTGAAAAATTCATTTTTTTATCTAAATTGTGGGTTGGATTGCTGTTTATTGTTTAGAAAAATGACCATTGATGTTCTCTTTTATTGTGGTATGAAGGCCAACCTACTTTAAGCACTATATTATTATTTATTTAAAATAAAACTCTGACCGAACCCAGTTTTTGATTTTTAGGCGAGAGTAGAGCATACCTACGCTCGCGCTTAAGGCATGCAATAAACATATCTAAGTATCACAACATGTTTCTCTGTGTTATCTCTCAAGGACGGCAGTGCGTTGTAGTTGTAAGGCGCTGTTTGTAGGTTGATAATCAATCAGTACGTGAGGTACTGATAACAGTTGTCGTGCGATACTAGTTCATAACCCATGACGTGACATTTAAGTTTAGGCGGACAAACGAGCTATCGGACGAATTGTCCATGGAAATCGGTGGCCCATGAACGTGGGAAGGTAAAGGAGGGCAGCACCTGTAGAGCCTGTATGCGAATGTCTATGGGCGAAGGTAGTCATCAAACGGCTCCGACTGCTCGTTTGCCCCACTATACCATAAAAAAAAAAAAAAAAAAAAAGAAAAGAAAAGGCAATCGGAACGAGTTAGTGACTAGCGAAGCCCATTAACATCTACACGGTAAATAATTATGCAGATTCGTTGCCTTCCTTACCACTCCGCCAGATGATATCGGCTGCTAATCACGACTTGCAAATGAAGTCAAGTCTGAGCGTACCGCTTACCGACTCACACCTTTTGTCCAGATCTCCGCAATACCAGCTTGACCATTTTACCTTACACCTCTTAAGTAGAGGCTCTACGTTGTATACGGTCAAATGGTCAAGTCGAGTCGCTCTATAGTAAGGCGACTCGAATCGTTGTTCGTTGTTAGTTAGTTCAGACTGATACTCTAAAGTCTTGCCTTGTGAGATGTCAGTTCGCTGTGCATCTTCTACCGCATTTATTGTGTAAGTAATTGTTCGAACTCCCCAACTGAAATCCACAATCAGAGTTCGCGCCAAAATTCTAAAAGCCATCTTGCCATCTTGACATCATACCGAAGTCCAGTCCCGTGCGTTTTGAGCGCTGTTGATTCCCGGGTTCTTTATGGAATCAGCTTTTGGTATTTCCGGACCGATACGCCTCTGTAACCTCCGAGAAAAGAACTAAGGAAACCGAGGACGCAGGCGAGTCGAGTCGACCAAAAACAAAACGTTTTTGATTCAGTTGCGATATTGAATATTTTATATCGATATTTCGATATTTCGTTAATATATATATCGTTAATCAAAAAACATCGATATATCGAATTGAAAATGTCGATATTATTTCTACAAGCCTACGAGATATGTCTCTTGAAATAACGTCTCACACGTAGGTCTCACATGTTATCTTTAGACCAATTATCTATGCTTTAGACAACTTGACAGGGAATTTCTTTAAGCTCACTGTAACTTGAAATACCTAAGGCGGTGGTTACACTGTCAGTCTGGAGTCAGTTCAGTCTGTGAGTCCCACCAGGCTGACAGAAAATATTAAAATATTTAAATAATCGTCAGTCTGGAACTACAATCCATCTAGTCCAGTCATCATATCCAAAAACCGACCCTACCAGTGAATAATTAGTTCTTCATTTTTTTTTCGTAGGTCCCTCGGGGGGTCACTGGTAGTTTAAATAAAAAATAGGCCGGATCAGGCTCCTGCCTATATTCGAAAAAAATGTTTTTTCCAAAAACACGGTTTTTCTTGAATAACTCGGCCATGTTTGATTTTACAGTAAAACTGTCGGAACAAAAATTGTAGGAAAATTGATTCTCTACAAATTTGGTCCTTACAATTTTTCTTCTAGGATCGATAATTTAGCAATTAAATTTGAAAAATAACTGGACTAATCAGTATGCGCTTATACTATCAGTTTTCTGTCATTCTAAAATCAATCAGATTGAACTGACCTTAGAGTAATTATAGAAATACTTCTATAATTACTCCAAGGAACTGACCGTGTCCTGCTAACGATTGTGAATATTTTTTCATCTTTTCACTAACTTGATCTGTACAAGCAATGGGCTCACAAACATTATGTTTAGGAAGCCAACCGACCCACTCGTTTGTCCCCTATATTCTAAAAAAAACTAACCGCACGTTTCGCGATTGATATCGGCGTCATTATTTCGAGATTCCCTGGTCGTGCCGGCCCGTTATGGCTGCACTGGAACAATGATACTCTTCCTAAAAAGCCACCAACATCAAATACATTTCATCATCAGTCTTCATCGGTCTCATCATCGGTCCTGCGGATGTTTATGGTCGTCGATGGTTATTGGCTTCAAATGCTTTACCCCATCTTTTTTATATATAAAATGAAAGTTTTTTTTTTTTTTTTTATGATATAGGAGGGCAAACGAGCAGTTGTAGCCATTTTCATGACTACCGACGCCCATAGACATCTGCATAGACTACAGATGCGCTGCCCCCCTTTCTACTCCCACCTCCGTGGACCACCGGCTACTTACACACCGCACGAAACGCGACAGCACAGCTGTCACTTCACGCCGGTCTCGTGTAAGCGAGAGGTACCTCCCCGGTCGTGCCGGCCCAATTCGGCTGCATGCAAGCATGCAGCGTGGCACTACCTCTTACTAAATAGTTTTAATAATAAAAACCTCTTAATAATAGTTTTTCTGTATATTCTTTATAGAATCGTAAACTATACTTTTGATCATGATGATCTTTAGCAAAGTTGTTGTGCATGAGCCCGGGAAGTTTTCTGAGTTGGCACGACCAATTTTCGACAGATGGCGCCACGCGTAGCAACGCACGCAACGTACTGCTAGTATGTCATAAAAAACAATCCCTGCTCCACTAGTAGATCCACAGGCAGCTGTGATATCTAGATATCTAGAACGAAATGTATGTATCTAAAGAGCATTCCCTATCAAATTATATGCCCAAAAAAAAGAACAGCTGTGTAGTGTCGTACCATATTTTTACCAAGATGCATTTTAAGTACACCCCCGTACCTCGTCGAGAATGTTAAGCAGTCAGTCTTGCGCCTTATGTCTCTCCGGTCGCATCGGATTGCCGTCTAGTCGGAATATGAGAATGAGTGAGTAGTAGAGTAAGAATAAGAGAAGTAGAGAGTGCTTAAGACTGCGCACACGAGCATGCAGTATAGTAACATCACAAACTAATAAATTGTTAATATGAGAAACTTATTAAATTTATTTAACGTACCTTTGACCTAATTTATTGGTACTAGTAATAATAATAAAGTTGGCTAGTTTTTACCAAACGTTTTAATGGTTTTAACATGACTCGAAAAATTCATGATTCTATGTAAGTAGGTCATCGGGAAGTAGGTACGCCACAGGTTTCGATTTACGTGCGAAGTCATAAGACTTAAGAGATTATACTTTAGTATTCCACATGAATTTGAGCGTGATATAGCTCTGCGCGCTCTCGAGAAATTATAAGATACAAGTTTCGTTTTTTTCTTTTCAGGTGCGGATCCTTAAAAATGTTACAACAAACACTTATGTATACAATAACAAATAAAAACCCTTTGCAATGCTTAACACACTTTATTTCCACAGGAAGATAGACATCAGTTCAGTAGATACATACAGTAACATACACCTATCGCTGGCGACAGGCGCGCGGTCCACGATCACATTTGTTGCTCGAACCTCACGTATTTACCTCACGTTTACCTCCACAAGAACAAACATGGTTCATTACAAACATCTTTATGCGTATATACGTCAGCGTCGTAAGGGCAGAAAAACGTAACGCTCGATTTCACTCGTATTTGTTTTCGTACCGCGCTTTAAATCATTTCTTAATTAATAATGAGCAAACTCCACTAGAATTGCGTAAATTTTCATAAATTCAAAAAATTTAAATTTTCAAAAATATTTTTCCGACCATTTGGTTATCTTATAGCGGTTACAATCAGTTATTGTTATTATTTTTATAGAGAAGAGATACATTACAGAATAAATACGTAAAATTCGAACAAACATGATCGTTGACCGGGCCAGTAGCCTCGCTTACAACTACACTCACGATACGTTATATCAAGACACGTTATATCGGTACACCTGTAGCCACGCCCACACCAGTGCGATCTCAACACGCACCGTCGTGAGAGACAGAGGCAGTACTATTAGTGACAAAACCCGTGACCTGGCGTTCAATTTAGACAAAAATAAGAAAATGAAAGAACGACAATGATAGAGAATTACTTGTTACCTAGTTGCTAGGTTGTCTAGTTATTTTATTATTATTTTTATTTAAATAGCCAGTTTCGGCGTTAGTCTTGGCCGCTGGTCCCTATGTCGCTTTCATGTCCATTGTACATGACGACTTAATTCGTCTTACGTCGCTGTGCCATATCACGTAGATAAGAGTTAATTTTCAACCATTGTCTAAATTTAACACCATGCCGTAAATTTTAACAGTTAAAATGATGCCTCTGTTTCTACACTCCAAATGCTTGCGGTTACTCATGGTATGATGATACTTGGATTCAGTGATGAATGAGGCACTGGTGTAGACGTAGCTATACAGAACCCAACTCGCTTCTCCGACCAAACCTATCACAAACAAATATAACACTTGGTACAATATTCCATACAATGCGTTGAAATTACAGAATTGCAAAATTAAAAATTACGTATGACTAAATTCATATGAGTATAAAATAGTATATTGAAAATTAAAGCAAGCTTCATTTGAAGAACTATTAAAACTAAACGAACTCATAAGATATATCCTGAAAGATATCATGTAACGGATCCCATGTTTATTTTATAATTAAAAATGTTAGCACAAGAGATCGCAATGTTATACAATAATTATTTGTAGACCTTCAGACTAAATAATAAGTTATATTACGCAGTATACTGGTCCTTAATATTTCATTATTAACATTATACATCCCGCTCTTCACAATCTTAGACAACAAAGAAATTTGGGACTATCCAGACTACTAGATTTAGCATCAGCTAAGAGGTAAATAGATGATATTCATCTATTACCTAAAGGAGAAACAGCCAATTTTGGGCAAGAGGCAAGAACAAGCAAGAAGACCTGTTCGCACCCGTATAACAATAGACATGAAGACAGAAATGTTGAAATTCCATTTTAAACATCATTAACATTGCAAAATAACATCGCGTCACTTTTGCACGTCGACTAATTTGAGAATAAATACTTATTTACTTAAGTGACGTCACATGCTATGATTATACTGCAGTAAACAGGGCCAATCGCAGTATTTATTGTATTTAGACATTTTTTTATATTTAAACCGAATGTCGATTCTATATTCTCTTTTCTGTAACATTTTTTGGAACTCATATAGTCAACTTGGTAAGAAATGGAAATGTACAGTTTTCGTGTACATCATGCGAATCATTCATCAAAGGCAGTTTCATATAACCCAGCTAATTCTACTTAACAAGGCCGAAGACTACTTTGTACGCGTGGTACGGGGTGAACGAGGGACACGTTGACACGAAGAGCTTAAGTTATGACTAGTCAGAGCCTCGGCTGGCTCACTTGAACACACACACAACGTGGAAGGGTACGGCGCCGTGCACACACACAGGAAGAGGCCCTTCACACTTACAAATGGTACATTCAACTAAAACTAAACAAAAAAAAATCATTGATTATAAAACATGTGATTCTTCTGATACAATGGTTACCTATAAGCCCCGCACGTTGATATTGCGATGGAACCTTGTCACAAAAACAGCTGTGTGACGTCATCCGTCGCTAAAACGTACATACTTTGCGAACGGACTGAACGAAACTGACTGGTACCGACGTCATTTTTGCGTCACCAAGATGGCCGCCAAGCGCAATATCGTATCAATATCACAATATCGTGCGGGGCTTATACATCTTAGTAGATCAAGTTACTCAACGTGGTCATAACAAGCAAATTCTTTTGAAAATAATAACATACAGGCTGCGTTCCAAAAATTACCTTCTGTACACTGCCATACACAAACAAAGATTTGACAACTGTAAAAGTACTGAGCAATACTGACTGTGATTTTTGGAACGCAGCTACAATAAGTATTAGATATATCACACAGATGAAAATTTAAAATTCATTTATTACATATGATTAACCTATTTCGAATATATATTCTTACTACGTTATTCTATATTTGATCTTATATATGAGCAAGACTTTCTTCACTTAACGTTACACAGATATAATTGTTTGATCTCTATATTTAAGCATAAATAGATTTAGTGATATATTTTATGGATCATAATTGGAAAATTTTGTAAAATAAAATCCAATAACTAATTTCGAATAATTGGATTACAAAAATATATGTAATATTGATATATACTACGAACTCTACCAACAAACCCCACTGTCAGTCATTTGCTAAATTCATTAACTAACCTATAATTCGTAATTAAAAAATATTTTTAAAACATAAGCTAGAGAGTTTCATCTTGTATATGTATACTGAGAACTGAGCGCTCCGTAGTAAGTTGAATTTGAAATCTTAAGCATTTATGAATATTAAATTATAATAAAAAATTGTCTGTATGAAAATTGTATGTAAAATTGTTAGTTATTTATTGTAATTGGTGTGTTAACGTTTAAGTATTTAAAAAAAATAAAATTAAGAGCCAGCAACTTTAATTGTAACATGATACTATTAAAGTTTCAAGTAGCAATTATTTGGTAAGGTTATGTGTACAATACGTCTTAACCTTACCGTATAAATGCTTTCAATTACTTCAAAATAACATGCAATTTCTTGTTTATTTCCATTTTAGTTTCTAATAAGCTAAGACATAAATAATAACATGTGAAACTATAACATAAGTATGTTATCTAAACCAACAAAGCTGTAAGATTTGAACCATATCGAAAGTTGTCGCACGTCAGGTCTCAACTCTTTACTAGTCTATGGAACTAAAATAACATCACTACAGCATAGACAATGCATGAAGGCATAGACTATTACATATTATCTGTGATATGCAATATTGTTTATGTACAAGAAACTTCCAATATAAAATGTTTTTGAAGACAAAGCATATTTCTTTAAAGTTACCTTCATTTTATTTTAAAACTAATCAAAATTGTTTTATTTACTTTGTTTTTATTAAATGTATATAGGTATCTGTTATGTCAAAGTATTACAAATATTCTCAAGCTTTTATTATCGTACATAAGGTTGTTGACGTCACTAAGTCAATTTGAAAAATTGTAGTGTACCCGACTGCATCAAATTAAGGGTAAAGTTTTAAAGCGTATGTATACCACATGTAGATTTCTATGTTCCCATCTACAGCCTGAACGGTTTAACCAACCTTTAAGGCTTGCGCAGATGGGGGATTTTTGTCCGCGGACTTTTTTGTCCGCTAAAATAGATCGCTTACAACTGTATCGAGTAACGCAAAAGAGGGATTTAAAGTACGCGGTATTTTGAATACATTTTTGTTCCGCGGACAAAAATCCATCGTCTGCGCAAGCCTTTAAGATGTCATTAGATTCGTCTTCTACATTTTGGGCAGTCAGGTCTTTGTTTTTGAATTAAGGTTGGATAGAAAGTGACCTATGTGTAGCTTATACATTGTAGACACACATACTATGACATTTTTGTACAATAATGTGGAATGCTGAATCTATACATGATTCATACTACATTACGGGTATCACATTTTCAATGGTCTCAATAAAATGCAAAGCCCATTAACATCAGAATAAGGGACAGATGCACAGGGTACTTTATAGTGGCGATTAGCTAGTCGGTACTTAACTTAAGTACCACATAAATGATTCTTAATGAGTCTAAGTGGAACTCTGGAAATTTGTATTTTATATCCACTTAAGTTCCCATCGGGCTAACCGCAACTTAATAGGCACCTGTGAACCCGTGTCTAAGTATCAGCTAAACTATTTACAGACAGACGGCACAGCATATTTAACAACTAACTAAACATTAAATCAAATTTCACTACTAGGAATACATAATTCATTAAAAGATATCTAGAGCGAGGGACCGATGGTTTTGGAAGTATTATTGCAATATAATACATAGGTATTATAATACATAAGGTATATTAAAAATAATACCTATATACAAGAAATCATAAATTATGTGAAAAATAAAAAAAAATAAAAAAAAATAAAAGTTACTACTAAAGAATCGACCAACTATTCGATACTAAATTCTTGTAAGTAGTGTTGTTTGTAGGTGATAACCTAACTGTGAAGCTTATTTGAACTTAAGTCTTTAACAGGTACATGTCTTTAGTAGGGCAACCAAGTAACATTACAATAATACAGCCAGACGGTCCGTCACACGTTTAGTACAAGAAGTTTTGCCTCGGGAATATCGCGTGGGGTTCCTTGTAGGTGGGGTCCGGCTGGTTGCGGTAGCGGCGCGCCAGCCACACCGCGAACAGCTGCAACACAACACGTCACACGTTATATAAATATGCGTAACAATGCATGCATAGCAAAATATACAAAAAATGCATGAACATGCAACAAGAAAGTTATAAAGCACATGCTATTAGTATACTCAGGAGAAAAGACGCATCCATCTTTACTCCTTTAATGCGTCGAACAAGGAGCGCTTAAAGCGCCCCGCTGTAAGCAGTCTACAAATCCGACAATCAGCGCCGGAGTGGAGCACACATGGAGTGTGTGCCTTGGGAGGGCTGCAGCCCCGAGCTTTGTAAGGCTTAAGAACCTTAAGGGTCAATTCACACCAAAAGCGTGCCGAAGGGCATCGAAGCGGAGCGCACTTATAGTGTCATATGAATTTAAACTTTATTTTCATCACTATAGTACTTATTATCGAATTCTCTCGACTTTCGCGCGGATTCCTGCGACTGCTCGAGCATTCGCGGGAATCCGCGCGCCTCGTTCGAGTTTCTCATGCGATAATAAGTATTATTGTAATTATTATAAAGTTGAAATTCATATGACACATAAACTGCGCTCCGCTTCGCTGCCCTTCGCCGCGCTTTTGGTGTGAATTGACCCTAAGACATTTTTGTATCAATAATAGAGTTCTCCAGTCCAAGCTCTGGGCCCTGCAAAAGCTTGATCCGGCGCTGCCTACAAGGCCTAATACTTATTACTCAATGTGGTAGCAAATTAGGAGCCCTTGAAAATAATTTGGAAATGGCACCGCGCCAGCTTAATATAACTGATAATGAAGTCGATCATTCACCAGTTGGTTCAGTTACTTATTGTTGCGGTGTTATTTTTCTTGTAACACAGACTCAAGTTTTGTACACTTCGACCTCGTTCCACCTGCTAGAGCTATGGAAGCACGGCAATTGTACTGACCAGGTCTGGCTGGCGTAGACTATTAGAATAAAGAGTGAGTCATCTTCGACACGCAAGCAGAGTTTACTCATAAAGACAGATATTGTTCTGATGTAAAAGATGCGAGACATAAGTCTAAATGTATAGCACATGTTTAAACCTTAGTGGTTTTTTGATGCTATTATGTATTTATAAAATTTAATATTGTATCTTTTGCGTCGATAATAAAAAGAAAAAAAAAAGGCGTAAGCGCTAAAGATTTACACTGGACTCGATTTCACATCTCATTTTTTTCACACTGCGCAACATAAAATCGTTTTTTTGGGACTGAACTCCAAAAATACATGAAATATGCATTATATTGGAAGTTTTAGCAATACTAGTTTTAAAACTAAAGTTAACTTAAGTTTTTAAGGGAAATATATTTAGCAGTTAAGAGGGGGAAAAGTTATGAATTAATGCCAGCAGACATGCTACGTAGCACAGGAAAGAGTTTTATTAAAGATACCTATTTTAAGAAAGTTTTAAATTTTCAATCCTATCCGCTCGTCCCTATTATGACTGCCTATTTTGTATTCTAGAAATCAAATTTGGGCGGTCAGGGTATATACTCTATAGTAAATATAACAACTATTTCATGCTTAAAGTTAAAACAATATGTTTAGAAAACAAGCTGGCATGCATAGCGTGCGTGTGCTACGAGCACTTACATAAATACTGTCTAATATAATATGATAAAACTAAGCCTATAATATTTTTATCAGTTCCTACATGCGCATACGAAAACAAAGAAAGAGGATAGGGCTGTAAATAGCAACAACTGTCTTAAGATAAACGATATTATATATCTTGAGATTAACATTTCCGAAAATATTGAAAAATAATACTTTCAAACAAGATATAGATAATATCGATCCTTTTTGTATTCACATGTTTATCTTATCTGTCCTACGTTATCTCTCGTTCACCAAGTTAGATATTTAGAAGGTAATGTAGCATAGCGAGTGGAAACTCCATGCTAATAATGAATGGAAACTCCATGATTGAAATGTTTTTTAATAAAAACATTAATTTGAATTTTGAGTTTAAGAATGAATGAAGATTTTTCTCTTTGACAGAATGAAAAGGATTCGAGATATATCATGATATACTACAAAAACGAGATGGTTGTGAATTGAAGTCTTAGCTAGGAATATATGTTATATATTAATAAGAAATGATGTATTCGCATAATAAAAGATAGACAGAAATAAATACATTGAAATAAATATACCAAGCCGTTATAATTGAAATCCTTTCACCCAGCCGGGACAGAAATAATTAGGCAGTGATAGTGTAGGGTATTTAGGTAATACTGTAAATAACTATTTTCCTAAAAGCTCACAACCTTTAGGGTCAACTCACACCGAAAGAGCGGCGAAGCGCAGCGAACCGAAGCGACCCGCCTGGTATGGAAGGCGCGCGGATTCCCGCGACTGCTTGGGAAGTCGCTGAAATGCTCCAGAAGTCGCGAGAATTCGATAATAAGTACTATATTAATTAAAATAAAGTTGAAATTCATATGACACATAAACTGCGCTCCGTTTCGCTGCCCTTCGCCGCTCTTTTGGTGTGAGTTGACCCTAAGGTCGAAATGTTGACGCAAAATGCATACTTATAATAAAACCATTACGGCAAACAAAGACTAAATATTTATCAAAAATAAGCCTTGTCAAGCACACGTAGTGACGACTATACATGTAAATATAAAGATAAATGAACAGACAGTGACGCAATCTTTAAATAATATTTACGTTGGAATATAATGTGTACATTTATGGTCACCGCACACATATCAACTCTGAAAGGGGACGTAAACGTATCGCCTTTGCTTTTCGATTCGATGCGATTACGTTACGTTTCCCTTTAATGTGCGTTGCAGTATGGAGTTTCATACAAAGATACTGAACGGCTCGAGGTGATACGGTTACGATCCCTTTCCGAGTTGATATGTGTGCGGTGACCTTAAAAGTACATTTATTCTTGGCAGATGTCGTCGAACCTAGTCTAGTTTACGCCTTTTCTATTATTGTCTATTAAATGTATTTAGTATTATGGAGAGTTACAACTCACACTGGCGCAGATTCAAAGAGCCCTGTGGCTATAATTTTTAAATATTAAGGTATCAATTTACACCATGCAAGCATTAAACTTTTATCAAATTATACATTTGTATGCATGCAAGAATGTATATATCTTATTTTTAACTATAAAGCAGAATTTGATTCGTGCGTAGATCACAAATAATTTGGTGCAAAAGCATGCAGTGAGTTAGAATATCTACTATGCACAAGGCCAGACCACCTTAGTCCCAGTTCGTTAGATCATTCACAGAAATGCACTAGGGTTAGCGCGCGGATCCTTTTGGTTCCTATATCGCACGGTCAACCACACACCCAAAAACTGGAAAACAAGTGTTATGTTAGTCACAAGATATGCGCTATATTAGCCACAAGATATGTCCCATTTCATTCACAAGTAATCCGTTATATTAATCACAGAGATGCGTTACGCTAGTCACAATCACAATATATTAATCACAAGGGATATCTTATATTAGTCTCAAGATATGCGTAATCTAGTCACAAGATAGAAGATTTATCAGTCCAGGCGATATTTTATTTTACTGAAGACACACAAGAAATGAGTTATTTAAGTCACAAGATATTTTTTATATTTGTTACAAGGGATGAATAATGTTACTCACAATAGTTGTTTTCATGTTACAAGATATGAGTTACATTGTTCACAAGATATGTTATATTAGTCACAATTAATAGTTTGTAATAGTACCGAGATATGCGTTACAGCAGAACAAAAGAGAGAAGATATCAAGTTAAAAAGAGATGAGTTTAGTCATTGTGACTAATACAACTCATGTTTTATATTAGTATCAAGTAATACTTTAAGTCACAAATGTTAATGCAATATGTAAATTCAAGAGCTGAGACGTATGTCATATCGTTTTTTACACTTATATCATAGTAACAAGTATTGGACGAGTATCAGTTTTGTACATTTTGAAGGGAGACCTTTACCACATCACCTCATATTTGAAAGGCAAAGATATTTAAAAACTCTTTAGAAAAATGCATGCTTTAGAGTTTAGACAAAACTATTTAAAAATGTTACCAGTTTTACGAAGTTGCCCTTTGATCAACCGAATCGATTTTTTAACAAACATTATAAAACTTATATTTCATTTCAAAAGAACTACTCATATATTTCCTTATTCCTCATCGTTACACAGTCCCCTCTTAAAGCCTTTTCGGTATAACCATCTATAGATCCACTACTGATATACAATATTTACATTTTGCATGTGCAAGAGTCTGCACTACTGCCATTCTCATTTTACTTCTCTATAATATACGGGAGAAACGAGCAGTCGGGGCCTTTTGTTAACTACAGATCCCATACAAGGTTGATTAAACCGAGAGGCATTAAATGAAATCACATATTTAGTGTATCATTTTCAGGCTACACAAAAAAATCAGACCAATCTGAGCAATAGTTTAGCCACAGGGAATTTTTTAAAGTTTTTTCTCACTTCGTACACGCTCTATCGTCAGCTCTTGCGAGGCCGGTCGACTACGGGGGACGGAGGTCATGCACCCCGTGCGAGGTTGCCGCTCACTATCGCCTTCAGTACCAAGCATGTTTACTTTTTTTGCTATTTAACTTCTTCGAAAAAAGTATTTTCGTATACTTGTCGTAAACTTTTTTAATAGTTTCGGGTTAACAGTAGGCATTTAAAGTATATTTTTTATTTATACAAAGTTTCATTTAGTGCCTCTCGTTTTTGTCAACGTCAACTCACAGACACACAAAACGCCACATGAGCTGTCTCTTTAAGCTCCAGCGAGAGGTATCATCGGTCGAGCCGTTCCAAATCGGCTTCAACAACACAATAATACCTCTCACTAGAAATACTCTTTGAAAACGTTTCCATTATAATAGGACATAGGTCATACAAGTAACTTGAATACGCAGCTCGGTGTTATCTATACATTAGTGATAACAGCGCGTACACGTTATATTTGTACAAGTATGAATAGCTACTATTTATCAGTCGTATATTATGTTAGTTATCTTTCGTTAAGCGTTTGGTTTCCTGATAAATAGATTGTCTGCAAGTCATGTAAATTGCGGCCGAATTGGCATGGCCCAGGGCCAGGCCCAGATAGTTTTGTTCACACGACATCGCAAACTACCTAATAGCTATGTTGTCACGTTTCATGCTCCTTATAAGTTTCCCGTGGTCCATTGGATGGAGGAAACCCTCTATTCCCTCCATCCAATGAGGACCACCGGAGACCAAGAGGAACGGGAATAGTGACCAAAATTTAAATCGCTTTTCAATCTCTCAATGACAGTCTCAAACTCTACCACCGGTTATTAACCCTACCCAGAAAACTGGAGTAACAAACTCAGCGGGACTTTTTCGTTGAGATGATTGTAATTTCGTCCATAGGCGACAGTGGTCATTAAAAGGCTCTGATTGCTCGTTTGCCTCCTCAAACTATGAAATAGAGTGACTGTAGCTGGCACAAACTATAGCGTAAAGAGACTAGCTGGCATTTACCTCGGTGAAGCTGAAGAACAGTCCGATGCCTCCGCACAGCTTGAACGCTTTGTCGATGGTCTGCTTCAGCTTGTCCATGCAGGGGGGACACTGGCATGCAGCAGTTACATCCATGTCGTGACAGCAAATTTTCTGAAAGTTCACGTTCAACGTTAAGATGATGAATATCGTCTGCCTCTTTCGCGCCAACCAAATTTTGTTTAACTACATTTTGTGTCTCGATTGCAGCCGGAGGTGGAGGTACCTCTTAGTACCTCTGGTCATGATAATACTAGTTAAATTAGATATATATACAAGGTTGATACAAGCGAGAGACATTACATTAAACCGCATATTAGTGCGTAGTCATTGGGGCTTTGACACTCGATTTTATCCACGTTCCAAATTCAAATCACTTTCCATCCCTAGGGATCAAAGAGCTATTTTGCTCCCTGTTTACGAGGATCAAACTGCCTCTTTTCGAATAGATGTGATGCAAAAAGTATTTTCGTATACTTGTCCTAAACTTATTTTTAATAGTTTCGGATTAACTGTAGGCACTTATCGTATATGTGGTTTCATTTAATGCCTCTCGATCTTATCGACCCTGTATAAACTGTAAATATCAGGATGAATCTCTTCTATCTGCGGGCCACTTTTGTTTTCACTTCAATAATTGTGAACACACAGTCTGAGAGTACTCACATCGACGTAGGCGCACGCCGGGTAGTCGGCGGTGGTGTTGGAGGGCACCGTCCTGCTCTGGAAGTACTACAGACAGTCTGAGAGTACTCACATCGACG
>LUGF01017447.1:100807-113579 GCA_001625245.1 Calycopis cecrops | reverse complement strand
ACACGCGCAACCTCGTCACCGCGTCCGCGCCGCCCGAGCCGGACACGCCCCGCGGGCGCAAGCGACCGCAACGCCCCGCCCACACGCCGCGCAAGCGACGACTGATTGCCTAAACACAAGCGATCCATACAAGGACGTCGGGTTTATAGCCTCGGTACGAGCGATAGCGTAGGCAAAAGCTACTCCATACAGGTCCCTGTAGCCTAGACACGAGCTACTCTATACAGGTCCTTGGGGCTTATAGCCTTGGCACAAGATATTTAATCTATACAGGCCTGTGTGATCTATATACTAGGCACGAGCGTCTAGGTCACGTCTAGGTCATACTATAGAATACCATACAAGGTCTTGTGGTCTATGACCTAGACACGAGCTGATTAATTCAAACAGCGTTGTGCTCAATACGCACAAACCACCAGCACAGATCCGGCGCCCATTCGTGATTGAAACAGCGGGTATGAGCTTCTCGATTTTAGAATAGAACGTGTATAAGCAACCCCGCCCACTTGCACTAAAGCGCTGCATCTTCTACTCGTGCGAGTTCAATTAACCTTATGAACCTTCAAATTTCTTGTTCTCCAAATAACTTGATAAAGTGAAGAAGCTATCCTTTACGATGGGCATAAAATAGCAATTTAGTGGGCCATAGAGAAAATGCTCGCACTTTCGTCCCATCTGCACGATGTACACGTTTGCTCCCAGTGAGCATCTTTTAGAATCATGATAAACCCTAATAATTTATGTACGAGAATGATCAGATATAAGAAATCGTGGTGATTTGTGCCGGTATACTGTAAATTGAGAGGTGGGTGACAATGTTATAGAAAAGAATTTAAACGTGAATGAAATTGTTAAAATATCATTTTCATTTGATAATAAAGAAAAAAAATATCAATTCAATTTAAAATAATGCAACAACATTTATTAAGTAACATCAGTATACAAGAATAATTATTTTAAAACGGGCACACGTCAACGGATATTTACAAATAACTATATATAATAAATATAATTATGCACTTTTACTTATAATTAGTTTTGATTCCAAGTCACTCTCCTTCTCTATTGTGATCTCCTTTTTAAATGCCTTCTTCAACAACATACTTATAGCTGCTTCCTCTGCGAAAGAAAATAGAAACTTATCTATATTAGTTTACAAAAGCAAAAATTTTTTGTAGAGCTTCGTCCGTTTTTATAGCATGATACGAACCTCGTATCATGTTATATACAGTGAAAAGGAAGGAACTTCGTATTATGAGTTTTGTGATATATCAATATTTATTTTTTTTAGTTGATTTTGCCTGATCTAGAAGAAAATTTTATATTTGTTGTTTCATTTGTCTGATTTACTTACCTATATAAATAAACCATTAAAAATTATATATGTATATATCAAACTTGATATATATCATAATATCCGCTGTTTTGATATTTATAATAAATATCGGCTATTTTCGAACCCTGATTATGAAGTATTCGAAGCCTTTAGGAATAGTCAAGTAGAAGTAGCAAGGCTTAAAATACTCGTAAGATCGTCCCATAAATGTACGCATAACCAAAGGTTATACAGATAAATATGAAACAGTAGGCAATGATTTACTTCTTGGGATGGGACTCTTTAGAGCAGGAAAATATTGAGTTGTGTGATGAGAGCCGTAATAAAATTTAAATAATAACTGCAAAGACTTACCAGTAACTTGAATTGCAAGTAACTGATGGACGATATGTCTAGCCGTAATCTTAAACAAATCTCTACTATTAATTTTTTTCTTTTTATAGTAAGGCATGAGCAGTTTGACTACCAGACCAGCGACATCCACTTTCTCAGACTTTTTCTCTTTTTTACTTGATGATTTAATTTTTACAGATATGAGTTTAGATTTGTCACTGTCACGTGATTTTTCATTTTTAATTTTATGTCTATCCTTTTCTTTCTTATCAATTTTTGTTTTGTGCTCTTCTTCTTTTTGCTTCGTTCCGTGCTTCGTAGGAGATATTGAAATGGAAGTATTGTTCGACATTTTAGCTTGTGTATCATCATCATTATTGGCATTGACTTCAATAGGTTTTACTTCTGTAAATTGCTTTAGCTCCAACAACACCTTCTCAGCTTCTAAACTTAACTGGTGTGCTTTATCAAATGACTTCTCGTCCATATTTTCCAAAGCGTGGGCCTTGTACTCACTATTGTAATCTTCATTATCAGATTTGCATTTTTCTTCGTTCAATTCTATGTCGTCCTCAGTAGAGTTATTACTTATAACTAGAGTTTCATCTTGTTCAGTAAAGCTTAAAGACTTTTCAGGGTTGGACTCTTTATCGGACTCTCTTCTAGATCTTGTGTGTGTTTTTGATTTGTCCTTTTTTCTGTCATGTTTGTGGTCACTAGATTTGTGAGACTTATGTCTGTCCTTTGTTTTCTTGTGATGCCTCGTATGTTCTGTGGTTTTACTTCTTTTTTTAACTGCTGGCTCCCCATCGCTATCCGATGATTCACCAAATAGTGCTTTAATTTTTCTTTTTGCAGTTGGCTTTATCTGTGTTTGCTCTGTTTTCTCATTACCTTCTTTTTGATTTCTGTCGTCTTTGCCACTTTCTTTTTCGTTATTCTCTTTATTTTCTTTTCGTACAGGCTGTAGTGTGATGTTTATGCATAATGTTTTGATTGATGTGTTTTGTGAAAAACTATTTTTATCTGATTCTTTAATACGTTGTGTATTTTGTTCATCATTATCTAAACGAATTGTGTCATCTCCATTTAATTTTAATGTGGATTCATTGTGCGTAGGTGAGGCTTCTTCATCAATGACTAACCCTCCTTCATCGTCTGTATCCGAAGGAGTAGGATTTGATGTGTCTTCAGCTGGTTTTGCTATAAAGAATTCCTTTAATTTTGTCTGAGTCATTGGGTCTTTTCGAAAAGAATTATTCTTTCTCTTTAAGTCTTTATCAGATTTTGACAATACCGCCTCGGATTTTTCTTTATTTTGACCTGAAAATTATTTATTTTATATTACATTCCTTTTGTATTTCAATGATACTACTACAACCACACACACACAGAGATAAGCAGCCTAAAAATGCGATATGCATGTATGCAGCAGTTTTATAGAAATTATATATTAAATTTTCCTTTCTATTTGCGTTTCAAACAAATAGATGGAAAATAAACTCACTTTCTAATTGTGATGCTGTAATAAAGCCACATTCCTGTTTCTTCTTCTCAAATTCGTTGACAAATTCTGCAAGTGTATTTTCTTTCATTGGCTTAAACGTCTTAAGCTCTGGGTACAAACGATCAGTGCAAGCTTTTACTCCTGTGATCTGAAATAAATACAAAAATATGGATTGGATAACTTTGCACCGCGGTTTCACCCACGTGAAATCTATGCAATTTTGGGATTTTAAAGAATTACCGTAGATTATTAAAAAATGTGTGTTTGAATTACTCTATGCGTATTTGAAATACAATTTTTCAACTTAGGCAGTTTTTTTTTATTAAATTAGGTGTGCTCAAATATTGTAAGTCGTACTTGCTTATACTACTTATTCTTTTCTAGCCCACGTGATGAACAAATGAAAATACCAATTATTTTCATTTATTCTCTTGTAGAAAAGCCTATTTCATTCCGTGTATTGCCATGCTAAGCGTCATTGTGTATTTGTCATCCTTTTGTAGCCACTTTTGTATGAACGGCAGATATCAAAAACGTTTATGAGCCGGTATGGTTTCGTTCGCGTTTGGTATGGCTACTAAAGACTTCTAAAAATATATCTTTAGCCCAAGGGATTAGTGGTGAGACGGTGATTGCGATCGCCGTGAAAAATCACTGTGATATTCATAAACAGCGATCGCTGTAGTGAATGCTCTTTGCGCAAGCAGTGATTTCAATCACTACATGCTTACAGCGACCGGTCACTGTTATTACGCGTTCGCTGTGATCGCTGGAAGCGATGCAGCGCGCTAAAGTAAAGAGTTATTTAAAGAGTGATTAAATCACTGCTACTATTCACGGCGATTTTTTACAACAGCTCAGCGATCGCTGCTACTCAAATATCACTCTTAGGCACACCTCTACAAGGGATTATTCCGTATTCAAGTTTTTTTTTTAAGTTAATCAATGTTATTTATATTAAATTAGACACTGTCCTAACAAAGATTAAACATCTTTACTATAACAACAGATTCATAAGAAAGAAAGAAAAGTCTAGAGAGAAAGTAATAGTAAATGTTACTACTACTATAAAGTAAAGAGTAAATGTTATTTCTGACCTCGGATACAATCGCATGTTGTCAAGGAAATACTCTATACAGATAGAGGGACCCTCGCCTACTCTAATTACTGTAAGATGTAGATGCGTAATTTGAAGAATACAGGATGTATGCATGCAGCCGAATTGGACCGGCACGACCGGGGAGGCACCTCTCGCTTACACGATACCGTCGTAGTGACAGCTATTCTGTCGCGTTTCGGTGTGTAAGTAGCTGGTGGCCTATGAAAGGGGAAGTCTTACCAGCTTGGTCATCCCCCGTCTATACAGGCTGATCACAGTACTGGCCGAGAACACTCCGTACTCGAGCTCTGCACCACACTGCTCTATATGCGACCTCTTCAGCTGGTGCTCCGGTTCTTCAGATCCTCTCATCCGCTGCAGGTTGGTGGTTAGAGCGTCCACTATCAACGCCAGGTAGCCTTCCCTCACCAGCACCGTCATACCGATCACCTGTCATTGAGAATAAATCATGTAATGTTTTTCTCAATATACGAGTAAAAATATACTAAAATTTTAAAACAAAAGTATTATTTCTATTCTACAGGGTCCGCCAGCGTTACCTGATGGTTTTAGAAATAATGGTACACATGCTATTTCTGAGGTATGATAATATGTATTTTAATATGAAGACAATAAAGTAAGGTTTACAATGTTTGATGTTTTGTTGGTATCATATTTCACTTATGGAACACAACTTTAGTCAAATGCCGACCCTCATTTCGATACATTCTTTTACTCTGTGTGCAAAATTTGCCATCACCTTCTCCAGCATGTTTCGGGGTATAGAACGAATTTCTTGTCTGGTCTTATTTTTCAACTCAACCAGAGTGCTGGGCTTATGGATGTACATCTTGTTCTTGAGGTATCCCCATAGAAAATAGTCGCAAGGGGTGAGATCGGGCGAGCAGGGAGGCCAGTCAATGTCTTCTCTCTTTGATATGACTTTTCCGAGAAATAACCTTCTTACTTCGGCGATGTAACCATTGGAAGTATGAAAAGTCGCTCCATCTTGTTGAAAGTAAATCTTACAACGACTCAGGCGGCGGCGACGCAATTCCGGGACGAGATATTCACGCAACATAGTCTGATAGCGCTCAGAGTTTACAGTGACTGCTCTTCCACCTTCTTAAAAAAATAGGGGTCTATTACACCAAATTTCGCCACTGCTGCCGACACTGTAACCTTATCAGAGTGCAACGGTTGTTGATGCAGCTCTTTAGGATTATTCTGTGCCCAATACCGACAGTTTTGTTAGTTTACTGCGCCATTCAGATGAAAATGAGCTTCATCGGATATAAAGAGCGAGATACCTGGGTCTTCGTCCAAAATCTCCCTGACCTTGTTCAAGAAAAGAATCCTTCGCATAATATTCTGCGGTTTGAGCATCTGTACAACAGCAATTTTATAGGGATGAAAGTGTAGATCGTGTAGAATACGTCGAACAGATGTGTTTGACAAGTTTGACAACCCAAGAGCCTGAGAGTGTTGTTTGGCAGACCGGCGTGGACTTTTCTGTATTGCAATTTTCTCAATTGGCTTCTTTTTTAAAGTAGAACCTATCTCACGAAAATACTGAATCCAATTCAGAATGGTATTGCGAGTAGGAACTTTCCCACGGGGGCTCATGCGAAAGTGAGTACGAAACTTTCTTTCAGTAACAGTCACAGAATCACCATTTTTAAAAAACGTCTCCACGATAAAAGCACGTCGCCGCGAGGTCCAGGTCTACATTGTAACTAAACCTTCATTTGTATTGAAAACGGTGACACTCTCATCAACAATCTACGACATGTTGTAACTTATTACTGGGCAAGTCAAATGTGTCAGGTAACGCTGGCGGACCCTGTATTATATTAGTTAACCAAGGTACTGGTCTAAATAATAATATGCACAATCTTGCTATTTTGGTAGTGGTTAATTTACCCTATAGTGTTGATGTCTGACAGAAGGGCATTTTTTCCACTTAAAAATTGTCTGTCAATCAGCTGAGAGGTCAGTTCAGTATGGAGGGTGCCGGAAAGCTTCCAGCTGTTGTGAAAAAGATAAATATAGGTCTATAGAGAATAGAGACTTGCAGCCTATTTTATAGTATTGGGGGGCACACGAGCGTTCGGAGTCATTTCATGACTACCGATGCCCATGGACGTCCGTGTAAAGGCTACACAGATGCGCTGCCCTCCTTTCTCCTGCCACCTCCATGGGCCACCGGCTACTTACACACCGCACAAAACGCGACAGCACAGCTGTCACTTTACGCCAGTCTCATGTAAGCGAGATACCTCTCGCTTCTCCACGGTCGTGCCAGCCCAATTCGGCTGCCTGCAAGCATGCAGTGTGGCACTACCTCTTACTGCTTGTTGTGTACGTGGCTCGAGTCGAGTCCCTGACAGCCTTCGATCCGTTTGTTAGCGACTGCCTACCTAAGTAAAAATTAAAGGCGGAGGACCTTAAAATTAGGCCTTCCCACACAGAGACGTGGTTACATCGTACGATTATCAATAGTCGCATAACAGCTTCGCAACGCATACGGGAACTTTGTTGTGATTTCTCGTCGTCGTCCATCGGGGACTATTCAGATGTACACACTTACCTTTTTGCCAGTACTGTCGGCGGCCTTGCACTTGGAGTACTTGGCGGACTCGGCCTCCTTCTGCCTGTCCTTCTCGACAGGCTTCCGTCTGTTGGCCAGCTCCTTGAGTATGAGCGACTTGGTCTCCTCCGCCACCTGCCGCCGGCTGGACTCTCCGTCCGAGCCGTCGTCTGTGCCGTAGTACGACTCTGTGTCTCTGTTCATACAATAGGCTAGTTGTGAAAACATGTCATTTTGTGCCTCATTTTATAGAGAAAACCTTTTTGACGTCTTTTTGAATGAAATATCGCGAACTGTTCTTATGTAACATCAGATATGTCATTATTGATTGGGCAAGAATTCTTAGAAGTCCTCAATATACTGAGCAAAGAACTAAATTGAACTTTATCGCGCATACGTTAGTTTCGAAAATCGACACATTTCATGAACTGTTAAATTACCTTACAATGGTGGAAGCAACAGTCCCGTTGCAGTTTATTTAAGTATGATGATTTTTCTTAGAACAAAACCTTCCACCGACCCATGGCCCTAATAACCAGTGATATCGAACCCCAACTGTCTTTGGGGTGGATAAGTGGGTAGTAGAGCAATACAAACCTGACAGCGGCAATTGTTCACACCTCATACAGATCGGTGGTGTCGGGCTTGTCTATACTATGAGGCCATAAAACCGCTTCGCTCATAACCCTTAGCCCCCCTTTCTTTACCACTGCCATCAACCGTCCCGAGACAGTTTTAGTTCTTTTTCCTTATCCTTGTGTAGTCCCTGACGGCGGCAGTTCTTCCCGCCTCATACAGATGACGCACCTATCCCACTGCTGCCACCGTTGATTCTGAGCTTTGATCTGATGATTTTCCTAACCCTTGAGTAGTAGAGCGGCACAAACTTGGCAGCAGCAGCCTTGTCCCCTCGTACAAATACCTGGTATCGGGATGATTAGCGCTATGAAACCGCGCGCACATACCTATTAAGCCGCCATCTTTCCTAGCTGTCAGACGGCCCGAGACAGGTTTAATTCTTACAGGTTTAGTCCCTTATCCTTGTGTAGTACCTGGCTGCGGCAGTTCTTCCTCCCTCGTACAGGTCGCTAGAATCGGGGTTGTCCTGCGCTATGAGCCCCGTGTGTAACCGCGCGCTCATCGCTCGTCGCATGTGCTGCTCGAGCGCGCGCCGCACGCCACGCTCGTCCGCGCACGCGTCGCAGCGGTCCACGCAGCGGGGCGCCTCGTCGCCGAAGTACGCCGCGAACGTCGCGTGCCGGCATCTGCGCACGTGATAGTAGCTGGTGTGATGGTACCAGACTCCGGTGACGTCACTGTAGCTACAGTGTGACGGTACCAGACACTAGTGATGTCACGGTAGCTACAGTAACGATATCAGACACCAGTGACGTCACAGCAGCTACAGTGTGATGGTACCAGACACTAGTGACGTCACAGTAGCTACAGCGACGGTACCAGGGACCAGTGACGTCCGACGCCCATAGATACCGGCATACAGACACGATATCTTCCTTCCAACTGCCCCCTCCGGGAACCACTGGCTACTTACACACCGCACGAAACGCGACAGCGAAGCTGTCACTTTACTCCACGGTCGTGCCGGCTCAATTCGGCCACATACGGCTCATAGTGTATACTACATATAATATTTGGGGCAAATCATATGACTTATTGTATACTAGCTAGTACGCTCGGCTTCGCTCGCGTGATTTTACGCGATAAACAGGAGCCGATGGCACTCTTCAGTTCTTCAACTAACTCTATACTAAATATCACATCGATCTGTTTATCTGATTTGATATGAAAGAAGAACAAACAAACACACTTTCGCATTTATAATATTATGAAAATGAAATTAAATGAATGAATGAAAATGAAATGAATGAATGAAAATGAAATGAATGAATGAAAATGAAATGAATGAATGAAAACGAAATGAATGAATGAAAATGAAATGAATGAATGAAAATGAAATGAATGAATGAAACTGAAATGAATGAATGAATGAAAATTAAATGAATTGATGAAATTAAATGAATTAATGAAAATTAAATGAATTAATGAAAATTAAATGAATTGATGAAAATTAAATGAATTAATGAAAATTAAACGAATTAATGAAAATGAAATATGGTATAGAAGTATGGATATCACGTACTTCACATCCTCGCAGTACTTGACCATGATCTCGAAGCTCTTGTACGCGTTCTTGCACCTCTGTTTCTGCTCCGGCGTCTTGGCCCTGCCGATCTCCGACTTGAGCAGGAAGTCCACCGCGTTCCGCTCGCTGCGGCAGTAGTAGATGCGGCACGACGCGGGCTTCCCGTCTCGCCCCGCCCGCCCGGACTCCTACGAAACATGGTTATATATAATATTTTATAGTTCTAGTATTACGCAAGGACTGAACGGGGAGGGGTATTTGCTTTGCTTATTTCTTTGCAAGTACAAGTAAGGCGCAATACACTGAGCCCGGCGACACAACCCGGCGGCCTGTATAAAAAGAATCATGTCGGCAACATGTGCCGGCGCGTGTTAGCCGCCGACATGTTGGCGGCTTGGGTACGCCTGCGCTCGCCCAACAGCCGACCAAATTATCCGACTTGTAATAAGTGAAGCCGACTAAAAGTTGCCGACATATGTCGGCGGCCCGGCGGGCTCAATGTGAATTGCGCCTAATATATACTCTGATTTGTGTTGACAAGGAAAAATGACAAATAATGTGATTAAGGACTACCTAAATGGTCCCTTAGGAGTCAAACGAGCAGTCGGGGCCATTTTATTAACGATAGACCTTCGCATACAGATGCGTTGCCTCTTCTTCCCGCTCCAAGGTCCACAGGCTACTTACACACCGCACGAAACGCGACAGTCGTCACTTTACGCCGGTATCGTGTAAGCGGGATGTACCTCTCCGGTTGTGCCGGCCCTGTATGACGCTAGTTTGCTATATAAAAAAATTACAAGGTACAAAAATGAAAAGGCATATCAACCTGGTAGTAGGCGGCGACGTTCTGCGGCAGCCCCCAGTGGACCACCGCGCGCACGCTGGCCTTGTCCACGCCCATGCCGAACGAGATGGTCGCACACACACAGGGACACTCGCCCCTGGACCACTGCTCTTGCACCGAGATTCTTTCCGATGTCTTAAGCCCTTAAAACATTGTTTTTTATGATCAAATTACCATTTCATAGTAAGTATCGTAGCAAATAACACATACACATATACCTACTGTGAAAACACAACAGGTATTAACTGATGTTGTTCTTTGTTATCCCTTATCTCATCACACATCGAAAAAGAAGCAAAAATAATGTGTCTCTCGGCCGCAATGACTAAAGCATTATCTTGATCATATTAAGACCTACCTAAGGTATACTTACAAAAGTATTAAAAAATTTTATTAGTCATAAACTATTAAATATATTGTTTTAATTGTTTGGGGTGTCGTAAGATAGTTTTGAACAAAACTAAAATTGGCATAGCCAAAACTGTTAAAATATATTACACTTTTTGACTTATTTAATTACCTAATAAATAGTTTCTAATACAAATAAATCAAATTGAAATGATTTCCACCATGTTGCTTTAAGTTTAACTATCTATTAAACAGTTGAGAATGTATTTATTTTATGCATATCTAGATAAAGCCACTGTATATTGTATTACTCAACTCGGAGATCAAAAAGTTCTGCCTGACTAATATCTACTATTTGTTTATAACAATATGTTTATGGTATTAAATAAACATACCTCCATGATAAGCCAATGCCTGTAAACCTCTCTTGGTCAGCATGCCTGCTAGATCTTCAGTCTGCTCGCGAGTTCTACAGTACACTATAGCCACACTTTTGTCTTTCTGAAATATAATATTAAATTTAAATATTCTATAATATATTTTTTTACTGTTGAGACAATCAATCATTTGCAGACTTGATTATTGTATGTCCATAGAAGTCACCATAATTGCTATGTCAATGTGCTGCTCAACTTTCATTCTCCGAACCAAAAGGCTAGAAACCCACAAACCATATGATATGCAACAGAATTGTTGACACTAAGGCTAAGTTTCATGCAAACAAAAGCTACCTTCCCTGAGTACTCTAAGTTGAGTCACCCCAACTGAACTACCTTTTTCTCAGCATAGCTACTACTACCTCTTACTACTTATAGTACACACACACAAAGAACTATTTTGTACTTGATGCTAAGGATTCATGAAATTTCCTATATGAAAGCTTAGCAGTAAACAAAGGTAAGTATATATTATATTATTACTTATGGACTAACCAGTTTCACATTGTCCGGATCTTTTAAGTTTTTCTTTAAAAATTCTACTAAATCTCCAATTTCATCTTGAATACAATTCTGATACATAACATCGTAAAATAAATTCTTTCTAAAACTAGGTGTTTTATATTGAGCAACAGGTTTTAAAAGTTTCAAATTTGTATGTATATCTGTAACAACGGAGGCACTTGCTGTGGCCGTGAGTGCCACCCACGGTATACTCTTGTACATTTCTCTCAGGTTACCCAACTTTAAATAATCTGGTCGGAAATCATGTCCCCACTCACTAACACAGTGAGCTTCATCAACAACTATATACGAAACTTTCTTATACTTGACTAGGTGCTCAATTAGAGACTTGAAGGTTCCCGTAGCCGCCTGCTCGGGAGTTACATATAGAAATCTTGTGCTAGGCTTCATACTGTGTAGGTCGTTTAAGACTCTTTCTCTGTCTTTGCTGGTCATTTTTGAGTTTATGGATTCTGCCACAATTTTTAACTTTGACAGGTGGTCAATTTGATCTTTGATGAGAGCCAGTAGCGGTGAAAATACAATAGCAACTTTATTGTCCTGCAACATTGCTGGAAGTTGGAAGCACAGGGACTTTCCAGAGCCAGTCGGCATTGACACAAAGACATCATGAACTCCTGCAACAGAAAATAAATAATAACAATATTAATATGTTTATATCTTTTACATATTGTTAACTTGAGTTGATATTAGATAATGTTTACACAAAATCGGATTTCATTGCCTCTATTGCCTGCAAGGATGCAAAGCTATGCAGCTTTGCATCCCATTCTTAGTAAACACATAAAAGCTATGCATTCTCAATGCATAGCTTTTATGCGTGTTTACTACATTTTCCAAATGTGTTATGTGGCTAATAAATTGTGTGTAGAAATAATAGAACACGTTAGACAATGTATTTCTTAAATAATGCTAATAATTTTAGATAATATAAAAAATTATACTAACAATAATATTTTAATATTATTTCAAAGATAAATAGGCGAGTATAGAAGGGCAGATCTCAACTTTCCTGGTTTGATAACTTATGGGTCAGTTGCATTTTTAAATCTTTGATTTTCTTATTGTTATTTTTGTTGAAAAAAATAAGTTAACACTGGGTAACTAATCTAAAATTATTGGTATAGAAACAGTGGCGTAACAATACCCGTGGCAAATTTATCAGATGGGGCCAATCTGATGAATTTTGAACATAAAGTAGCTTTTATTGTTAGGACTTTCCTCTGTAGTTACGCCACTGTATGCTTCTGATTCATCTCTTATTATCGTATCTAATTATTTCTAGGATCACATCTATTACGATAACTGTTTGTGGTCCCAAAATAAAATAAAAAAATAAATAAATAAAAATTATTTTAAAAAGGCTTTTCCCCCCCACTCTCACAAAGAATTTCTCGAATTTCGTGCGGTCGTATTCTAATGCAACTTAAAAATAGAAATATGTATTAAATTGTACATGGAGTAATGTGTACACCATACCTTACAAATTTACTGTGTAAGCAAAGCTTAAATTAAAAAGTTTTAAAGTTTACCATTTTGATATTTTGTAAGTGTGGCAGCCCTGTTATTACGCGTTTGCCAAAATA
>LUGF01017447.1:85245-100552 GCA_001625245.1 Calycopis cecrops | reverse complement strand
GTTTACTACATTTTCCAAATGTGTTAAGTGGCTAATAAATTGTGTGTAGAAATAATAAACCGAATTTTTTAAAAAGGCTTTTTCCCCCCACTCTCACAAAGAATTTCTCGAATTTCGTGCGGTCGTATTCTAATGCAACTTAAAAATAGAAATATGTGTTAAATTGTACATGGAGTAATGTGTACACCATGCCTTACAATTTTACTGTGTAAGCAAAGCTTAAATTAAAAAGTTTTAAAGTTTACCATTTTGATATTTTGTAAGTGTGGCAGCCCTGTTATTACGCGTTTGCCAAAATAAATTACATTATAACGGGCTAGTGTGTAGATGACTCAAAGGAAGTAAATAAAAATTGTATACTGTTAATATAACTTTAAATTAGTACCTCTCGTTATTGCCCGCACGGCCCTTTCTTGAAGTTCACTTTTAAATTTTTTGTGACCAAAACATTGAAACAGTTTTTCAGTTACGCTATCCATGACCAGGTACTTGTTGTTCGAAGCGCTTTAACAGGTAATTTAGGTTTATGTAATTTATATGCACTGTTTACATTATGTTAATAAAAGATACAATGAATTAATAAACTGCAAATAAAAATAAATTAAATTTTAGCTGACATTCCAAATTTCTAAGCACAGATGTCAATTGTCAAATTTCTTAAATCATATGTGACAACTGACATTTTCAACTGCGAATTAAAACAGACTATATCGTACAGAACATAATAATGTTAAAGTTACCGAAATAAGCCGCGCCTATAAATAAACGAATCTACTAAGTTTGTTTCGCCGGTTCTTCTTCTGGTAAGGGTTAACCGCTAGGGTTGAACTAGTAGTATATATTATTTTTGACGTTCTAAAAGGAATTATTAGAGTTCTATTTTCAGTTGAAATATTTTTTAATATATACGAAAATTTGCTTATTCGGTTCACATTTCAGCCACTAGTTAGCGTGGCAGTCTAGAAGCTTATTTCCTATTGCAAGGGGCTATATTATTTTGATATCAAGTTTTGATTGTTCTAGTAACATAATAAATAAAATATTGCATAATGAGTAAACGAAAGAATCCATCAGGAAGCGACAATTTAAATGAAGATTTTTGTGATGTTTTAATGGAGTTAGCTGAATATGAAAAGAATGTAAATCGCAATATACACAAGTATAACGCTTATAGAAAAGCCGCTAGTGTGTTAGCCACTCATAAGGCAAGAATAAAATCGGCGAAAGAGGCGAAGATTTTGAACGGTATAGGAGAGAAAATCGCAAAGAAAATTGATGAGTTCCTGCAAACCGGAAAATTGAAAAAGTTAGAAAACATACACGAAGACAAAAATGCGCAGGCAATTAGTTTGCTGACGCGTGTCTCTGGCATCGGACCCGTCAAAGCCGCTGATTTGGTGAGCAGCGGGATTACAACTATAGAAGAGCTGGAGAAGCATCATAACAAATTGAACCATCACCAACTTATAGGGTTGAAGTGAGTGCTATTACACTTATTATTTTATTGTAACTCCGGTTCGTGCCCCCACGATTCGAGTGTAATTCAGCATGGCCGTGAAATTAACTTACAAGTAACCTTACAAATGTAACTCACAGACCACAATGGGATGATGATGGTAGTGATGACATTTTTTCGGAGTCCTCGTTTGCTCCGATGCGATAAGAAAAAGGAGCTCCTCTCGATCCGTAACTTCTAATGAGCTAGACCTAGTGATTATTAAAGCTTACTATGATAGCCCACCACCTTTGTTCCATTACATTCCTTAAAATTTGAATTGGATGAGCTACACCAAAGCCAATTCCAAGTTGTGCCTCAAAGGTGTCTGTTGACGTTGATTCGTACTTTCTCTCATTCCAAAATCCTAAAACTTTTTTTTTTACTGACAAATTTCGGCGATAGTGGGTTTCTCTCCCATTTAAGTACTAGTTGTGAAGGTTTCACTTTTTTTTAGTGACGTTCGTAATGTTTTCTTTAAAACTACATTGATTTATAAAATATTCTAATAAATTGAATTAATTAATACTTTCAGATATTTCCATGAGTTCGAAAAGAAGATACCAAGATCAGAAATAGAGCAAATAGAGGAAATTATAAAGGGAAGGCTTAATAAGTTAGATAAACAGTTTAAAATTACGATTTGTGGTAGCTACAGGTACTTACACATTTTAACAATTTATTTATAAACAAAATTTACGCTTCTTATAAATTTTATTTTAGATTTATTTGCATTTGTGTCACTACGCACTCTTAATTGTATGAAAATTGTTCCTTTTTGACTTGTGTGTTCTGATCTTTTAAATGCTATTTTAACGTGCCTTACAACTAGAACAGAACGTAAACTTTAACCTATTAGAAAGTCACAGACAGAAGCTTGTTAGTAATGAAATAATACACTCTTCTAAAATAAATATATGTTTTAGACGCGGGAAAGCGGAGAGTGGTGATATAGACGCTCTTGTAACCCACCCAAGTGTCAGACTCGATAAGAAGAAAAGCGATGGATTACTGAGTAGAGTGGTCGACCAGCTGGTTAACGTCATAACTGATACGATATCACTGGGGGACACCAAGTTTATGGTAATCACCATTCGATATATTTTGGCTTTTCATAAAAATTTACACAGAATATTTCATAAAAACCGGTACAGTTCATCTACAAACACCGTGGTACGAGATTATATTATACTAGTTAGCAGCACGACGTAATTTTAACGGCATAGCCCAAGAATCTCACAGCATTATGGTAGTATAATATATCCTTCCTCAATATCTACTATAACTATCAAACACTACAAGTATTTATCAATTTAGACCACATAGTTCGCGTTCAATCAAACAAACAAACTTTTCAGCTTTATAATATTAGTGTAGATAAGATTTACTATACATAGTCTTATATTATGTTTTTCGTTGACTAGCAATCATCAGCGTATTATTTCTTTTATCAGGGAGTATGTCGACTGTCTGATAAACTTTTTCATCGCCGTCTGGACATACGACTGATTCCCAGCGAGCAATACTACTGTGCGGTGCTCTATTTTACCGGCAGTGACGTTTTCAATAAGGAGATGAGAGCTCATGCTCTGGAAAAGGGATTCACTTTGAATGAATATTCATTAAAACCAATAGGAGTGACAGGTGAGAAAGTTGTGTAGTGGAGTTAGAATAGCATAGCAGGGAAAGTGCCTAGAGGAACGATCATTGCTTTATCTTCTTCATGTAGGGGGAGAGAAGGTCCCATCCGATTTGAGTGTGCTTGATTTGTGATTCTTTAATTGTCTACTCCTATGCTGTCTCGAGTGGTTTACACCGACTTGGGAAGGATCCGATAACAAAACTGATAAAATGCCGTAGTAAGAGATAATGCCATGTTTGCATGGTATTTTTTATAGTATAGGAAGGCAAACGAGCAGATCTAGCGATATCCATGGCTACCGACGCACTTCCCCAATAAAACCTCACGGACGCCGCTTTATAGGGATGAAGGGGCGGGGAGAACGGACCCTGCTCCTAATGCGCCCAGACTAGCCAACAATCAAGGGTCTGTCACCCAGCTCGCATCTCTGACGATCACCGCCAACAAACGAACGCCATGGCACCGTACAATAAGACGTTCGCCAAACCATCGCCAACTGCACAAGTCGCTACATTGATATTAGTTTATTTTTAAATCATATTATCTACAACGTACAATGTTTCTCATAATAGGTGTGCCTGGCGAACCTATTCCTATAGAATCAGAGGAAGATGTTTTTGACTATATCGACTATCCCTACAAGACACCAGAAGAGCGAAATTTGTGAATACTGTGATTAAATATTCCGGTTGTATTGAAATGCCAATTTTGAAATAAATATATTAGTTACTCTTTAGTTTTTTTTAATAGTATATATCTACTATATCTACGAATTAGGATAGACTACTCTCCAGTCTTAGACTCTATATAGCAATCTTAAATTCATTTTTTCATTCTCAGATGTTTGAGTTAAATCAAGACCAGATTTTTAATAGGCTTTGTTCGCTCAACTGGATACTACTATGGTAGATGGAAAGAAGCATTATGGTGTTAGCATGTCAATTTTAACATATCTAGTTAGTTTTCTATTTATCTGGTTCGTATTTTATAAGCCTTCAAACTAGATCCTCAGTTAAACTTTTGCGGACGCTAAATCCCATTATTTTTCCCTGCTTCGCTGAAGTAATTTTTACTTCAATAATGTCTGTGATAAGGAATTTATGCTTATATATTACTATTCAATAAATCATCAATCGTGAATTTCCTATTATTATTAAAATATAACGTTAAAAATAATTGTACAAAAGCATTTTACTGGCAGAATATGTAGCTCCAAAATAATTAAAAGAAGAATATAAAAGTGTCATTGTTATTTGTGACAATTGACATTTGTTCTTTGTATTTTATTTTCTATGGTTGGCGAGTGTACCACAAAATATTATTGTTGTTACTATTTAAATTATGAAATAAGAATACCTAAGTACTTTAATCAAAAATGGAGTATGATATTATGTTGATTGATAATATTTGTAGAACATGCCTAAAAGAAGGTTCTAATTTAAAGTCCCTAATGTGTAAACTAGACGAGGATGGCCGGACTATTTGTGAAATGTTATCCTATTTAGTAAATGCTGATATCTGTATCAACGATAAATATCCAAAACAAGTCTGCGAAACTTGCCAAGACAATTTACTGAAAGCGAATGAATTTAAGAAGCGGTGTCTTCAGTCTGAGACAGTTTTAAAAGTTTGTTTTGGTCGTACTGAGTTGTCTACACAAGTAAAAAATGAAAACATCGCAAGTTCAAATTCCGACAATGATTTTCATCAATGTGTTAGATGTTTCGTAAAATTTTCTGATGGACATGCCTTAGAAAACCACGTAGGCTGTCATCACACTGTTAAACTAGAAGGCAATAAAGGATTGGCCTCGTCATCACAAATCATATGTGAAACTGCTGCTCCTAAGAAATATTCCGAAGAATCGCACAAAACTGAAGAAAACCCTTTACTTGCCTTAAAACAGGAGACAGTAGATTTTGAGGATGATGATCTTGGTATGGTTTTCCATGATGACCTCTCATATAGTCCAAAAAACTGTGAGCCAAACTGTGAACTAGAAATTGAAATACCAAATTTTGATGATAATGTGAAAGAAACGAAAGAAAAAATAAAAAATGAAACAAAGCATGTGTGTGATATATGTAAGAAAAGCTTTTATTCAAAACAAGGTATGCTTAAACATAAAGATATTCACAAACACGCTCACCGAAAATATGATTATCATTGTTCCTTGTGCACTCGTAAGTTTAAAAAGAAGTCCTCCTTGGTCTCACACCTGAAAACTCATGAAGACAGAGAGAAAATAAGATTTATGTGCCCAACATGCAGAAGAGAATTTCAACACCAAGCACATTTAGATAAACATATTTTGTCAGTGCATGGAAAAAAAGTTGAGTTTGCCTGTGATCGTTGCTCAAAATGGTTTTCAACACAAAAGAATTTAGAATTTCATGTAGAGAGTCATAAAATAGAGAAGAGACACCAATGTAAGACATGCGGAAAAGCCTTTTATATGTTGTCGACACTGACTGATCATTTGCGTACACACACAGGAGAAAAGCCATATCTTTGCTCAGTCTGTGGAAAAGGTTTTAGTCAGAAAACTAACTTACAACAACATACAAAGAGACATTTTGGGGAAAAAAAGTTTAAATGTGAGCAGTGCGAGAGAGGGTAAGTCTTCTGCTAGGTTTACTTCTTTTTATGTACCACTTAAAGAAAACCTTAAGGCGAGGTCAATTTACAAGTGATCTTAAGCTTTCTTACTATACTGATTGGGTGCATATATTATCTACTTGTGCAATATAGGCAGTAAACTGCAAAGTACACTTTGCGCAAAACTTAAATGCGCCTCCGAAGTAATCAACATGTCGATGCGCAGAACATTGTTTTAAGGTATGGGCGGGGATATGTGCGGGGAAGAGCGGGGAGCGAACAGCACTCTCGCTCGGAGCCATTCATATGTGTACTCAGTCTTGTTCGCGCTACACGTGATTCTTTTGCTTAGGTACAATTGTGTAAAAAGTTCTTTCTCTCCAGACCATTCCAGACTATAATATAATTATTTCTGCAACTTTTTACCTACATCCAATAAATTATGTTTTTAAAATTGTCTTGTTTTAAAACATAATATAAAGATTAGGTAATTAATATACTAAACTTGTACAAAAAAAAACATACCAAAACACATATTTTTGAACTTGGCTCCAAAAGTTACTATTTCATTGTTACACTCGATTGTACCTGCGCCAGATTACAGACTGAAGTTCGCACGAGGCACATTTAAGTTTTGCGCGAAGTGTAGAAAGTGTGGCAGGAAGCCTGAAGATAGGTTAAACAGTTAGGTCCTGTAAAGCTAATTGTTTTTGTTAAGAGCAATAATGAGTATAAAACTCTGTTAAAATTTTTTTATTGTGTAAGCATCTGCATATGTGCATATGAAATTAACATATTTGTCCTTGGTCTATCTTCTCCTCTTTCAAGCTACTATATATTATCATACACTATATATATATTTCAGATTTGTTTCCAAAGGTGAGCTGCAAGCCCATACAAGAAAACATAGTGGAGCTCATCCATTTATATGTGACGATTGTGGAAATGGGTTCACAACATCCAGCTCGCTGGTGAAACACCGTCGCACACACACTGGTGAGAGGCCATATGCATGTGACTTGTGTCCAATGAAGTTTAGTGTATCTGGCACCTTGAAAAACCATAGAAGGACACACACCGGGGAAAAACCATATCAGTGTTCGCACTGTGAGAAAGCTTTTATACAAAGACAGGATTTAATATCACATATAAGGTGCCACACCGGTGAACGTCCATATACTTGTAATGTATGCGGTCAAGCTTTTAGAAAAACTGCAGCTTTGAAAGCCCACATTAAAATACATGGGTAGGTTCTAGTGATGCGACTCGAGTAGGAATTTGAGACTCGAGTCACTCGAGCAAGATTGTTCCCTCACTCAAATTATACTCGAGTAAAAAAGTCACTCGAGTTATACTCAATTAAAAAAATCACTCGAGTTATACTCGAGTAAAAAAGTCACTCGAGTTATACTCGAGTAAAAAAGTCACTCGAGTGACGAGTTCCCTCGGCTACCCAAGTGTACTCGGCGGGACAAGTTCACTCGAGTGAACTCGGTCAACATGCTCGACACAACAACACATCGAGTTTACTCGGTGAGTCGAGTTCACTTGGTAAGTCGTTTGCAAGTTCACTCGAGTAGGATGCTTTTCACTCGAGTATGAGTTTGACAAATTGACTCAAGTGACTCGAGTAAAAACATGACTCGAGTCGCATCCCTAGTAGGTTCACCAGCCATAGGATAAGGTGAACGGGGGCATGGTATTAATTACACTCATATTTATAATGATCATGTGCTACAAAAATGTTTTGGAATATTTTAAGAAATCTTAACAACAATAAAATGTTTATATTGTATTGTTTTAAGATTATATAGATACCCTAACTGGAAAATATACTATTCTATTCATAATACTTTACAAAAGTGGGAAGGAGTAATTGACACTGAAAGAATTATAATGCCAAGTGAAAGTAATTTTAATTGTTTGGCCAAATAATTTTAATGTAATAATGCCATAATCATACTTATTTTTAATGATGATTTTATAATTAATAATTTATTATAATTTTTAAGACCATAATATGAATTAATTTGTATGTATTTGAATCTAAAATACTGTGTTACAAAATAATAAACAAGAAATGTTATCTTCATTGGTTGTACAAATAGTGTAACACTTTTCATTTTGTAGAATAAATATTGATTTTAATTTATTTATATTTAGCTTAATTTGGATGTAACATAACACAATTTTCAAGTGTGTCAATTCTGTTTGCACAAGAAAAAGTTGCGATTTTGGAGCGGTTGTCACTGTAAGAGTTCATTGGAAACATACACATACAAGAGAAACTGTATGTACCTGATGAAATTTTGACCATGGCAGATGTATTTGGTAGCGATTTTTTATATGTGAAATGTTTTCAAATTACATGGAGCAAAGTTCTATAACACATTTCTTAAGGAATTGTTGTATGCACTATGCAACAAATGCTTAAAACACTAATAATATTGAGGCCTATGAATACCTGGATTGTTTTTGGATTAGTATTAGTAATTGAAATCAATTCTATAGGCCAATTTATGCCTGTATTTGAGCATATTGTGAATATTTTAAAGTGTACGGAATGTTAATTTTGGTTTATAATAATAAGAAATAAGAAATTCTAAGATAAAAAATAGATTTTTTTAATACTTTTTCCATTTAATTATCTCCTCAATAGGCAACTATAGGCAAACGTTTACAGTGTATTCGTGTAGCACAGTACCCAGGGTATAACGTATATAAAGTTTCAAAGGTGGATCGATTATAACTAAGCAGTAATTTACTACTTTTGGTACGGCTCCATACAAAAAAAACATAAATATTTTTTTTTGCCTAAACTACCAGGTTTATGAAAAAAATATATAGAACAACTTCGATTAAGATTATTTAGATCTATCGATTGGCATTAAAAAAAAGTGAAAAACCAAAAAAAAAATCCTATGTCCGCCTTACCATGGTTTCGATCCACTGTGCCTCGGTGTGCGAGTCGGACTCGCACTTGGCCGGTTTTCTATGAATGATGTGCCATTGAAATTCCTAAACTTAATGGACTTGCGGACTGTACCTGGCCTTTTAAGACAAATCTAAATAGGCCAGTGGATGCTATCATATTAAACCTGCTGATAAAGATGATGAAGAAGATGATAAAGAAGATGAGATGCAAGATGCAAAAAAACATAATAGCATAATCTGTTATGTGTATAATAGTTTGGATATCATCATGACTAGTTCAATTGGAATCTAAACAATCGCGTTGAGTTGAGGGATAATATATAAAGAAAACAACTTAGTGGCTGGAAATGTTTATACAAATAAATAGATATTGTAAATACAGTCATATGCCTCCGTCACCTATCTGCAACTGTCTTAGTGGTTTGAACCTGCCGCTGTTATTTACAATGTGGAATCTGAAATCAAAGATAGTAAGTAGTAAATAAAATATTATATTCAGTTAAATAAAAAAGTAAATAAAATATAATAAATGTATTTTTATCCAAAAAAGTATTCTTATAAATCTCAAACATATTATCATATTCAACCTTTTAAAGTGTGTACTGGCGTACAGTGCGGGGCGCATCAGCTATACATACAGAAATAATTTACCTGAAATAATACATGTTCACTTGGCCTGTACTTCGGCGAGCTGTTTCTTGAGCTGCAGCAGTTTGTTGACCTCGGGCTGCCACACCGCCTTGTCCTTGGTGGAGGCTTTTAGCTGTCGAACCTTGTTGCCCTGTTACAGAAGCATCAAAATGTGATCACAATGTGGCCGAGAAAGTTGAGGGGTCATATATTAATGACATAAAATCTTTTCTTCAGTAACCTTTACAAGGAAAATTAACCCATAATTAATTAGAAATTATTAGAAAATGTATAATTAGCGTAGTGCTCAGAAATTGCTTTTAATTTTTTCCGATTGATTTCCAGCGGATGGGAGAAAACGTCTACAAATAGTCAGGAACAGAACCTTAGCTATGAAAAAGCTAGCCCGTATACTGGAAATATTGTTAAATATGGATGTGTTACTTGTTCGGTGATCGCTTTCTCCAAGCTCGCTACATCTGGCGTCCCCTGAGCGTGCGCAGTGGGCGCGGCTTGTGCGGTCTTGGCGGGTGCGCTCTGTGCGTCCGCCAGTTGTTTCTTGAGCTGTAGTAGTTTATTGACCTCGGGCTGCCACACCGACTTGTCCTTGGTGGAGGCTTTTAGCTGTCGCACCTTGTCGCCCTGTTTATATAATATATTTATTATTTGTATCTGTTAAATTTGGCGTTGCCCAAGATTCCCATTTCGGGCCACGATTAGCACTAGACTAGAATACGTAGAGGCCACAGATGCGAGTCCCGGGTCGGACCGAAAAAGTGTTGTTGGGATTTTTTGATTTCCAAGAATTAAGAGCCAGTAATTAGGAAGTTAGCGGTGGTGCGCCACCGTGTCTCGGGCAGCACCTTTTTACCGTCGGTCCTGAGCCCAATTTCTCTCAGGTCCTGTAGGACTGCCGTCCCATCGGAATAGGAGAATGAGGGAAAAGAAAGTGCACTTTTGCACTATATCATTATAGTGCCCTGCGCGTCTGACTGGTCTATAGAGATGATTAGCGAAAACGAAATTCGGCTCCGACGATTTTACTATTATATTTAACTACATTATACCTTTTTTTTTCCATGACCTTCACAAGAAAAATTAATTCAATTACCTATAGTTACAGATTCTTCGCGTTTTTTTCCCAAGATAGGAGAAACCGTCTACGAATGGTTAGGAACAATACCTCCAAGAACGAAAAAAGCCAGACAGTACACCGGTGTATGTGCTACCTGTTCAGCGATGGCTTTCTCCAAGCTCGCTACATCTTGCGTCGCCTGCGCTTGCGCAGTGGGCGTGGCCTGTGCGGTCTTGGCGGGTGCGCTCTGTGCGTCCGCTAGTTGTTTCTTCAGTTGCAGCAGCGTGTTTACCTCGGGTTGCCACACCGACTTGTCTTTCGTCGACAGTTTTAGCTGACGCACTTTGTCTGCCTGCAATTGTTATATTGACTCGTATATAGAGGACTATTCAGACTATTGGTTAATAGGGAGGGCACGATAGACTAAACCTTAGTTACACCATCATAATATGTATAGGGGGCGTCCATAAATTACGTGAGATGTTTAAGGGGATGAGGGGGTCGAGTCAAATCTCATTCAATCTTACGTTGGAGAGAGGGGGATCTCGGCAAATATCATGCATTTTTTTCTGATTGAAACAAAAAAATATACTATTTTGATCCATTATGCAGATTGTACATGCTTAAGATTATTATTGAAATCTTTCACTAATTTGTTCTAATGAAAATAATTTACTTCATACTTCGACGCGATACATCACATCCAAAAACCCAACACGTTTCTATAAGAAACCCACATTTTGAAAAATCTCAAGCGAGAGGGTAGAATAAAATCTCACGACATCTTACTATTGGGGAGGGAGGCACAGAAAGTTAAAAAAACACCTCACGTAATTTATGGATGTCCCCATAATTGTTTTGAAGATATGATTTCCTACTTCCCTCTCCCTTTCCAATGTATCATGTATGAAGAGAAGGTTATTTTCTCATAGGCCAATCAGATGTTTTAGGAGGAGGATTCTTATTCCCAGCAATGTAAATTTGTCGCCTGAGACTGGATTGACGCATCAGTCATGCGGTCCTACTTCAATAGCAGGTAAAGATTGTACCCAATGTTTAGTTTAATTAACCTTTATATATTTTAAAAGCATTAAAAACATACAACTAAGGAGTCATGATCCAGTATGACTAGTATAAAATGTAAAAATAAAAAATATTTTTTTACAAATCTGGCGGCAAATACAACATGAATAGTGATATGGCGAGTTACCTGCGCCGCGACCGCCGCTTCCAGCTCCGCTGCGTTACCGTTCACTTGAGCCGCACTTGCGTCGCCTTTCGCCTGAAATAAAAAGAAAAAAGTAAGTTTGACTACAAGTCCAGCATGTGGCTTGAGTGTTTACGTCCAGCAAACTCGTGAAATGAAATGAAACTGTATTTATTCAAATTTACATCTACTATATTTACAACCATATTATATATCCCTTGACCCTGACCATACAAGCGTTCTTTAACAACTTTTTAAAATTTATTGATTGAAAGTTTTGGACGCTGTGTGTACGCTTTTGCGTGCATGTGTGTGTGTGTGTGTATGTGTGTAATCATTTGCAAGTGCGTGAGTACGCACTTCCGCGTGCATGTGTACGAATTTGCTCGCGTACACACGTACGCATCTGCGTGTGTCGCTCACCTTGTTGGTCCTGTCGCTCTGCGAGCCAGCGTACTTCTCCCGTAGCGCGTCGAGGACCGCGGGTTCGATCTTGGCGAACAACGGCTGCGGCTGTCCGATCACGTGGCCGGCAGGCAGGTAGCGGATCAGCGACGGGTTCCTGGAACGTTCCAGAACTATCTAACTATCACGTGATAAAAGTGATGACTATGCTATTGAGGTTTGTAATAAGTCGAAGGATCTTTGAAGGGAGACGGGGCTAAGGCAAAGGGTCTGCATAATAATAATATATAGTTTACTATTATAAGCAAGCTACAAAATATACCCTATGTTACTATAGGGTGTACCCTGATTTGTGTCAGGGGTCCTGGTCTCCGAGTGTGTTACAACAGTTGCTGCGGCTGTGGTACAACAGTTGCACTCGCAGCGCGCATTTAGGGGGCCCCGCGCGGCCTAGTGGCACAGACAGAAGGGGACGGGACTCACGTGGGGTTGATCCTCAGCGCCGCGGGCTGCAGGTTGAGTTGCTCTCGAAGCGCGCGCGCCGCTTCGGGCATGTAGGGCGCCACTAGCGTCGCCAGCAGCGCCACCAGTTGGCAGCACGCGCCCACCGCCGTCGCGCCGCGGACCCTGTGTATATTATTAAACGTTTTATTTGTGAGGTACATTGAATACCTAAATACCTAAAAAAGTTAAAAAAACTAATAAAAAGCAGTAAAAAGAAAATATAAATGCACATTTTAGGTAGTAGTATCTAACGAAAAGTTTTAAGTTTGGGCTACTGTCTAAATGTTAATTTTTAAATACGCGTCATACAATTTATTATTAAAGTTAAAGTAAGGCTGATATTTATGTAATCTCTGGAATATGGATAATTATGATATTGAAAATGCGAAATACAATATTTATGACAAGTTCTAATTAAAGAATTTAGGATAAATTTACTAGGGCGTACCCCAAAGTAATTCTATGGCCCTTTTCTTTTATATGAGTTATATCGACAAAGAGTCAAAGTCTTAGTGTATTGCTTTGTTGAAGTACAAATTAAATGTCTCACTTGTCTTCATCGGAGCCCTTCAGGAGTACCCAGGGCTGCTCGCTCTGCATGTGCTGGTTGCCGAGCTTAGATATTGACAGGACATTCCTGAGAGCGTCTCGCAGGCGGCCCTTCTCCATATTCTGGACGTACGCTGAATGAAATAAACAAACATGTTATAAATACCTAATTTAAGAGAATATTGTAAATATAGTCTATAATCTTCGTATGTAAGCTTTTGAAATAAACAGTAATTATATTATTATTTATAATGTGTAAATGAGAGTATTCGCCTACGGCCGACACCATTGAAAAGGTACCACTGTATTTCAGCGGTGTATATTAGGTGAGAATAAATCGGATAGATATATTTTTTAAACGATTCGTGCGGTTTGTGATAGTGTGAATTGTCTACTGGAGTAAATGAGCCCGGGTGGCTCAACCAGGTCCTACTGGCTCGGCAATTGGGGGTTGTCCCTACCGACTAAACCCTTGCCTTCAGCTGGCATAATTGGAGGGCCCCGGCTCTACAAGCAACAAGATCCCTCGAGCGACAGGCTGGCCTCGGTGAAAAGATCTGACTTCTCCTCCTTGGGGACTGCCCGGCTGCCTTTGAACAGTCCCTACTACAAAGTTGAAACCGTGCATTGGGGTCAGGTTCCCTCCCATCACGACAAGGTGGCAGCATCTTAGGAGGGGAGGAGTAAATTACCTATGTCAACTTTGGTTGTGTGTAATCATTAGAAACTTTTGCTTATTCACTTTTACCAATAGCTTCTCTATTATTAAGTTAAGTCTTACCGAAAGCTTCTCTAATATTAAGTTAAGTTTAAGAGCTCTTACACACACATGCCGCTCGTGTGTAAGAGCCCTTATCAATAGCTTCTCTAGTGTTAAGTCTTACCAATAACTTCTCTGTTGACGAGCGCGAACAGCTCGTAGTCGGCAGCAGTAAGGGTCAGCTCCGGCACCTGGCCCTTGAAGATGTTGGCGCAGAAGGACAGCGAGCGATGGCAGAAGTTGCCCAGGTTGTTCAGCAGCTCAGAGTTGTTCCTGGAAATGAAATGAAATGAAAACAAATTAAATAAAAAGAAATGAAATTAAAATGTTTTTATTCAAAATAGATTTTTTTAAATATTTTTTTAACGTCAATGTACGTTTGCTTCCTATACTATAAAAAAAAATATAAAATCTTCATTTAAAACAAAGGTTTACTTATTAATGTCTGTACTTCCTACTCCTACTTTCTTATGAGTAGGACGATAAATCAAAAAAAAAAAAATTCTTATGATTGCGGGTCCCAAGACATATTGCTTTTCCCTCGGGCTCCCTGCGATCAAATCAAAGGGTCAAGTGTGGTTGCCGCTGTTGATCTTGGCGACACACGAGTAGCAGCGGTGGGAACGAGTGGTGGGCCAAAGCCCATTAAAAAAAATATTAATGTCTGCTACTAAAGTGTGGCTCGGTACTGAGCCGGATTAAGCTCTGGCTGGGCTCGGGGCTCTGAGACCTTGGAGTGGAGAAGCCCTTTTGTGGGTACAAAAATAATCTGAAGACCCTTTAGCCTAACGGGGCCCCGGACTGCAGCCCCCCTAAACCCCCTCCTGGATCCGCGGTACACACCTGGTGCCGAGCTGCGTCCAACTGAAGCTGGAGTCCGCCCCCTCGGGCCTGATGCTGGCCAGGTAGAACCGCCACACGTCCGACGGTATGCCCGTGTCCTGTAACACGCACACTCCATGTCACGACACTGTTACAGAATACAGACTATATTTCTCTTTTTTTTGACAGCACGAAAAGCTTAGCTGTCACTTTCAGGCGGCGTGAGCGAAAATTGCGGGTCGATTCGGCTGCATTGTAGCATTTGTAGCATTTGTAGCATCTAATGTTTTTCTTTTTATAGTATTCCTATACTGTGACTGTGACAACTAAATGTGAGAACCATTTTTATGACTACCGACGCCCATAGACATCTGCATGGACGACAGCATAGCTGTCATTTTACCACAGATTCGTGCAAGTGAGAGGTAAAGTTGGAACTTTTCTGCTTGTGCTCCTGGCGTCAATGACGTCAACCCGGCGCTCTGGCACAGCTTTTTTTTTAAATATGCAAATGAGGAGACGCATAAAATGCTACAGGGAAGGTGTCTTATTCGTCGGTATACATGAGACAGCCAACGATAACGCCGCATAATCAATCAACTAAAGGGAAACTAGCGTTTTTTTTTTTTTTAGGTAGAACTATGCTAAGACAGAAGGTCAGTGTAGCTTCATCGATATGAGAGGCG
>LUGF01017447.1:67770-79697 GCA_001625245.1 Calycopis cecrops | reverse complement strand
GCCTTTGGTTTGTATCCACCTTGTATAATTAAATAAGTTAGGGGCCAGTAACTTATTTAATTAACAAACACAACGACAAAATTAACTTGACATTATAATATCTTTTTTTACTTCAACAAAAAATGAATAAAGAAACTTCTACTTTGAAACAAACGCTGAATTTACTGTAATACAATTTAAAATCGATTAATGAATTTTCTGTCACGTGACAAAAACACGCAGCCCGCGCCATGTTGAACGTCACAAGTGCACGTTAAGTCCATACAAGTCTTTACATGTACCTTGAATGGAACCAAGTACGCGGGCGTACGCTTACATAAAACCTAACGGATAAACAGCTTACCTGTCCGCGAGGAACCTCTGGCACTTGTTGCAGTACAGTTGCTCCACGGATTGCGTGCTGATGAAGCAGTTCTCCTTTAGTTTGAGGAACATCTGCTGCACTATCCTGAACATTCACAAATATTATCTGTAAAATCTATAGGTTTTTACAAAAAATCATGCCACCATCCGAAACCCGTAGAAGTTTTTAGGGTTCCGTATCTCAAACAGAAAAAACGGAACCCTTATAGGATCGCTTTGTTGTCCGTCTGTCTGTACGTCTGTCAAGACCTTTTTCTCTGAAACCCGTGAAGGGATTAAGCTGAAATTTTTGTCGAATACGAAGGTCAGTTACGTCTTGATGCCTTGAAGAAACAAAACACTTCTAAGTGAACGCAATAAAAAGTTATAGCCAATTATGCACAAATTTTGTATGAAATCGTACTTTGTCGAAAACCAAAAAATTATCGGGTACTTCCCGTTGACCTGGAGTTGTGAAATTTGGCAAGAAGTTAGAACTTATAGCACATATATAAGAATAAATCTGAAAACTAATAAATTATATGTAGATCATTGGAAAAATCATTATCAACTTATAACTGTAGTTCGCCTACTAAATGTGTGTGAGCAACCGCTTATATAAGTTTGTCAACTTAAGCGGCAGGCGTAAAGTTACAATAATTGAAAACCATGCATTACGTTTGGATTACGGAACCCTCGGTATGCGAGTCGGACTCGCACTTAGCCGGTTTTTTTTAAGTTTAAGAAGTTTAAGTATTAGTTACTATTTGTTTTATGACCTGCGCAGACGAGGGTATTTTGTCCGCGGACTTGTTTGTCCGCTAAAATAGAACGCTTACAACTGTATAAAGTAACGCAAACGAGGGATTTAAAGTATCGCGAACAAAAAGTCCCCCGAATAACCGAGGACATGCAGAGAGCAGACCGGACTAAAGTACGGGGTATTACTATTGTGAATAATAGACTATAATAAAAAAAAATATATTTTTCGACACTTCAGAAACAGAAAGAGATTAATTTAAAATTACACCTTTCAAAAACGAGCGAAACTTTATTCAAAGAGTGCCATTCTGCGTTGCCGCCAAATTCGACCGGCTCACGCGATACGTGTGTGACTTGTGAGTGAAAGCGACTACTATTTTTACTACTCTCTGGTGGATCAATGGATAGGAAAATGGAAGGAGGGCCCTATAAAACAACACTGACGGCTTCCACCAAATCGTCAATCCTCAACTACAATGGAGGGCAACGCATCTGTATAACATCTATGCGGATGTCTATGGGCATCGGTAGTCATGAAATTGGCACTGACACCTCGTTTGTTGACACCATTTTAAAAAATGCCTTAATCTACTTTAAGCTGCACTTAGCTAAGTTAAGGCTACACTTGCTACTTACTCGGTCTGCTCGTTGGTGCTGGTGCGTCCGAAGTAGTCGAAGCCGATGTTGAACCAACGGTACACGGAGTTGTGTATCTCGAAGTACTTGTCGCAGATCTGCCGCGGGGACACGCCCTCCTCCAGCGCCTGCGGACACGGGCACTCGTCTATATTTCTGTTGTTGTGTCGCTACTCGGTCATAGAACGTAGGAGCGTTGGCGCGAATGTCATTCCATTGATAATTAAAAATAAGTTCATTGTGATCCCGAAAACGAATTAGTTTACATTTATCAAAATTAAGTGACTTCGTCGATTCATTGTACACCATTGTAGAAAAACAGGTAAGATCATTTTGCAACAACTATCCAATTCATTTTCAATTACTTTCCAAAATTTGCAATCGTCCGCATATAAGAGAAACGGTTGATACTAAATACTGATTTAAAATCATTAACAAAAATATAAAAAAGAACAGGTCCAATGTGTGAACCTGGTGGAACACCTGAAGGAACATTAAGAATACGCGATTCGTATCATCAATATCTAAGAATTTGAGATCTACCACAAAGGTAATTAGCGAACCACTTCATTGGTATACCATAATATACAGATTACATAGTTTTCGATTTGACAATTTATTCAGCAAAAATGAAACTATCGAATGCTTTAAAAAATTTAAATACATTTAAATACAATGGATTTGTTTTCTCTATCCAAAGCGCTATCAAACTAGCGGTAAAACTGCCCATTTACTGTAAGCCGAGCGACCGTTACAAAGCTAAGTTGTTTTGGAATTATAATTTATCAATTTGTGAACGTAATAGATCAAGAATTAAACTTTCAATTGTTTTCTTTCGACGCAACGTGGTTTATATTTAATTGGGAATGTATCAGTTATTAAAGAATGATTGAAAATAATTGATAAAAATACAATAAATTTTAGGCACATTTTTCGGAATGAAGTCAGGGCCCACATTTTTCGCTTAATTTCAATACCTTTCAATCTAGTAAGAGGTAGTGCCACACTGCATTCGAATTGGGCAGGCACGACCGGGGAGGTACCTCTCGCTTACACGAGACTGGCGTAAAGTGACAGCTGTGTGCGACAGCACACAGCTGTCACTTTACGCCAGTACGCACCACCAGTTTACGCCAGTACGTACAGTACAGTGTGTAAGTAGCCGGTGGCCCATGAGGTGGGAGGAGAAAGGAGGGTAGCGCATCTGTATAGCCTCTATGCGGATGTTTGTGGGCGTCGATAGTCATGAAAATGGCTCCGGCTCCTCGTTTGCCCTCCTATATCATAAAAAAAACCTTATTCTATATTGCATCCTGAGTTATTAGAAAAGTTGCATAGTCCGCTAAAATGCCATACACATCTGGCGATACATCATCTGTAGGAGCAATATAGCATAAATGAATATAGTCAGCGAATAAATTAACAATATCATATCAACCGAATTCGGCAGCATGCATGCTGCAGTGTGGCACTACCTCTTACCATAACAACATTGTAAGTTTAATTTCCTATATGTCTTGGTTGCCTGGGAGAAATTACTGCATAGTAATAAAGCCGCTTTTGTGGACATTTACGTATTCAATTGTTCTTGTGTATTGTTAAAATTTTTGTATTGTACACAATAAAGAATATTTCATTCATTCATTCATTGTATTCGGAAGGCCATGGCTTGATTTTTTACTATTTACATAACTCAAAAAGATTTAATATCTGAATAAATTGACCTCTGGAGATTATCGATTTTATTGTTTTTATTTTTACGCAATTGTTTTTTACATTCAGCTCGTAATCTTGAGAATTCAATTTTATCAGCCAGTTGTTTTGAACATAAAATGCACTTGTTACATACTTTAAACGAATTAAGTAATATTTTTTATCCGAAAAGCTCGATTTAGAATCATTAATCACTTTTTTTATGCGAGCTATCCGAGCCATTTTTATGACTACCGACGCCCGTAGACATCCGCATAGAGGCTATACAGAGGCGTTGACCGCCTTCCTCCTCCCTCCATGGGCCACCCACTACTTACACACCGCACTGAACGCAACAGCTAAGCTGTCACTTTACGCCGGCCTCGTGTAAGCAAGAGGTTACCTCACGGTCGTGCTTGGAAACTATGGAAATTATGGCGCGCGTAGGAGAATATGAATATTGTGTCACAAGCGAGGACAGTTCTACATTTCTACCGCGTGTTTTCCACTCGAAATGTAGTAAAATATAGACGCACAATATACTAAATTACCAGCTTTATAACGAAAAAATTTGAACACATTTAAAATAGGTATATAACTGGATTTTAAGGATAATAATAAACATTAATTATTGTAGAATCATCGATTGCGTCATACTTATAGCTACAAAAACAAGTTGGGTTTTTTTCCTCGACAAAATTCGAGGAGATACCTCACCTTGGTCTCCGTGGCTGTGCCGTACTCGTCCGTGCCGCATATGTACAACGTGTTGTAGTCACAGAGCCGGCAGTACCTGCGTGCATACGGGGTATGAACCACTGATCTCCATATCATGTGGATATCGACTAAGACCAAAAAAAATAAATAGAATTTGCTGTTCATTCTTTAGAGCAGTGATTCTCAACCTTTTTTTTGTTGCGGCACATATTTAACGATTTCAAAATTTGGCGGCACACAAAGAAAAAGATAAAAATTATTTACTTACTACAACACATTGCATAAATAGGTTATGGCAAAAAATTTAAATATACGAAATACTACAATAATAACTTTTTAAATATTTTCCTTTTTAAATGATATAATTTAATAATATTAACATTAATATTTGCAAAATTTGGCGGCACACTTTTGAAATTTGGCGGCACACAAAAGTGCCGCGGCACAGTGGTTGAGAATCACTGTTTTAGAGTATTAATGTTGAGAAATTTCAACTGTCAGAAAATTGCAATGGCGGGAGCGCATGCGCACAATATTGCAATACTTAATAGCTAATATATATTTTAGTTGACTCGTCAATAACTCTGGCATTGTTGTTCAAACGGCGTCAATGGCGAACTACATATGAGACAACTCTCAGTCGTGACCAATACTTCTGAAATTCTTTCAGATGTTCTGTAACAAGTACAATGCAGCCAAATCACCTCTCGGTAACAAGTTACCTAACAATGACTTGTGTTTAGTAGCACACACTTTAGCTACCGAATAACTGCTACGAGTTAGCGTGGCTCCATTTTCCTTTGTCACGTAGCATGTTGCTGAACTCACATTTTTATGTCCTAACCGCTAAAGTTTTCACTGCAAACGTCTCAGCTATCCATTTACACAGAGATCGGTGTACCTGGCGAATATGTCCGCGGAGAGCACGCAGCCGATGATGTTGCCGAGATGCGGCACGTTGTTGACGTACGGCAGCGCGGACGTGATCAGCACGTTCTTTCGCCCCTTTACAGGCAGCCTGGAAGAGAGAACTACGTGAGAGCGACGGAGACTGGACTCCTTAAGAACATGATCTTCTGCAGGAGAGGCCTGGATGTGTCAGTTACGATAAGCCACTAAAGTCTATCTCAATCTCTAATCTGTTTAATTTTTTTTTTATACCATCATAATTTAAAATGTCCACAACACACTGACGAACTCTTGATACTCTGCAGTAGTACACTCTGTGTGTCGATTTCGTCACACCATTGAAGTATATTCGGACAAGCGTGATGTGTAAAGTGAAAGGATCAAGTACGCCCGGCCGGTTACTGTTTCCCACAATTTTCGTCGGCGGCGTCGGTAGTCATGAAAATAGCTCCGACTGCTCGTTTGCCCCTTATACTATAAAAAAAAATGCAAAAGTAATAGACCTTTTCGGAATTTTAATTGAATTGTACAGGCCAGTACGTGCTATGGGAGAGGCCTATGTCCAACAGTGGACTGCAATAGGCTGATGATGATGATGATGATTTACAATGTACTTACACAACTTTCTCCTGTTTCAATGGCTCCTGCAGTCTCTCGATGCCGTGCAGCCAGCTCTCTCTGGCGGCTGCGACCTCGTCGGCGCTGGGGCCGACAACTTGAGATTCGTCCGGACTTCTGGGAATACAAAAAGTGTGTGCTTTAGACCACACAACTGAAGTCAAACTTAATTATTGATTTAATACACAAATTCACTACCGTAGTTACAATGACATAGCATGTTATATATTATTTATTTTTTAAAATACAAAAAAGTTTCACTTAAATCGAATTTGAATGACAACTTGTTTGTTGGCGAGGGGAAAGATGCGTGCGAAACGCGAGTGATATGTGGAGAAGTAGGTAGGTAGTAGTAGTCTTAGTAAAACGCGCACTTAGAACACCCAACTAGATGTGACCTAGTAGGGTAAAAGTCACCGCAAGCTACCTGCCTACATATACTATGTACAGAGTGGCAAGTCGACAAAATGCCACGGGCTAGAAGTCAGAAGGGGTCCCGGTCAGAGAAGAATTCGTAGTATTGTACCACGTTATCTTTTTTTTTTATGGTATAGGAGGGCAAACGAGCAGTTGTAGCCATTTTCATGACTACCGACGCCCATAGACATCTGCATAGACTTCAGATGCGCTGCCCCCCTTTCTCCTCCCACCTCCGTGGACCACCGGCTACTTACACACCGCACGAAACGCGACAGCACAGCTGTCACTTCACGCCGGTCTCGTGTAAGCGAGAGGTACCTCCCCGGTCGTGCCGGCCCAATTCGGCTGCATGCAAGCATGCAGCGTGGCACTACCTCTTACTATAATCTATCTATCTGCCGCTAAATGAACTTACCCAGCGGGAGAGACCACACTGGTCAGCTGGGGTGGCCCGAGCGCGGACTGCGCGCCGAACGGCCCCTCCGGCTTACCGCCCCATTGTTTCAACGCTTCCTGTTACAGAATATTTTATGTAGAATTCTTAAAAAAAAGATAGAAAGAATTTTATTTGCCAAGACTATGGATATTACAAAACAAAGATGTTTAATACAATCTGCCTACATTCTATAAACCATCAACTAAATAGTACCTAGAGGTACCTAGGTAATTAAAAATGTATCTAGTAATTTCCTGTGAAAGGAATAGAAAATGGATGTAAAGCTATTTTGTTACAAATACCAACAATATTTTTTTAAAGCTCCTTTTGCAGATCAATTTGACATCCTTTGACATAAGCCTATGTCAAAGGACAACACTACAAACCATAAACTGCCGATGACCATAAACTTTACTTATTAATTGTAAAAAGCAATGTTCGTGAGTAAAGGCTATTTTTATTTTATTTTATTGCAGATCAATATAATATTCTCAACTTGTCCATGGTTGAGGAACACTTTCTTTTACATGTTGGTCTGAAGAATACATTGAAAGATAATAAATAAATACATTGATGATGATATACATTTTCACTGATCCTATATCAATAATGCTTATTAAAAACTGCTTGAAACGCGCATAGCTGTCATTTACCGGTGCTATCAAGTGAGTGAGAGGTACTGCAAAGCAGTATTGCCTTGCCACTTACTATAATACCTTACCTGAATAGCTTTAGCAGCAGCTAATTCCCCACACCAACGGTCGATACTCTTAGTTTCCACAAAGTAAGCTTGTTTGAGATCTTTGTTATAATACAACGGGTATAGTGTGCTCCATATGGATATATCCACTGTAGACAATTTATCCTGAAAGCAATCAAATATTCAAATTAATACAAAATTAATATTACAGAATAAATAGAGAAATGTTTGATCAAGGAATGGTTAACTAGATGAGATGTAGAATCATTTTTAACTAATGTAAAATGTGTTTCAACTAATGTCTGCAGCTTTAGTGCAGAAGATTATTGCAACAATTCTCACAAGACAAGGAAATATTCACAAATAGAACTTTATTGTTAGGTTAGTTAACTTATTCTTGTAAATGACTGGGGCCATGGTTAAGCCTAGGCTCCACCCTCTTAAACCATGACAGCAATGTTCTGTAAAATTAACGCCTTAAAAATCAACATACGCCGGCTACATGCACAACTAAAAGCATGAATCATTGTCATATTCAGCATGCAAGCAATAGAGTAGAACAAGCAGTAGTACAATCGGACTAAATGTTTAGCTTCTTGAATTAACAAATGCATATAAACATTAATATATTTTTTTAATAAATCAAATACTTACCCCAAGTATATACTTATGTTTAGATAGATTGCTCTCCACAACTGCAAGTAAAGTCTGTAATATTTGTTTCAAGTCTGATCCAACAGACTTGCTTGACACTATAGCAGCTACTGTGGGCTGTAACCGTGTCGCTTCCCATTCCTGCATTTGATGACTGAAAGTGAATTAAATAATGGTGATAAAGGCTGCTAATATGTTTAATTGATGTCCGGCTATTTGGTCTAGTGCCAGGCATGATGATGATGAAATTGCTAACTACTGCTAGAATAGTTTTTGATGTACATATTGAAAGAGTATGTCCACCTTAAGAAGGAAGCTCATAAGGATTCAGTTTAGATATTGTTTTGAAAGCTTAATCACATTTTCCAACTTGACAAGTGTTCTTCCCTATGTAATTAAAAACACAACAACAAGTTTGTTACTACAAATTATATGCTTAAGCTAAGATAATGCATCATGTCAAGTCATGCAAGTAAATTTAAACTTTCCATTCCTGTTACAAAATTAAATAAAACTAAGCTTCATTAATGCTGGTTTTAATTTATTGCTGTGTTAGAAATATATTGCATGCACTCGACTGGGTCAGCATAACAAGGCAGGTAGCCTGTACTCCCAAACATACCATATTGCTATTTGAATTGACTTTGGCTGAAAAAATATAGAAGCCACTTTCCTAATAACTAGTGATATTTAGTAGTAATAGTCATGATAGGAGTAAGTATTATGAAGGAGAATCAATAACTTACATTTTATTTACAGTGTGTAAGACACTCTACAAGTGTTATTTATTAAAAATGGCCTCACATATTTTAATAAAAATTAATAAAAAGAAAATTTCAAATTGATTACTTTAAAACACAAAAAGGTATCATATAAATTTATGATTCTTGGAACTGCATTGCATAGCTAAAACTTACCACTGGCCATTATCCATCAAATCAATTATAGGGAATAAATACTGTGCGGCAGCATTACTACTGAAGAATGTCACATTTTCGTCTACCTCCAGGATCGGCAGGCATTTTGGTCCTGTGAACACGTCTGCAATGCAGACCAGAGCTGAGTCTCCACACCGAGTTAGTCCAAGCTTTATATTGTTAGTAACATAAATAATGATAAGGTATAAGAGATGAAATGGTTTAAATGTGATATGTTTTTCTCCAAAAATCGATAACAAAGTATCCAAGAAATGTAATGGGGCAAAAGCTTATGGGATGATGAAATTTGTTAACATTATTCAATGTATAAAATATTAAAAAGTCCCTAAATAAGAATGAAAAAAAGATTGAAACCTATTGTAAGAATTAAAGATAAAAATATGCCATTTTCATATTTGCAATACACTGTATATTATAGCGTTATACAAGGTGGATACAAACCAAAGGCATTAAATTAAACCACATGTACTATAAGTACCTACTGTTAATCGGAGACCATTAAAAAAAAGTTTACGACAAGTATACGAAAATACTTTTTTCAAACAAGTTAAATAGCGAAAAAATAAGGAAAACTTGTAAACACTCTTTGTACGCGCCGCCGCGGCCGCTAGGTAAGGTCGCTAAGCCTCGAACGGGGTGAATGACCCCGACGGACTATAGGCGGCCGCGCGATCGAACAGCTGATGGTACAGAGTGTACGAAGTGAGAAAAAACTTTAGAAAATTCCTGTGGCTAAACTATTGCTCCGATTGATCTGATATTTGTTGTGTAGCCTGGAAATTATACTCTAAATATGTAGTTTAATTTAATGCCTCTCGGTTGTATCCACCTTGTATATTATATAAAAATACAGAAACAAAGGCATGCTGGTAAATATTTTTTATTTATTAAACTATACTAGCCTCGTTCATGTTACCCCATAATTTAAAACATACGTGATCCCTTACAATATATGCACAGATTTCTTTTTATTTTATATTCTTTACATACCAGTACATTGCCAGTTTACAAGGAAAAATATACTCTACCTTCAAAAGAATATTTATGTAGCTCAATTTGTTTTCCAGCGAGATTTGCTGATATTAATAATTTAAGAGTAGCAGTATTATTATCATTAGTGTATATCTTCATTTTAATTTATATTTTTCTTTTAAATTAATAATCGTAAATACGGTACATAACCTATAGACGAGTTGGCTAATTCGTATCAATTCGTATTTCGTGAACAATTTCCTTGTCAAGTTGTCATCTGTCATGTAGTCATCACTCAACCGTGGTCTGAAACGTCAAAATCAGCCATATTTTTTACATACAAGAATGCATTCAGTCATAATACATACCGTCGTTCGTGGAGGTAATTAACGATTGAGTTTCGTCGTTGAGTTTTTTATGTAGAAATATTATTTATTTAGTAAGAGGTAGTATTTTGCAGCCGAATTGGGACGGCACTATACAATACTCGCCGGGAGTATGAGTAAGTGCAAGTTTCTGTCCCTTACATTTTACAGCTTTAATAGTGAGTGCTTAGCTGTAGCGTTTCTAGTGGCTTGTGAGTAGTTGGTGGCCCTTTGCGAAGGATGGTCTGAAGGAGTGCTACGCATCTGCAAATGCTGATGTTATAGCGCTTCGGTAGAAATCAAACGGTACCGACTATTCTCTTATATAAAATCTCTATTTAAAAATAATACTTAAGTATAATTGTACCGTTGTAATTGGACTTCTCTTTAATTATTTGATAATTATGTAAACATTTTTTTAAGTATAAGAGATAAAAACAACACAGTACATTTTAACCCATTCAATGCGGCGCTCCAAACTACGATTTCTTCTCAGTTGCGGACTTGCGGCCGCCTTTTTCAACGGGACGCTGTTATGTGTCCGCCCCACCTCAAAAGTAATCATTAAGACGCCGATCGGCGTCTGACGCACCCGGATAAGTATTCACGGAATTTTTCGTTTTTTTCTGTTCGCCAACCTTACAATTAGCTAGTAAATTGTCTACAAATATGCTTACGCGGATTTAAGTAAAGAGGTTTATTTTTGTCACAATCAGTTAAACCTGCCATTAATAGTTAAAACTTTAGAAATTAGTGTTTGTGCTAAAAATTATGGGTGAAAACAGTAAGTAAAGATAAATAATATATTATGAATCATTTTACAATAAATAGTCACCATATTTAATATATATTCGTGTTTAAATTAAATTTTCTTATTATTTGTTGATTTTGCTAGAGTATTTATTATTATACCTTTGATAACTTCTAAACTACATTAAAACATATTATGAACAAATTTTACATATTATATTTTACCATGAACTTCTTTCTTCTTTCCTTCTTTTTCTATCCTTTTTCTTCTTCTATCCTTGGTGATTATTATGTAAGGCATTTTAAAAAGATACAAATTCCTAGTGAAATAACTCTTGTTACCTTTTTTTCACTACTTTTAATTTTTTTTTGTTTATTAAGTAATATGAGAATCCAGCTACCGATTAAAGCTACCACAGAATAGAAATCTCATCTTCAATAACAGATTCTATAGTTTAATACCTAAATATATTTTTTTATAGTACAAGGGGGCAAACGAGCAGTCGGCGCCATTTTCATGACTACCGACACCCATAGACATCCGCACAGTTTATACCCAGATGCGTTGCCCCCCTTCCTCCCTCCCCCCCACCTCCATAGGCCACCGGCTAATTACACATCGCAAGCTGACACTTTAATCTGGTCACGTGTAAGCGAGAGATTCCTCCCCGGTCGTGCCGGCCCAATTTGGCTACATGCGTGCATGTAACGTGGCCTACCTCTTTCTTGCCGCCAAAAGAACCTGCGTTTCGTGCCTATAAGGAAACTGAAAAGTATGAAACAATGAAGTATCCGTATCTATTCAAAGTACATATATTTTTAATACGAAGTATCAGTTTATGCAGAACGTGATGTTATTTGTTTTTTAACTTGGATTTTTGTTTGTAAATTTATCTTACTTGTAGCTACCTACCAAGCTACATAACAGAAAATAATTTATAGCCTACGCTAAATACTTACGCGCTAAATTCCTGCTTATATACTACCTGAAGATATACATAATAGCAAGTGTACAT
>LUGF01017447.1:22658-37114 GCA_001625245.1 Calycopis cecrops | reverse complement strand
AGGGCAAACGAGCAGTCCGAGCCATTTTCATTATTATCAACGCCCCATACACAGCCGCATAGAGATGAAGAGATGCGTTGCCCTCCCCCCTCCTCCCACCTCCACAAGCCATGTTGTGGATGTCTATCTATTTCCTATCAGTATACTAATTTGTCTGGTGCAGTTTTTTATAGTGGAGCTAAAGAGCAATAGGAAAAAATCGAACAACATCCAGCCGTTTGAAAAGTTCACGTCGTCAGTCTTACTTTTACAGTACTGGGGGGAAAACGAGCAGTCGGAGCCATTCTCTTTCGCATAGGGGTTTAAAAGACGCGTAGCCCTCCTTCCTTCCGTGCCCAACTGCTCGTTTGCCCTCTTACATAAAAAAACAAACCGAGTAACGACTGTAACAACGAAATAAACCGGCGCCGCCAGCATTTGCATAATACACCCATAATATAAGTTTTATAAACAATTTTAATAAAAATGTTATATTTCTCCGCGTAACAGGTTTTGTAGTATGCAAATGAGTGGTTGTAAATAAAAAGTTAAATTAATGTGAAGAAAAGCTTTAATTTAACTTATAAATTAATAACGTAACTTGATTTGTGTGACAACAACGTGATGGGAACATAAAAACAGGATACGGTGTCATTTTGAGCAGACAAACAAAGAGGATAAAATACTTATATACAATAACACAACAAAATACAAATTTAAATAAGTTTATATAGTTTAAATAACTTTATACAGTAAGAGGTAGTGCCACACTGCATGCTTGCATGCAGCTTAATTGGGCCGGCACGACCGGGGAGATACCTCTCGCTTACACACGAGACCGGCGTGAAGTGACAGCTGTGCTGTCGCGTTTCGTGCGGTGTGTAAGTAGCCGGTGGCCTATGGAGGTGGAAGGAGAAAGGGAAGCAGCGCATATGTATAGTCTCTATGCAGATGTCTATGGGCGTCGGTAGTCATGAAAATGGCTACAATTGCTCGTTTGCCCCCCTATACCATAAAAAAAAGTTGTTATCGACAAACAACTGTCAAATGAACTAATATCTACCTACTAATATTGTAAATGCGAAAGTTTGTATGTTTGTTTGTTTGTTACTCCTTCACGCAAAAACTGCTGAACCGATTTTCCTGAAATTTGGCACACTTGGAAAGTATCTTGGAGTAACACAGGATAGTTTTTATCAAGACATCATGTTCCTAATGGATGTCATGGGATGATTTTCCATTTTCTACGGGATCGAAATTTACGTGCATGAAACCGCGGGGCGCAGTGTTAGTAGTAGTATGTAATAGTAGTAAGTAGTAAATCATAAATTCCTCCTCAGGCGTTTGTACTTTTATTTCTATACGCGCTAAATCTAAACGTCCTAACTTCACAAACTCAATGCTGTAGACAAAATTATCAAGCCCAATAATTAAATCAACCGCGATAAAATCCATTAAAGCCACGGCTTGTCAATTTTGTTATCATCTGACATTGGGATGTTACTCTCCCTCAAACAATCCACCGGAACCGCACGTACCACACGAAACGCAGGAGGTACCTCCCCGACCGTGCCGACTCAATAGGCACTTACTATATTTGTATTGAGAATTAATCAACGAAATATTTACTTTATTAATATATCCTATTAATATTATAAATGCGAAAGTTTGTATGTTTGTTTGTTACTCCTTCACGTAAAAACTGCTACACAAATGGAGGGTAACTTGGATTAACACATGTAATAGTTTTTATCCCGAAAAAATATTCCTATGAGATGCCATGGGATGATTCTCTATTTTTCATCGAATGGATCGAAATTTGCGAGGGTGAAACCGCGGGGCGCAGCTAGTAATAAATATATTATTAGGTCATGAGGACGTCTAAGTATGCAGTTCGCCTGTTACAATTTCCTCTGTAAGCAAAAACGTCACGTTAAATCGGAATTGTGTCATCCTACTTCTTACCGACATAAACGCTAAAGTTTGTGAGTGTGAATATATGTTTGTTATCCCTTCACGCTAAAACTACTGAACAAATTTACATAAAATGTATGACATATATACACGTTGATATATAGCTATAATATTCAAGTCTTATATTCTAGGTCTAGATTTCTTCTATTAGGTATACAGGTCTTGTATACTGGTACGGGTTACGTTAACACAAGTTTCAAAATGTTCTCTATCAAATAAATTTAATAATTTTTGTCTTAATTTAGAACTATCGACCCGACAGACGTTTTGACTTAACTACGAAAATTTAAACTGGTATTACCAAAATCCTTATTATGTAAAGCAAGCAACAACATAAATAACATTAACCTACTTTTATTAATCTAACTCGTCGTATACAAATAGTATTTATTATTATATGCTCTCCGGGGTTTCACCCGCGTAAATTTCGAACCCGTGGAAAATAGAAAATCATCCCATGGCATCCCATAGGACAATTTTTAATCGCGATAAAAATCCTGTGTTAATCCAAGTTACTCTTTGTGTGTGTGACAAATATCATGAAAATCGGTTCAGCAGTCTTTGTGTGAAGGTACAAACAAACAAAAACAAACATACAAACTTTCGCATTTATAATATTAGTAGGATGATTTGTATTCCAACACAACATACGACATACAATTGGTCATGTAAACAACTGTCAAGTGTTAAGTAACAGGCAGTTAAGACTTAAACGCAGTTGACATTAGAAAAGGAAAGGGATAAAATAGAATAAAACATTGTCAAAAGAGGGCTAGTGTGATATATGGAGTGAAGAGATATAGAAGTACAAATTAACATACACAGAGGCTAGTTGAAAACGCATCCGGCGAAAATAAGTTTGATGTCGATTTTCGAGACTTAAGACCAGTCTTTTCACTCTTGAGAACACGGCGTATCGAAACGTATTACAATTTTGTAACCCAAAGTTGATCGACTTAATGAACGCTGAGTAAAAAGGATTTTTTCTTTTAACTGTAGTGGACCGAACTATTAATCCTCCTAATGGGTCGCCGTATATTCACAAAGAAGTATGAAACCGCACAAAACAGCCATCACTTTACGACTACATCATGTGAGAAAGAGTTACTTACACGGTCGTACCGGCCTATTTCTGCTGCAGTGCGAAGGCCTCTTATATTTGATAATATTGGACATTTGAATGTCACATTCTTATTGTAAACAGCATAAAAATTTAAAATATTAAAAACATACAATTTTGTAAAAATAAAGAATTTATCAAAAAGATAAACTTAATTTTTATTACACCCTTTTATTAGCTTGTCTGTTATTAATAAACATAATTATAAAGTTATAAAAATTAAAATTTTTTATTCTATACCATTCTTAATAGTTAAATTATCAGCTATAAACAAAAGTGGGGTAAATGCACCTATGTTGGACGCGGACCATACATGTATTTTTTTAAATCATCGTTCGAAATTTCACTCAGTGTTTTTATAGTGGCCACAAAATACTTCTGAGTGCCAAACAACAACAACAAACAAACACTATATAAGTAGGTATTAGACATCTTTAAGTTGTCTTTTATTTAAGGCTGTTAAGGAAAATGTATACCAAAAAGCCGTTTAAAACTTGCAAATTGCTGTAATCAGTTCATCTTATGTGTCTGCTTCTTCTCCTATGATCATGAATGTAGTGTAATGATTATAACTATTAGTTTTCGCGTTATTTCCCACAGTTTCCCTAAACCATATGTACCGCACTCTGTACGCAATCGGAGTACAACCGCGATTTCTCGGAGTACAACTTTAATTATGATAAAAAACAAAGCAAAAGTGATCAACGGCTGATTTTGAACAAAAGTGGACGGATTACTGATTATGCAAACAATTGTTACCAATAACTTAGACATTTACTGTTTCAATGTAATGAAAGCCGAACCGTATTTTGAGGCACAACAGTGTTGTTTGTGTACCTCGCGGCGGGAGAGGCGCGGAGGGGAGGCGCTGAGAGTGAGACCGGAATGTGGTTCCGGGAACACGTTGACACTCTCCAAACGTTTGTACGATGAATCGCCCGAAACTTTACCTGCGCCCTCGCCCGCCCGCGGCCCCCGCGCCCGCTCTAGGATCAGCGCCGTTAGCCGCCGAAGCCTTCTATGCAGGTTTGGAAAGTACACAGGTGTTCCGTACCTTACCGCGCGGGTTGCTTGTAAACGCGCACTGCACAACCGAAAGACCACCCGAGAACTGACCCAGTTTACTGAGGAAAAACTAAAACTGACTCATTTTTCGAATTGAGCTCTTTACATTCGCTACGAAATTGAAAGCTTCCACTAGTTATATTACATCTAGTTTTCTTACAAAAAGATGAATTGACGTCGCTACACGGTTCTTTATGTCCTATAGAGCTAGATAAACGGCGCGGAGGCACTAGAGGACACAACAATGAAATATCACATTCGGGGCCGGCGCCTCACCTTGCAGTTTCTTCTCGGTTTCCCAGAACTTCTGCAGTTCGGTGAAGTACTTGTCCAATATGAACACCTTTGAAAGGCCGAGCGTGGCCATGGCGGGCGGCGCGCTCGCATCACACTCGGCGGCCGCGCCGCTCTCTGCACACTGCGACCACTCGCGACCGGGGATGGGCGCGGACTGGCGCACGCGCACTCCCCCCCGCACCCCGCCGTCCCATCACACCCACGCCTCCGGCCTATACGACACTTGTTAATATTAAACGTATATTCATAAAAACGTCTTGTGCCGTCATGAAATTCTAAACATAAATTGTGGCACAGAGAGACAAAAAGTTGATGGCCGCCGAGGAATGCCGCGTACGTCCGCCGAATACGTTTATCGGTTCGTAACGATTGAAGATAATAAGGGCAACGCTTCGGGTCTCGTCGGAGAGAGGGTGCGGCAGCCGGCAGCTGCCGGAGGCTGCGCGGCGCTGTAGGTTGTTGTTGACCGGCTCGAAGTTCTCCCGTACGAAAATATTTGCTACAACTTGTTACACATTCAATCTAACCCTACAATGCCACCATCAAGCTCAAATACCTACATAAATAACAAGAGAATACGAAGCTGATGCTGCTGTGAGCTTGTCCTCGTGTATGACGACAAATATCCAGATCTAAAAATAAAGAAAACGTTCAAACCGCTACTCTACCTGGGTGATCTCGATCTAAACGCTAACGGTTTAAACATCAAAAAAATATTTTAAATTATTCTTTTGCTAATTATTCGAATTAAAATAAGTGTATACAATTAATTTAAATTAATAAGAATAATAATTAATGAGATCTCGTAATAAAATGCATACAACAAACTTAGCGAAATGCAGATAGAGATATTTTCGTTCGCATATCATAACATGTCCCTGTTGGTATTTGAACCTGCGACCTTTCGAGGCGTGCTGTGTCCTAACAGATTATGTATTCCTGTTTTAGTTCGCAACTTATTGCGTTGTCCACGTTAGTGTTTATGCGTTAGTAAAACCTGCTCCAACACTTTTCTCACAAACTTGTTAGTTTACTAGCTAGCTTCAAATTAGAATTAAAGTGATTTTTGAAACATTTTTAGCGACGTTCGGCAGAGAAATATATCATGAATTCCCGTCAGCAAACATGCTGCATCCTATATACAGGGAAGTCAAACTGTCTGTCCATTTGTTTGTTTATCTGGTTTCATTTCAAACCGACCAAAATACCCCGAGAAATGGTTTGATCGAGAAGAATCATAGTCTTACATAATCAAAAAATTGTTTCAGATTCATCTTTGTCAACACTTGGTGCGTGTACCCCAAATAGCCCCTAACAGTTACTTAGCAATGCTACTTACATGCAAAAAGTAAATTAACTATAGAGCTGAAGGCCTACTCGTGTATAAAGACTTGCAAAGAGAATTTATCTGAGATTTGGATTACATTCTAAACTTAAAATTGTATAATTTTTGCACATAGGTAAAAAGTGATTACATAAATTAATTTTGTTTTATTTGAAAACTTTGTTTCAACAACGCCATCTATCGTAAGCACCGCTAACAACTAAGCTCAGGTTACTCGTGTTTGTCTATGTAAGCTCCAAGTAAGCTCGATGAGAGGAAAGCTTTCAAATGCAGCGAGTGACTGTAAGAGGGCGCTGTTTAGTAAGCGTGTAGCTTAGTTAAGACTTGTCTCGAGAAAATTCAAGCTAAGCGTAGTTCTCTGCTAGTATAAATGATGGAAAGTCAACTTAGATCCGTTAATTGTAGTGTGATATTGTAATGAGGTTAATAAAGTATATATCTAAATCTATATACATGATGCAAATACTTTAGGAACATTTTTACGAAAATTGCCCGGACGGAGGAGTATGAAATTTGGCACACTTATAGTTTAGGTGTACGAGAAGTGCAGAACGCTAATATTTTTTTTAATAATAATATTTATAAATTACTTTAATTTAAAAAACCTCACGCACACTACCATGCATATGACGCATTGATATATAAGACAGACACGTAATTATTGATAAAGTTTCTATGTCTTTTGCGTTAGTAAGTGTTGAAAATTTTACATAAATTGTTTACCTTGATTACGATAACATAACATGTCATATGATATTTAGCATTTAATGACAAAAAGAGCTTGACTTAGATCGATCGCTTCGATCTTCGCGGGTTCACTCGTATATTTAAATTTGTAAACCGTACTTATGGGAACCAACACATTCATGGGAAGGCTCTTGCAAAATATTTATACAAAAAAAATATAGAAATTCCTACAGAAAACAATATGCAATATAAAAACGAAACGATAATATTAACTGTATAAAATTATACCAAGCATGTTAGTGAAAACGAAATTAGAAAAAAAAGTAGAAAATATGCAAAACTCATTAGTGAATATACACACAATGTGTACCCCATTTTTAGAAGTTTTCCATTTTATGCTTAAAATAACTATAATTTTTTCGTAGATAAAAATGTTGCGCCAGTTTATGCTCGCGTAATATTTTTATCTACGAAAAATTATCTTAATAGTCTGCCTTAAATTATATTAATTAGTGGACTTTAGTTAATGTTCATATATAAGTGACTATTGTCTTTTTTGAGAAATAAATATCTTTAAACTCAACAGACAAAAATGGCCGGCCCGCTATGCACGTAGTCGTAAACTTGTGAAGTTACCCCACTAGGTAGAGAAGCCATCGGGCAGAACTTAGAGCTGTTTAAGCTTTCTTGTTATGTTATTATTTACTATAGATTTTTTAACATTATTTCTATTTAAGTAGATTTTTTTTTTATATTGTTTTAATGAAATTTTTTATATAAGTAGAATGTTAGATAAGTTTAATAAAATATTTCTGTTCTTGAGCTCGCCTATAAATCTATATATAAAACTCAAAGGTAACAGAGTGATCTATCAACGCACAGCCCAAACCACTGGACGGATCGGGCGGGGCAAATTTTAGATTTTATGTGGGCTTCCGCTAAGAAAGAATTTTTAGAAATTCAACCCGGTACCTTGGGATGTTATAGAGGATCTATGGACGTAAATTTTTATATTTCAATAAAGTGCAATAAATTCGACTTTGTTATAAATATATAAGTTAAAGAACTTAAATAATAAAATATTTTTTGTCCTTCCTTAACTTTATGAATTTTTTTAATAATTATATATAAACCTCCGTCCGAATGATTTCTTTATAGTGATTAAGTAATTATTAGAGGCACGTTAATACTTCATTAAAAATACTCCGCGTCCGCGATATTGAGATCAGTGGTAGATAGATAGTAGTGATTTTGGTTGAACATGGATTTTATAGACTAAGAGCCCGCAAAAAGCCTGTGCGATCGAATAACCTAAAATGCTTTTGAGTTAAAACTAAGAGATGTATAAAAAAATAGGTTGCTTGAGCGTATTTAGTTTTTTTTTATATTATAAGGGGCCAAAATGTCTGATCAGTGCAATGACGATTAGACCCAGGGATAACGATAAATGTTTATCAGTTTGCGGCGAAACCTAAAGGAGGATTAATCATTAGTGTATTTCTGTCTGACCCTTCATTATGGTAAGCTACATTACAAGTAAGTTCGGCTTAGGAATTATTTTTTCCGTATTTGACGTAAGCGTTACTTTTTTCTTTTTTTTTTTCTTTTTTTTTAATTGAGTTGATTAATGTGCTTAGGTTGAATGTACCCATATGCAATATTCCATTCGCGATTCCATTCTGGGTACACTCAGTCGCAGCTTATTTTCAATATTTAATGTTAATAATGATGATATAAGTTGGGTATAAGTTATAATAAAATTATGAGTTGAGTGTGGAGGGCGAGAGCAATGGGGCTATGCGATTAAATTATACAACGCACCACTGGACTCTCCTCCGATAATGACAGGATGATAAATGAAAAATGAGGTGATGTTTGGTGGAGTTGATTTTTATTATTATAAATATACTTAAATATTTTTATTATTATTTACCTACATACAATTAATAATTTTACAATATAATACTTAATATTTAATCCTATCGTATTACTATTACACACATTTTTTTTGTTAATATTATTTTAAGTTAAAGTTATTATAGTTAAAAAAAAAACAAAATTAAAAAAGAAAGCGTTATTCGATCGGCCAAAATTTGCGCTGGGCTCTGTGACCATTACCGGTGCGAACTGGTTGTGAGGGGAACCTCTGTTCAGGAGGGGAGAGGGGGGTGCAATTTAGCTAATGGAGCGATAAATTGCTCGTCGTTAATTACCGACGCGCACGCCAGGCTGCGCACGGCAGCGCCACCTGACGACCTCGATGTGATGGAAGCCGCCTCGATAATCCATTGCCAAAATATTTTTTATAATATCCGGGGGTAAACAAGAAAACGCAGCCTTTTTCATGACTCCTGACACCCAAAGACATCCGAATAGAGGATATACAGATGAGATGCCCTCCTTCCTTCTCCCACCTCGATGGGCAACAGGATACTTACACACCACACAAAACGCGACAGCACAGCTGTCACTTTACGCCGATATCGTGTAAGCAAGAGGTGGAGCTGGCCCAATTACGTTGCAAGCCTGGCACTACCTCTTTCTAAAATATCTATAAAAATTGGTCAAAATCGCTTAAATTCGTCCTGGTATCCTAGTAATATTATTGCCGATATAAGATGATTGGTGAGTGAGTTTGTTAATCGTAAAACGATTTTACAGAGGAAATTGGATAACTAGAAGTACCTACATTAATAACGCGAGGCATCTTGTACAAATGTTGAAACAAGGACACATCGCGGGCACTGATCTCTATATATGGATGGCTTATACATTTGAAATACTTTAAAAAATATGTGGCAAAACTGACGAGCAGAAAGCACCTATTACTTTTAATGATTTACAGGGTCGTAGTTACGTGCGCCGTATCAATTATACGCCCAAACGTGCATAAGCGATAATTAATAAAACTTCAAAAAAGGCCCCTAAACTAATTTCCACACGGAGTGGGCCGCCAGAGCACACTACGCCACTGATGATTTATTAACTAAATTGAACGATTTGAAATTTGACAAACTTTAAAATGCAAATTATCTACAGTTTGTGTATATCTATATAGCAAGTGCGTGGGTGCCTATGCTCTCTAAGCTATATTTTAATTAATGGGACAGTCCCTCGGGCACATCAGATTGTTCAAATACCACAAACGGCGAATTCTGCATCAAATGACATAAGTAACAAGTTTAAAATTTCTAGTAAGAGAAGTTTGATAAATTAAATCTATTTATTTATTTTATGTTATATACGCCTACAGACATCCACAACACCAGAGATTTTACATATGCGCTACCGGCCTTTGAAAAGTGATAAGCCCATTTCTTGAAGTTCCCTCAAATAAGTGACTAGTATCCTGTATACATAACTTTCTTTCAAGGTGCACTTTCACGTCGAGTCAGTTTGATATTTACAGTCTTGTCACCCTATTGTCACTGACCGTATCAGTAACAAACATGCATCAGCTAACATATATCCATATATAGAGTTCAGCGAGACACTGCGCGATATTCATGAGGTGCGACTTTATATATTCCAATTAAATCTGTCCGTCCGCGCGCGCGCTCGTAAATCTGCGCCGCAGCGTCGCGCCGCAGGGACGCAGAGCGGGCGCGTCTGCGTACACGTCTGCGTACACAACTCTGTCGCGCGTAGATTACGCAATAAATATAAATTATTACTTTGCAAGTGATTTCCCGGTATGTAATCTTGCTGTAGGATTATTTATGTTATTATCCCGGAATAAATAAATAATTATCTTCTCCATATGTATATTATTTTGATGAGCCGCTGGCCGGCACTTGTCTCCATCTACGTTACAGCGAAATAGAAATATAATCCAAAATTAATGTTTGTCATCGAAAAAATGCGAAGGTTTCAAATTTTTTCGAGACACGGCAAGATCGCTTTCCTGCGTCGATATACATAGATAAGTTTATGTACTAGTCGATATATAAAATTCTTGTGTCACAGTGCTAGTTACTTTACTCCTCCAACACGGCTCGACCGATTCTCATGAAATTTTGTGCGCATATCGGATAGGTCTAAGAATCGACCAACATCTATTTTTCATCTCGATATTTCCAGGGATCGAAACTGACGCGGGTGGAACCGCGGAGCGCAGCTAATTAATATATAAAATTTATAACTTAAGTGTTTTCCCGGCAAGTAATTTCGACCTTGCCGTCAGATTATTTATTATTATGCCAGGAATATAAATAATTAAAATTTATAACTTAACAAGTTCCTGCAGAGTTATTTCTTCGATCTTGCTAATCCCTAAGTGATTCATATTATTATTTTACTAGCTATGTCCTGTGATATCCCACACGTAAAATCAATTTAGACAGGTTAAAAAGTAATTTCAGATTGTAATCTTTTTGTGTACGAAACTAGGAATTTCCTCTGAAATTGACTATAATTTCAAGTCAGGAGGAGGGTGATGATTTTTGAGTTATGGTGCCCATAGCCTTTCCTATGTATTTTCGTGTGACAAAGCATGTGACGGAGTACATTAAAATAATGTAAATCGTAAAGGCTTTTTGTCTGTTTTAATTAATACATATAATACAACTATGGTTTTTTATGGCATAGAGGGGGCAAAAGAGCAGACGACGATTTTTATTACTGCCGACGCCCATAGATAGAGGCTATACAGATTACAGATGCGCTGCCCTTCTTTCTCGTCCACCTCATGAATTGTAACCAATAATTATTTAATAAAATAATAACACATGTGTTAAACAGCCGGTAATATTTGATTTATAATGTAACGTTTGTGCCGTGTACTGAACGCGATACAAAAGTATCTTCGGAGATAATAACGAATAGGATGTGAAGTCGAGATAAGAGTACGCGGCGCGAGATCGCTTCCGAGAACAAGGCGATCTACAGGCGAGGACATGTCACACTGATGCTTGTGTTTTATTGGTTATTAGAAACGACGGTATAAACAGACATACCACTGCCCTGGCTGCACAATACGCGACATATACCGTGTAAGGTTGCAGTAATACTATAACACATTTAACGGCTTTTAATATGATATGAGCCAGTAATAAAAACACTTTATTTACAAACTAGTAGACACGAGCCCACTTCTTTTGTCGTCAAAAATTTAAAAAAAATGTAACCGATTTTATTTCCTGATTATGGTCGCCGCACACTTATCAACTCGGAAAGGTTTGAGGATTGTATAGAGTATGTATAAATATACATAAAAGTGGCGTCTATTACTTGATGAATATTTATAGTGATTTGATTATAAATATTCATCGAGAAGCAGACGCCACTTTAATCTATATGTATACTAATATCTATCTGTGTTTAACACGCTTTACTAGTCGATGTATTTTGATTTTTTTTTTCAAGTGGGACAGCTCACACGACGAAACTTTAACATCCGCACGTTATTTATATATTATTACTAGCTTCGCTCCGCGGTTTCACCAGCGTAAATTTCGATCCCTTGGAAAATAGAAAATCATCCCACGGCATCCTAAAGGAACATTTTTTCGGGATAAAAACTATCCTATATGGTAACCCAAGTTACCCTCTAGTTATGTGTGCCAAATTTCATGAAAATCTGTTTAGCAGTTTTTGCGTTAAGGAGTAACAAACAAACAAACATACAAACTTTCGCATTTATAATATTAGTAGGACTACTAGCTTAGCTCCGCGGTTTCACTCGTTTAAGTTTCGATCCCGTGGAAATATCGACGTGAAAAATAGATGTTGGCCGATTCTCAGACCTGCGTGATATGGACACAAAATTTAATGAGAATCGGTCGTACCGTTTCGGAGGAGAATGGTAACATTGTGACACGAGAATCCTATTAATATTATAAGTGCGAAAGTTTGTATGTTTGTTTGTTTGTTTATAACTTCTTCACGCAAAAACTTCTGAACCGATTTTCATGAAATTTGGTACACACATAGAGAGTAACATGGATAAACACATAGGATAGTTATTATTCCAAAAAAATGTTCCTCTGGGATGTCATGGGATGATTTTCCACGGGATCGAAATTTGCGCGGGTGAAATCGCGAGGCGCAACTAGTTTTATATATATAGAGATATTACCTTCACTTCATCCCACATATAACCAGCTGCTTACCATACTAAAGGTTATTAAGTAAGCGAGAGGTACCTCCCTGTGGTTCTATTGGCCAACACGGAGTACATGGATATCTTTTGTTTGTGCGTGTGCACGAAAAAGCTCGAAACAAATCAGAAATGAAAACACGTCTTACCTTGATCCTCCGTCATGACGCGGACATTTTCAAACCCACTGACACTGACGGTACAATAATTACTATAATATCTATAAAAAATAACTAAACAATCACGTTGTCTTGGCGTCAGTGCGCATGACAAGGCTTACGCGACTACAAAAATGACACGTCAGACTAAATGACGAGTTGATAGACACGCTAGACGTGTCAGTATTAGGTTTAGCAGAAGTTTTCGGTTTTACTACAATTAATAATTCGTATAACAAAAGAACTGAAGCTAGTGATGACGTCCAGTCCAGTGGAGTACCGGACGCCGTACCGCGCGGTCCGACACCGTGCCGAATGAGTTTCTGATGGCACGCGTCACGCGACCGACATGCTGTCTCAGGTGAGGGGCATAACTGTACCGGGGGCCGGGCTAAATTCATTAGATGAGGCCCTGGCCCTGACATGAGATTAAGGAACGGTAGGGGCCTCCAGCGCCCCCTTCTGGGCAGGGCGTTTGTGGACTTGCCACCAGTTACGGCACTGCTTATTTGTTGTAGCCCTATCTTTTAATAGTAGGTAAAAGTAGTAGTAAAAAAAAAGGTTTTTTTTTTTTAATGGCATAAAGGGGCAAACGAGCAGTCGGAGCCATTTTGATGACTAACGACGCCCACAGACATCCGAATAGAGACTATACAGATGCGCTGCCCTCCTTTCTCCTCCCACCTCCATGGACCACCGGCTACTTACATACCTACAGGGGAAAATGTGTATCCTTTTGATGCCTGCCTACGCCCATAGATATCCGCCTAATGGCCATGTGACTGGACACAGCTTTTTTTTATGGTATAGGGGGGCAAACATCCGCATAGGGGCTATACAGATGCGCTGCCTGCCTCTCTCCTCCCACCTCTACGGGTCTCCGGCTACTTACACACCGCACGAAACGCGACAGCACAGCTGTCACTTATTTATTATATTTATTTTTCGATTCAATTAGAATATCTATTGATCTGTTTGAAATTGTTGTATTACCCCACGTATCTGAATATATTTCTTTTACGGTATAGGGGGGCATACGAGCAGTGGGAACATTTTGATGACTACCGACGCCCATAGACATCCGCATAGAGACTATACAGATGCGCTGCTCTCCACCTCCATGGGTCACCGGTTACTTACACATCGCACGAAACGCGACAGCAAAGCTGTCACTTTACGCCGGTTTCGTGTAAGCGAGAGGTACCTCCCCGGTCGTACCCAATTCGGCTGCAATCCAAACATGCTGTGTGGCACTACCTCTTTCTAATATGTTATATATTCTGATTCGGGGCGAAATACAACAATTCGAGATGAAGGAACTTGTTACTGGTAGGCGATAGAAGAATGAGGAAAGAGTCATTTATGTAGTATGTGGTTACTATATGTGTTGTCTATGTTTAGTCATAGACTTTATTCTGAATACTCATACCATAGATGATGTCTATGGTTAGGTACAGATGACAAGAGAGAGAGGGATGTTTGCGTAGACAGAGAATACTGATATTACGTCCATGACTTGGTGACAAGCATAGATAATACACTATATACTGAGAGTGACAAGCTTATCACAGTAAGTAGAGAGCTGCTGATTACCAGTAAAGATTAGGCAGCAGCTATCAACTCTGATCTGTCAGACTTGTCCTACTTCCACTTTGCATGTGTGTAACAGTATGCTTGTTCCACATGAGCAATCTGATAGATACCTCTCGCTCTCCTAATATCGTTAGAAGAGTT
>LUGF01017435.1:0-10826 GCA_001625245.1 Calycopis cecrops | reverse complement strand
TACATGCGATGGGGCGGTGGCAGTGCCGGCTTGAGTGCCGGAACTGTTGACAGCGGTGGCACTGCGAGGGTCCCTTGTGTCCTCGCCACGCTGTCACTTCGACTCCGGGGATGTTCAAGAATTCCTCCACCTGGTAAATGTCCGGGATGGTTCCTGGGGTCCGGCGGAGTACCACAAGGAAGATACAACCGGGCCGGCCCTGCCGGGCCTGGATGGGGCGAACGTACTCCGGAGAGAAGCCACGTCGCTCCAGTTCGTCCTTAATGACCTCCGGCGGGGTATTCTGTAGGAGGCCGCGTATGGATATCTTCAAGCTCTTCTCAGCCGGCAGGGAGTAGCTGAACCAAGCTACTCCCTTTGCCTTCTCGAGCGCGGTCAGGTAGCGCTGGAGGGTGCGAAACTCCGTCTCTGACTGCGGGGTGAAGCGTACCCCCCGGCCACACGGTCGGGCGGTCGGTGGGTGGCCGAGCTGTTTGCGCAGCTCGGCAAAATGCACCGTCCAGTCCGGTAGGTGCTCCACAATGAGAGGCGGGAAACGCCTCCGTCGTGAGGCGGTTGCGGTTGGGGCTGCCTGCGGGGCGGAAGAGCCCGCAGCGGGCAGTGTAGTCGGCGGGCGCGCCGGCGACGGGCAGGTCGCGACGGCGGACGGAGGCGCCACAGCGACGTCCACGTACCGCTTGGCCGGCGGCGAAGTGGACGTGGACGCGGCGGGCGCAGCAGGTGTAGACGGGTCGGGCACAGGCCGGGCGCGCTTGACCGGGTTCCTCACCCGGGGGTCACGCGGCGGGCTGCGCTGGGGCTGCGGCGCTGGCAGCTTGACGAAAGTCGCGGGCGCAGCAGTACCGGTCGGTCGGCCTGTAGGGCTCGGCTCCCGGCTCGAGGCTGAGGAGCTTGGCATCGACGAGATGGAAGTCCCTTGCGATGACGACGTCACCTGATACCCTTGGGACCGGATTTGGTCGACCTCGGCCTGGTAACGCTGTCGTGGCAGGGTATTCTTCATAAGTGATCTGTTTACCTTAAAGGTAAGTAGGGTGTCCTCCTGTCTTCGCCGGAGCTCGGCGGGTGTAAGTCCCTCACCCCCCTTGCGAGCAGGTTCGGAGTCGGCATCGGGCGTCGCCGTACATGCGGGTGTGGAGAACACTTCCCCTCTCCCCGATGTCGACGGCGCACTGACGCGAGTCGTACTCGCGGGCGGTGGTCCGGGCACTGATGCAGAGGTGGCAGTAGCCGGCAGATGGGGCTCGTCGAGTTGCATCGACGGCGCGCGAGATCGAGAAGTCGACCTCGAGCGCGCGGCCTTCTGCTCTGAGGAGCCATGGGGTCGCGGAGTCTTCTCCATCGCGTAGACGTATAACGCGAACGCGGCGGAAAGTCACGCGGGGCAAGTTAACACAAATAAGCGTCTTTGAGCGCACAAAACATCACAAAACACGAAAAATGAACACTGGGCACCTCAACACGTGATCGCTCAGCGACCGCGCTGGCTTGCGCGGCCGCCGGGAGTCAGGATGGGAGCACCTACGCGCGAAACGAACTAATTATCGCTTAGTTGAAAATCAACTTCACGATAATTATTAGTAAACCAAAAAGTAGGAAAAAGCCAAAGCGATCGTCACGTGCACAGGGAAATCGCTACGGAGCAAACGTCGTGTGCGCGTGAGATGGGCCGATCCACCCATCCCCACATTAGACAAACATGACTTTTTATAGTGGCGTGATTTGCTAACTACCTGCGAACATATAAATGTATCTCATAACAAGTCACAACATGTAATTTAGCGAACGTCATCGAATAATGTTGCCAGGGTGCAGCTTTTTCTCCTAACCCGGCCTCTCCTTTTATTCCCATTTTAAATAAGATCCCTGACTAATATTATTTCTTGAGCATTAAAAAATAATTTATCAGTTACTTATATAAACCGACAATAATTAGAAGTAATAAACCAAAGAACTAATAAGCAAATAAACCATCCGTTCTACTTAAAAGATACGGAATGGCATAGCATGGCGTCTACGAATAAAACAAGTCTATGAATCCGTACACGTGGTAAAACAGAATCGTCCGTACTTGAAAAACTAACAAAGTTATTTTTAACATGGTATCCAGTACTACCCACAGTTATCTAATGAAAATTGCTTTCACAAATACAACAAAATGAACATGACGGTACTTACATCAAAAATCCCATATTGTAGCGTAATTTGCAAAATGTTTAAGGACATTTTAAGCAAGGTCATTACTCACTTAAATCAACGACTGTTAGTGCAAATATCATTTGAGAGCGTTTTGATTTGAATCCCGCTTCTGAATTTAGCCACCAGAGCCGAAAATAGAAATAAAAACCATATTGAGCTCAAATTATTTACTTTACCAGAGGTTCGTAAGTCTAGAAATGACTCCTGGGAGGCGATGGCCTCCTTTTGCGAGACGGTAATGTCCCAGAAGGAGGGCGCTGGGCAAGCCAGGGAGGTGGAGAATTACCTACGAACGACGGGTGGGGGTGCGGCAAAGGCGCAACTCGCAACTTACTTCGTCTCTATAACTGGGGCAAGGAGTTAGGATGAGATCCTGACCCTATTTCACGGCCTCGACGTCGGAAGCGGCTAATCTAGGCTGCCAGATTAGCCCTACTGTTTTGGAGATGTCCGGTCCTTTACGGGGGACTGGCCAGTCGCCGAGGTGCCCTGTTGCTGACAGATCTGGGGCACCTCTGTATAGGCGACCGAGGACACCCGAGGGATTTTAGGGGGTATTTGGTTTATCCGGGAGTCTGAAACACATCCACCGGTCCGGTGGCAGTGCGTAAATGCATTTCCCCGCGAGAAAAAATAAAGTCTAGCAATGACTGAGACAAAGAACCACCGAAAGAAATCCCAGTCTTACAATAATTAGTCACTATTAACATAATTTCTACAATACTTTTACATATTTTCAAAGGAATAATATTATATGCATGAACTAGTCGTTAACACTTTCACTCTTGATAAAATAAACAAACTTACATACAGTACGACGGGAATACCTGCCAGGTCAGCGAGTAAAACGTAAATCATCCCACACTGGGCAAACATGATCTTTTATAGTGGCGTGATTTGCCAACTATCTGCAACCTATAAATTTATCACATAAGTCACAACATGTAATTTAGTCGCCGTAGCCGAAACCGGTAAGTACTACATTAATTAGGATATATAATATTATTTTAATAAGATAGAATATAAACCTTCGTTTTATGGTCACCAATTGGACACTGATATTCCACACCCGGGTTAGGTTGCAAGCGGCACAATCCTGGAAAATTGTATAAGCTCTATTTTAAATACATATGGCACAATACAATAAACAATATACATAACGCTGCACGTGTTATATAAAATAAGCACTTTAACTGATGATATGAAGTCCAAATGCTAGTCCTCACGCTTCTTAATGTTATTTAGAAATTAAACGGGTCAAAATGATAGAATTATGAATTATCTAGCTGCTACAATACTAAATTACTACCCTATGCACATTTCAGTTCCTAATGTGGGTGACAGACTAGATAAAAAAACATATATTTTTTTAATAAATTTTAACCTTAACAAGCTTCTACTCGTACAACATGGTGGAGGTAACACGAACGGACAGCGGAGTCTTAATAATACGGTATCGATTGACCCTTTGGGTACAGAACCCTAAAACTTAAGTATAAATTATTATTGTTGATGATTTAAATTAGATTTCTAAAGAATGTAAGTATTCTATAAATGAAAACTTACGTCTGCACTTAGGATAATCATTATACCACACGCCTTTATCGCAGATGACGACATTGTCTTCCCTGTCGAGCTGATACCCGGGGTCACATGAGTACTCAAATAAAGCTGGCCCCGCCCCGAGTCTAGAGCTGGTTCCGTCATCCAGCACCACATATTTCCCGTGCACGGGAAGCGGCGGGGACATACATTTCTCTGCCACGCGAATACTGAAAAAATATTTTTTAATTAAACATACTAGCTTGAGCGATATGAATAGCATTTCTTCCTTGCAGCAAAAGTCACGTCTGTTTCCGTCGTGCACTTAATTGTTAGTTATTAAACTACGTAGAGGAACTCGATTTAATATTTAATAATTGGCTAATTATACTAAATAAATTATATGTGTATTGTGTTTTGTTAAATAATATATTTTTTATTACTATTTCCACTTATTAACTAAAATTACATTTAATAAGACCGGTTTGCGATTACTAGTTTATTGCAGTCAATACTGAGAAGTTAATTGTTTATATTACATTACTTTTTAGAGATAAATAAGCAGCTTCATCGAGATTTGGCTAGTTTTTTTACAGAATGTTTTTGGTGGGATTCTGGATAAGACTAGACGGAACATTCTTTATAGGTTAGTGGGTGCAAGTCAACGACCAAGTCACACAACATTAACTTAATAATAAAGAAATCGCAGTAAGGAACCTTAGACTTGGCACGACTTTGTCCAGATTTCATTACTTTTTAGAGATAAACAAGCAGCTCCATCGAGGCATGGCTAGTTTTTTCTACAGTATTTTATGACGTGAATAGTGAACATAGCTTAACAATATTAATCCTGAAGTTATTTTGAATTTTTATATCAAACATTGATACCTCAAAACCCAGTCAAAATCTTGGAATGTCAAACCGAGTGACAATAATCAAAAAAATATATTCTAATATTGAAGCTGGAGTAATAATACGGTACGGTAGAATTAGAGCTAGATCGGGCGAAAATTAATGTCAGCGAAGAAAAGAGACTAGAAAATTTCAATTTAAATAGTGATAACGACGATATAAAAACGAATTGCTCAAAAACTCTGGAAAAACATAAAAAAATGGTAAATACAGAAAAGAACCCTCAAATGTTTATTGATCCCGTGGGTAAATATACATTGAGCTATATGGTAGCAAAAAATAATACATTATATAAGTTGCTAGCTGACTCGGCAGGTTAATCTGCCGAGTCAGCTAGCTAGATCGTATTTACTGAATAAGTCATTGTTCAGGCTTTAGAGAAAGAGACTGCTATTACAAACTGCCTAGGGGAATAAAAGGGGGTTTGACATTTTGACCTTGACTAGTTATGAAGTGTAACATATTTTAAGTGCTTAGTGCTTTTGCCTTAGACTTGTAAAGAGGAGAAACGAAGTGCAAATATTGTGTGTTGAATTTTTATTTCTAATACATTTTTATATTTTTTCATGTCTGTGAGCAACTAAACTGGTCGTTGAAACCTGCGGCGTCAGCTGCACGTCTACGGCGAGCGGGGCGCCTCACGGGCACCTCGGCTTCGCCGGTGCTGTGAGCACCTGTGCTGTGAGCGCCTGTGTTGTGAGCGCCTGTGCTGTGAGCGCCTGTGCTGTGAGCGCCTGTGCTGTGAGCGCCTGTGCTGTGAGCGCCTGTACTGTGAGCGCCTATGCTGTGAGCGACTGTGCTGTGAGCATCTATGCTGTGAGCGCCTATGCTGTGCGTGCCTGTGCTTTTTTTTTAAATTAAATTTGCACAATACACCTGCTGCTTCCGATGTGGAAGGATGCTGCATCCTTAAAACTAATGGTGATTTTATTACATTATTACATTATTACATTTTTTTTTCCGGGTCTGGCTGGCATATGGCCTCCAGCGCGGATTGGGAGTCGCTCAATATGCTTGCATGTTTCTTGGCTCGGATCAGTTCTGTGGCGCGGAGCACTGCTACAAGTTCCGCCTGAAACACGCTACAATATTCCGCGAGCTTGCGGGTTGAATACCTTACCTCAGACCCTTTCTCCCAAACCGACACTGCCATTCCCACCCTTCCGTCTATTTTTGATCCATCGGTATATGCTGCGGTGGTCTCGCCGAGAGCGCATAGATCATCAATAGATGTGACTTTTCCGAACGTCTTTTTTCCCCTTTTAGCAGGATGTGGATGCTCTAGAGGATGGTATCTGGTTTCGAGCGTCGCATCTGGCCACTCCTCCAGAGGTTTCCCTCTTTTTACCTCGTATAAGCTTTTCTGCTCGTTGGCTCTAAGGTCTAAAAGCAGGATCTAGGCAAGCAGCATGCAAGAATTGTACAAGCATGTCCTATGAGCTTTTATTATTCTAATAGCGAATAGTCTTGATATTCTTTTGGATAGTCTTTTTCCGTGCAGCATCACCCCAGACGCTGGCCGCGTATAGAATTGTGGGCTCAACGACTGTCTGCTATATGGTACGGACTATATCTGTGTTAAGTCCCCAGCTAGCCCTCGCAGCTGATGAGACCATTTTATATAATACAATGGCCCTTTTTGTCGCCAAATCTAGGTGTTCATTAAACGTGAACTTCTTATCTATTGTCAGCCCCAGGATTTTTATGGAATCTCTCAGAGGTGTGCCTCCCATCTCAATGACGGGCGAGTCGTACTTCCGTCTACGAGTGGATAACATAGATTGCGTTTTATGGGCTGCGAATCTCAATTTGCTTTTTTCGCCCCAGATTCGGGTTTTTTCCAAGAACTCATTCATTGCTGACCGCACCTCTCTCCCCTCGGATCTCCAGGCCATTATTAATATGTCATCTTCAAAAGCTTGGACATGTACCTGAGGACCAAAGTCTATGGAGAAGAGAGGGTCCAACAGTATGTTCCAGAATAATGGGCCGCACGTGGACCCCTGGACGCATCCTTTGGTAGTTGCTCTTTCAGCTGTTTCACCTGAGAACTTTAACGCAATCCTCCTATTGTCAAAGTAGCTGTTGACCAGCTTAATAAGCCTGGGGCTGACTTTGCTCTTATGCAGACCCATCAGAATCGCGGGCCACCAGGCACCGTCGAAGGCACCTTCTATATCGAGGGATGCCCATACCACCAGTTTTCCCTTCCGAACCAGATCTCTGGCGAGGTTCACCGCATCGTACAGCGCGTCTTCGGTACCCCTTTGTGGTGTAAACCCATATTGGTGTCCGTTGAGCCTGTTCCTGTGGTGCAGTTCCCACGCAATCCTGGTTGTTATCATTTTTTCTAAGACCTTTCCCAGCACCGGTAATAGTCCTATCGGTCTGTAGGCCTTGGGGACCATATAATCCTCTTTTCCTGGTTTAGGTATGACAACGATGGTGGATTTTTCCACCTTGTGGGGAAGTGGCCCAGCTCCAAGCACTTGTTATATATAGCTAGTAGCAGGAGTGGGCAACACCTAAAAGCTCTCTCGCATATGTCCGAGGTGAACCCATCCTCCCCAGGAGCCTTTTTAGGGCTCATGGAGTCTAAGACGCTGGTAATCTCGCCCTCAGTGAAAGGGGTCCACTCGGATGACATGACTGCGTCGATTTCCGCTTGCTCTGTCATGCGCCTTGATTCCCCCCTAAGATGTGCTTGCTCTATTGTGTCGTCTGTCGGGTCGTCTGCAGTGAAAAATGTGGCAGCCATATACTCAGCCGAGTCCTTTGCGCTAAGTGCCGCGCCATCAGGTCCTCTGATAAGAGACTCACCTCTGTTGGCGCCACAGCTCTTTATTATTCTGCAGATGGTCTGCCAGATGTTTTCTCTCACTTGTTGGGTGCAAAACAGCCTCCAGCTCTGCGTGATGGCAGATTGTATGGACTCCTTGTATTCGTTACGAAGCTCCACATATTTGCTGATAACGATAGCTCTCCTTTCTGGGTTTGGGTTTTTTATTCTCCGTCTTTGCCTTGCCACTTGTGCCTTCTTTTCCGCCAGATCATGAGTCCACCACCGGGAAGGTTTCCTTTTTGTCTCCCTATTGTAGGGGGGGATAGTGGCTCGGGCTGCTAACTCTAAGCATAACTCCAGAGTCTCTATAATTTTGTCCAGTTCCAACTTGGCGGTGAGTGTTTCCACTATACTTATTGACAGTCCTTTTGATTCGACCTCTTTGTTGAGTTCTTCGTCGAATTGAGGCCAGTTCGCCTTCCTCGTGTTGAACTTCCTAGTTGTGGATTGCAGCGTGCCTGTGCTGTACGCGCCTGTGCTGTGCGCGCCTACGTCTACGTCATACTGGTGATCATGTATTTGTTATGTATGATATGCTAACGTCGTGCCTATGTCATACCGGTGATCATGTATTTGTTATGTATGATATGCTAACGTCGTGCCTATGTCATACTGGTGGTCATGTATTTGTTGTGTATGATATGCTAACGTCGTGCCTACGTCATACTGGTGATCATGTATTTGTTATGTATGATATGGTAACGTCATGCCTATGTCATACTGGTGATCATGTAATTGTTATGTATGATATGCTACCGTCGTGCCTATTTCATACTGGTGATCGTGTATTTGTTGTGTATGATATGCTAACGTCGTACCTATATCATACTGATGATCATGTATTTGTTATGTATGATATGCTAACGTCGTGCCTATGTCATACGAATTGTTCTGTATTTGCTACACGTGTGTGGCAGTGTCTATGCTATTTATACCGTTATCATTGTGTACACTTTTTACGCCTACATTATGTACAATTTTATTATGTACAAATTTGCTTTTGAATTGTAAGATGTTAAAGTTCTGACTAAAAACTTATGGTTCGATAAAATGACAGTAATGATGATGTATGGCAAGTACTGGATACTTGTCATCGAACCATATGTTTTTTAAAACTATCACTTGTAATGCATACAAACCCTTGGGGCCGTATTGGTGAACATAGATTGGCTTTGCTCCGGCTATGGAACTGGAGTCTATCGAATTCCTTAATAGACTATGGAATTTGGCGGATGCTGGTTTAGTACTGTGACATAGAGACCTCTTTGCCACAATGAGTATACTTTCTTATGAAAGAAAGCATAATCATTTAAATTTAAAATATTAGAATATGTCGCTTTTGACACGTTCAATAAATTTTCATTACGCTTTGGGGTCTCGGGGAAGAGATTTGAGCAAAAGACGATGAATATGAGTTAGCCTAGGTCTTAACTAATTTTAATATAAATTGTATTTCGGGAATGAATAAATAAAGTATATTCATAAAGTTTTCGAAAATCTTTCATTTAAATCAAATTGATCAGCCATCTGGCAATAGTATAGCATAGGCAGTTGATCTACATAGATAGGTAGTAAGACTACAAATAGGTGACCCTGCGTAGCTGGACGCTACGCCCCGACGAAGTATCCAGATCAGGCGTCACATCTGGTGGAAGGCGTCACATCTGGTGGAAGGCGCTACTGGGCGATCGGTAAAAGACGCCGGATCCCGGACCGAAAACCTAAGAGGACGTTCGTCACACATCTCCGAAGACGGAAAAAAATAACAGCTAAGTGGTTACTTTATCAATTTTATAGAATGGAACCGTTCACCGGGAGGTTTGGCGAGAGCGTGATCGACTTTCTAGATACGTTCAACGAATTATCTATCCTGAAAGGCTGGACAGAAGAAAAAAAGATAATTGCGATTTCGTTATATTTAAAGGATGCGGCTGCCGCATTTTATAAAAGCATAAAAAACCAATGTAGTAATTTCACGGAAGCGACTGACAAACTAAAACTAGAATTCGGAGCGAATATCGACTACCATTATCAATTTTTTAACCTGCGACAGGGGGAGGAAAGTATTACCACATACTTCTATAAACTAGCAGAGTTGGCAAATAAGGCGAGTAAAGTTTTTATTAGTGTTGCCGAAAAGTCTATTTAGTAAAGTCATGGAGGAATTACACGATCAGGCGTGGACAGGTGGCCACGGAGGAATGAATAAAACAATTGGAAAATTTCGTGAACGTTATTTCATGGAAAGTGCGGAAAGGCTAATAGAAAATTACGTGAAAAGCTGTATACGATGTCAAGAGCGTAAAAAGAGAATCGGGAGGAACGAATTACACCCGGTTCGAGTGACAGGGCTATTGGAAAAGATAGGCATAGACGTTTTAGGGCCATTAAAAAAGTCCACCAAGGGAAATAGGTATATTATCGTTTGTCTGGAATATGTATCGAAATATGCGACGTGTAGGGCGGTACCAAGGGTACGCGCAGAGGAGATTAGGGATTTCTTAATTCAGGAAGTATTTTGTAGATTAGGAGCGGTCAAGGAGATTATCTCAGATAGGGGATCAGTATTCAGGTCAGAGTTGGTGCGAGATACGATTATCAATTTTGGGGCTAAGTCTTGTCATTCGACAGCTTTCCACCCACAAACGTCGGGTCTGGTAGAAAGGTTTAATCGAACACTACAACAAACCTTAGCTATGTGTACGTCTAACAGTCAAAAGGACTGGTGTTCGTATTTGCCGCTAGCGGTACACGCGTATAATACCGGTATACAAGCGACGACAAGATTCTCTCCATATTACTTGATGTTCGGAAGAGATGCGAATTGTCAATCGGACTTATTAGTCAGTATCAATAATAGCCATATAACAGATGACACGAACGAAAGAGCACTCATCCATAGGAATGATATGATTAGGGCGTTACGAAATATACAAAAAGCGCAAATTAGACAAAAGAGGTTATATGATAGGAAATCGAAAAATATTAGTTTCGAACCAGGAGATTTGGTGATGATATATACTCCAAGGAGGCTAACGGGAGTGAACGTCAAACTGTCTCGGATGTATAGGGGTCCGTTTAGAGTAGTTAGACGGGTTTCCGATGTAAACTATTCAGTTAAGAAGTTAAATAGTAGGTCTAGGGATGTAGTTCATGTAAATAGAATGAAAAGATTCTTTTCACGTGAAATTAGGTAGTAGAGATTTTCATCATTATTTCCTTTTGTTTTGATAACATATTAGCAAAAATAAGATATTAATATTAATAGAATGATAGTAGTAATTATATATATGTTGATTGTCATTGTCAGGTGTATATATGGTAGTTAATG
>LUGF01017429.1:464343-476392 GCA_001625245.1 Calycopis cecrops | reverse complement strand
TGATAATGACGTGAACAAACAGAATAGCGACGCCGACTTCCTCGCACAAACACTTAATCAGTAATCTTTATTCTACACTATGGCAGCACGAAAATATTGCAGATAGCTGTGCCCCGCGGTTTCATCTGCATCACGTGTTATGAATCTTCATCCGGCCTTGTCTTATGACCCGTTTTCCCATGGAAATGATGCATTTTCCCGCGGTAAAAAATAGTCTATGTTCATCTGGATCCTGGGATAATGTCAGCTTCCAATGGTAAAATATTTTTAGATCAGTCTAGTAGTTTCGTAGCCTATTCAATACACACAAACAAATCTTTCCTCCTTACAATATTAGGGTAGATAACTTACGTACTGCTGCATTGCAGGAGAATTGGGCCGGCACGACCGGGGAGGTACCTCTCGCTCGCGTACACACGACATGACACGTTTACACGAATCGCTAAAGACACATGTCGGCTTTTGCGAATTTATTTGAGTATACAGCAACGTATCTGCTTATTAACTGGAGATGACGGTACAAGGGTAACTTATATTAAGGTGATTCACACAGTGGCGTACCTAGGGGGGGGCGGTGGGTGCGGTCCGCCCCGGGCGGCACTTACCTTGGGGCGGCATTTTTTATATTTGCTTATAGTTGTCTTTTCCTTCTCGTTTAGATTTAAAAGCCTTAAATGACTACTTTTCCTATCCCTCTTACACTTTTGACTCACAAAAAAAATCCCAAACATTATTTAATCTTTCCCAACTACCAGTTCGAAATTTCAGCCCGTTTTCTTTTAATGAACTGTCTGCCTGCGGTGTTAAAAAAGCTATAATATCTATCTCTTCGAAAACCGTCGGATGTAATTGCATTGGCCGTGAAATGATAGTTCCAATTATAGAGCACGTGGCACCTGTTCTTACCCACGTTCTTAATTTTTCCCTGACTACTTGTGTTTTTCCAAGTTTATGGAAAGACGCATACTTAGTTCCTTTACCTAAAAAACCTATTCCTTGCTCATTTTCTGACTACCGTCCCATTTCTATCCTTCCCTTTCTATCAAAAATCCTGGAACGTATGGTTCAAGAACAACTGTGCCTATTTCTAAACAAACATGATCTCTTGAACTCTTTCCAGTCGGGTTTTCGCCCAGGTCATAGCACGGCCACTGCACTAGTAAAAATCACGGACGACATTCGTTCGGGAATGGATAATAAAAATGTCACAATTTTAACGCTGCTCGATTTCAGTAACGCTTTTAATATCGTAGACCATGAAGTGCTACTCTCTCTCCTTAACTCTCGACCCGTCGCGCCTTTATTTTTCCGCGTGTCGTCGCGCGGGGTTTCTAGGGACCCCAAAAAGAAAACTACAATTTTGTTATGTTATAACAACATTTTAGGCAGTATTGTGGCTGAATACAGTTAAGTAATAAAGCTAAGTTAAAATAAAATAAAAACATTTCAAAACACTTATTTATTTTTAAAATTAGACATAAAACAAAAATGAGGAACATTATTTTCCATGTTTTTAACAAGTTTGACTTAATATAGCTTCTTTTATAATAAACTAATAATTTTCTTTTCTTTTTATAATTATTTGAGATAAGAATAAATTTAAAAATAAAATTAAAGAGAAATCAATGAAAAATTGACAAAAAACATATATACTTTCGGTCTTTGTAAGTGACCTTAGTTATTTCTTTGAACGCAATCGGTGCATATGGTTTCCGATAACTGTAGCTGTACATAGTTACTACTATCACATTCTTGTTCTGTGTCACTCTCATGCTCACTGACTCGATCAAGAGAATCCGGCATCCCTGCATCGCCTTCTTCACTACCAAGAATATCATAATTTTCTTCTTCCAACCACCCCAAAATATGTTGCCCCCATCTGCCGTCCATTTTACAAGACCTTTAACAGTAACAAAACCTCACGAAACCCATAAAAACTAACCCAATAAAGACTATTATCACGAATTAAGTGCATAAACTAAAAATATTACAATAATAAAACCAACTTCAAAGTCATTTAAAGTAAAGTGATGGAAAAATTTTACTTACGCGAGTCGTCGCGTGGGGTCTTTGAGAGCCTCGCACAGAAACACACTCCTATAATATAATGCACTTGCACCCAAACTGAGTGCAGCAACCGCGGGCGTCAAGTGTAATCCTTTTTAGGAAGGTAACTAAAGTTTGGGATTCGTGTTAGCATTGTATATGTATATAACAGGCACTTTTCTAAAACCTAGGCTTTTAAAGACCCCGCGCGACGGGTCGAGGGTTAACTATATTAATAAATCCCCTGAGGCAGTTAAATGGTTTCGAAATTTTCTTCAAGGCCGCCGGCAACGTGTAAAAGTAGATAGCGCATTATCAGTTTGGAATAATATTTCTACTGGAGTCCCTCAAGGTAGCGTACTGTCACCTCTTCTCTTTTCACTCTTTATAAACACTATTTCCCACAATATTTCTTCTCCCTACCATATGTTTACAGATGATTTACAAATTTACAGACATACTCCTGTTCATTCGCTTTCCACTGCTATTGTTAAAACAAACAATGATCTTGATGGCATTCTCCAGTGGAGTGAAAACCATGGTCTGCATGTAAATCCTGAGAAGACTCAATGTATAATTATTGGTAGCCGACAGTTAATTGCTAAAATTGATTGGGAGGGCCTTCCGTAGATTACAATCGGAGGAGCTATAATACCTTTTAGCAAATCGGTCAAAAGTTTAGGAATCCACTTGGACCAAACTCTTTCGTGGCATGTGCAACTGCAGGAGCTGCGAAAGAAAATATTTGGTGCTGCAGCTTCTTTGAGACGTATGAGTAATTTTCTCCCAATTTCAACCAAGATTTCACTCGCGCAATCAATATTACTACCGATCCTAGATTACGCAGATGTGTGCTATTGCGACCTCAACGAGAACCTCCTGTCTGCTCTTGAACGATTGCAAAATCTCTGTATTCGTTTCATTTTTGGCATCCGAAAATATGACCATGTGTCCGATTATCGTAATCAGTTACAATGGCTACCCATCAGACTGCGTAGGAACTCTCATATACTTCATCTTCTGTTCAATATCCTCTTTAATCCTTCCATTCCTTCCTATTTAAAAAATCAGTTATCTTATCTTAGTGATCATTCTTCTAGACTTCGTTCTTCAAATAAACTAACTCTCTCCTGTCCTGTGCACAAAACGTCTTTCTTTCATTACTCCTTTGCCGTGTCCGCTATCCGTCTGTGGAATGCGTTGCCTGAGTCGGTGCAGAACTCAGAAACAATTGCGACATTTAAAAAGCGCCTCAAGGAACATTACCTCTCATTAACTACCTTTTAGGACGCTGTTGCTCATATCATATAACTCATCATATTTTAATTTAATGGATTATGTATTCTAATATTTGTATATTATGTATATATCATTGTGTATGTATGTATATATGTATATATCATTATGTATGTATGTATGTATTTAAGTATATATCATTGTGGATGTATATATTATAATGTAGGTGTTACTATTGATAGTAATATTATTATTATTTTCTCTGTTACACATTATATTTACTTTGAAAATTAAAATACTCAAAATTCTCTTTTATACTCGTGTTTGTGCCAATTATCTTCTTTTGTATTTGTTGATTTCTTTTTTAATATTGGTTGTCTGGAAGAGACCGCTGGGAGCGGTAAGACCGCCTTTTTGTACCTGTATCTATCTAGTTTTAAGTGCTCAGCTATTGTTATTTTGGTGCAAAATAAAGTGTTTTTTATTATTTATTTATTAAAAAATAACTTAATAATTTATTTATGTGTTAATAAAAATCACTATTTGATACTTTCAATAGAAAGGGCGGCAAACTGGAGATCGCCCCGGGCGGCAAAAGTACTAGGTACGCCACTGGATTCACACATACAAAAAAACAATAATAATAAAATCTTACCTTGCTGTTATCGGTTCTCCGAGCAATGTTTCCTGCCCATGGTCAACCATCTTACCACCTTAAGGTGGCGGGGAGCCGCTGGATGCGAGTGGCTCTTGACCTAGACTTATGGCGCTCTATGGGAGAGACCGATGTCCTTCGGCTGGTGACATTCAACATTTCGGATATTAAATAGTAAACTCCATAAATACTTCGTTGTTGACTTGCGCGCCCGGTGGGCCTTTACAAAATTGATGGTGCGAAAATATTGCAGACAGCTGTGCCCCGCGATTTCATCCGCGTCACGTATTATGAATCTTCACCCGGCCTTGTCACATTCTAGAGGTCGACCCAGCTAATTCTCTATCTATACCCGTACACGTGTACATAATATTATCTTCTATAATCGTTAAAAACACGCGAAAATTGAGCGCTGATTTCATTTACACTCGTCCTTTTTATTTATCGCTCGCTTTACTAAGCTTATTAACACTATTTTAAATTAGAGTGTGTTGTGATGAAAGTGATATGTTGATAATGATGATAATTGATAGATGGGGTTACGTAACGAAATAAATAAATTCGCCGATTGCTTGTTACAACACTACTTTATTATTCTATTTTATTCTACTTTATTCTACTTTATTATTTGGTAAGAGGTAGTGCCACACTGCATGCTTGCATGCAATCGAATTGGGCCGGCACGACCGGGGAGGTACCTCTCGCTTACACGAGACTGGCGTAAAGTGACAGCTGTGCTGTCGCGTTTCGTGCGGTGTGTAAGTAGCCGGTGGCCCATGGAGGTGGGAGGAGAAAGGAGGGCAGCGCATCTGTATAGCCTCTATGTGGATGTTTGTGGGGGTCGGTAGTCATGAAAATGGCTCCGGCTGCTCGTTTGCCCTCCTATACCATAAAAAAAAAAAAAAATATTCCGTAGTCAAATTTTATATGAGACTAGCTTCCGCCCGCAGCTTCGTCCGCGTGGATTTCGAACTTTGTTGGTGGAAATGGAATCGTTATACATATAAACCTACCTACCCCTTGAATCACTCTATCTATAAAAAAGACTCCCATCAAAATCTGTTGCGTAATTTTAAAGATTAATCATACAGACACACAGGTGGCGCGGCGGAAAGCTACTTTGTTATAATAATAATGATTATAATAATAATTTTTATTGGTTCTACACTAGTATGTTATATATTAGTTCTATACTTTTTTTTTTTTTTTACCCGGAAAAATCTATTATGGACACCAGTCCGCCTCGGGAGCTGCGTAGTTCTATACTAGGTATGTAGTGATAAATTGCTTACTAAACTAATTGCAGCTGGTATGTACGCCGGCTCGTACAGTTAGAGATAATATTATAATAGTGTTAAAAAAAGAACAGTATAGTTATAGCCTGATAATCATTTCATTAATGTATTATGAAGACCTACGTTATTTCTTACGAGTTGACAGTGGACAAACAATGAAAGTTTTATACTTAACTCACTATCACATCTGGATCAATTCTCTGGGGTCACTATACAAGTCACATGTTATATTAATAAGGTACATGAAATCAACAATTGTGAATCTGTGGTAAGCAGTATCGTTGTGCAAACCTGCGTTACATATGTCACCGTAAGATTGTAAAAACTGTTAGTTTACAAAAAAATCGGGAGATTGTAAACAGTCGGAAAATTGTAAACGGAACAAACCATTCACAATTTAACGCATTCTTTTTCGTTAGTTTATAATCTATCCTGAGCAAAACCGTGAAATTGTGAACACAGATGTCACCAAAATTCATCTTTTAGACTTCAATATGACGTTAGATAACATTATCTTAGGAAAAAAAATACTGTTACATACGCACGGACGGACGGACAGGCAGACAGAATCTGTAAGGGTTCCGTTTTTTTGCCTGTTTTTTGTATTTCGCAGAAGAGCTTTCTACGAAAACAACAATCTAGCGCAAGCATCACGAATCATGATACTCGTACCTTTCGCACATCAATTTATATGATACTAGCTGCACCCAGCGGTTTCATCCGCGTAAATTTCGATGCCATGGAAAATAGAAAATCATCCCGTTGCATCCCATAGGAACATTTTTTCGAGATAAAATCTATCCTCTGTGTTAATCCAAGTTACTCTCTATGTGTGTACCAAACTTCATGAAAATCGGTTCAGCAGCTTTTGCGTGAAGGAGTAACAAACAAACAAACATACAAACTTTCACATTTATACCTAATATTGGGATAAAGAAGTTTCATATTAGTATTTACCTTGAGCCATCGATGAGGAGTTGTAAGGTGTTTTTAATAAAACAAAATGACATCGATAAACTTTTAACTTGTAATAACATATCCGCTTTCCCATCTGCAACATCGTGCTCTGAACTTCAGCAAATGATTTTTGGTTTACCTACAGAATCTGAAGGCATAGACTAAATAAAAAGTATTTATTTAGTCTATGTCTGAAGGTATACCAAACGTCAATAAGACGTCTGGCGTGAGCCATCTGTCTGTCTGATAAAAAAGGATGGATGGGCAGACTAGACCTTATAAGCACCTGTCAAATAATAAGGAAGCTCTAATCATCATCAGTGGCCTTTTCAATGCCCCAATAGGCCCCCGAGTCATGACTCGTCTCTGATAGTCAGCTATGAGAGTATGGGCTGCCATGGAACATGATGCAAGCCACTATTTCCAATTCCGATATGCAAGCTTTCGACTACCAAATATCCATGGCAGTGTAAAATAGTATTAAATACACAGATTTAATAATTTACCAAAATGTTTCGACCTTCCGTTTCGACCTAGTTTGGTCAATAATTAATATGTGCATTATTAGCTAATATTAATTGGAAACGAATTAGGATTTCATAATTCACCGTTTACTTATGTCGTTTCTCTAAATGTTGTCATTTTTCATCTTAATCCTTAATCCAAAGATGAAAAATTTGACAAATCACCTTAAGGGTGCTATCGGTAAAAAGTGCCGAAATTGAGTATTTTGAAGGCAAATTACTCGTAAATGGAAATAATCTATTAAAGATCAACTTTGGTTCCGCATAGCACAAATATTTTTATAGGATTTGTATAGATTATAAATTGAAAATTATTATTATTTACGAAGAAAAAGGTATATTTGGAACTCATGTTTTCGAAAAGACTGATTTTCGAAATGAAATTACGAATATAAGCAGTGGATTGTGGATACCTAAAAAATACCTACTATTAGGAAATATACTGCTATAGGTTTCGTATAGAATAGAAAAGTAAATTGATTTCATTAAACTCGGCAAAAAAAATATTTTTGTAACTTAAATTTTGCCAAAATAAAACATAATTTTTCTCATGATAATAAATGTGGAAAAACTTCAGAAATTTACTCATTTATTAACACGATATTCGATTATCAAAATCACAAAAAAAAATAAACATTATTATGTTAGATTTTATTTAATTAAATTTCAAAGTTACTATTGAATTACGCCATGTAAGTCTTTTTATGCTCACAAATATTTTTATTGCTTAAGTCAATAAAAAATATTTGTGCTATGCGGAACCAATGTTGATCTTCAATCGATTATTTCCATTTACGAGTAATTTGCCTTAAAAAAACTCAATTTCGGCATTTTTTACCGATAGCGCCCTTAAAAATAATTTGTATTCGTATTTATATTATGTACTTACCCAATCTAGGTATCTATATCTGTGAGTACTTTTTAGTTATTCCCGTAAATTAATCGGATATTATAGTATGATAGTCAATATATTTTGCGAATCATAACTGATGATGGAAGGTGTTCTAATACCTTAACAAGCTTGAACGATTAGTCGCACTAGCGCTACGTGCGCTTGGGTTCCGTACCATCTTATTAATATTATAAATGCGAAAGTTGGTATGTTTGTTTGTTACTTTTTGTTACTCCTTCATGCAAAAACTGCTGAACCGATTTTAATGAAATTTGGCACACACACAGAGAGTAACTTGGATTAACATGGGATAGTTTTTATCGCGAAAAAATGTTCCTATGGGATGATTTTCCACGATATCGAAATTTACGCGGGTGAAATCGCATCGCGTAGCTAGTTATTTAAATACCTATAACTTTGTTTTCATAGCGTTTGTATTAACGACAAAGTTGTATTGACGTTTTTTGAAAATGTATTAATTACTTCTTAAAACTTATAATGATATCTCGCTCAAACCAATTTTTTACCAAAAGTTTCCATTGAGATCCACTGCATATATATTTTGCAGATTTCTCACTCATTTAGTTTAACAGTTAGACATGAGAACACTCATTTTTCGGGTTAGTAGTCGTTTCGCACAAAAAATGCCCAAGTTGTGTTGTACCTTTCTATATTTTAGACCGTAGTATTCATCACTTTGGAAGCGTCTATCTTTCAAATAATTGATTTTGACGAAAAATGATTTTAGTAACCTTAATGTCATTTTTAAAGACGTTTCTATAGACATCCCTCACATACACGTTGAATAAAAAAAAAATATATAGTTCTGCATATGGCCATCTGCCATCTGCCAGTTAAATGGCGTGCAAAATTTTAATTTTTGTGGCAGTTTGTATGTAGTCGTACCTAATCTTTCCACTTCTATAGGCCACCGGCTACTTACACACCGCACGAAACGCGACAACACAGCTGTCACTTCACGCCGGTCTCGTGTAAGCAAAAGGTGCTTGAGAGACCTCCCCGGTCGTGCCGGCCCAATTCGGCGTCATGCAAGCATGCAGTGTGACACTACCCCTTACTATATTGTAACCTCTATACATATACCTCTTACTATATTATAAATCTTTTATATTATTACATGATATTTATCCCAGTGACTGGGATGGTAACTGCATCATGCACGCAAAAAGTCAACAAACCAGATCATTTATCACACCATCATACGATATTATGAGGACTCAAGTTAGGAAGGCAGAAAAAAGAGGTCACTCGCTATGTTAGGACGCTGGTAGTGGTACCTACAAGTTGTAAAGGCATAAAAACAAAGAAAATCCACATGCAGGCAGAAACTTTTAGCCCTGCAGATGGGGTTGAGTAAAACCACAATGAAAAGGTGATGAAAAAATGAAAGAAACTTTTAGCCCTGCAGATGGGGTTAAGCAAAACCACAATGAAAGGGTGATGAAAGAATGAAGACTAGTGACTACGAGCTTATCGCATTAAACAGGATATCGCTTGGATGCGCGCCTAAGTGCCTTTTCAAATGCCTACGGTTACGGCACGGTAACCGCGCCGTGTAAAGTAATGTATGAGAAGTTGAGCCGTTTTTTTTGTGAAAGCTGTCCTAACAGCTCGTACATCACTACTTTACACGGCGCGGCGATCGTGCCGTAACCGTAGGCATTTGAAAAGGCACTAATGGATATCAGACTGAAGAGATCCCGCGCTTTATTGATGCGGTACGCAGAAAGTAAGCACCGTCAAATGCCTTTTTCGTATTAAATAGTGATACAATAAAATTAAATTTTATTACCTCTCAGTAAGTTAAACAATCAATCACTCCTTCGTTAAGCAAGAAATCGTAACAAAACTATTGTTGATGAGCACGGAATCCTAATAAAGTCCTTCAGGTATTTTTTGTACTGAGATAAAAATTAATTTTATTTATCTCGTTATATCAACAAAAACTCTCAGATATCTAACATTATGTACCTACCTAGATTAGGTACATAATGTTAGAACACCACCATCAGCTCAGATTCATAAAATATTGACTATCCTATAATATCCGATTAATTTAAGGACGTAACTAAAAAACCGTTCCGTGCCATTATCTATAACAATATCTTTGTTTTAACGCTCGTTTGTCCCACTATATTATAAAATTCTACTTCGCTAAAAGGAAGTCAGTAAGCAGTTTATAATACATCGGTATGTGTACCAACGAAAGGCCTTTCTCAGTAACCTTGGCTGATAGCCGACATACGCATACATCACATGCTTGTAGTTAACTATCTGACTTGTGTTTACCGTCAGCCGCAATAATCTATAACGTGAATTAATTATGTAAATACTAAATATAACTGCGACGAGCTGCGACATCTTTATTGCATAGGAGGCAAGCGTGTTAGCATATGCAATATACACATAGTAAGAGGTATTTCCACACTGCATACTTGCATGCAGTCGAATTGGGCCGGCGCGACCGGGGAGGTACCTCTCGCTTACACGAGAGTCGAGACCGGCGTAAAGTGACAGCTGTGCTGTCCTGTTTCGGTTGCGGTGTGTAAGTAGCCGGTGGCCCATGGACGTAGGCGGAGAAAGAGGGCAGAGTACCTGTATGGCCTCTATGCCATCCATGGGCGTCATGAAAATGTCTCCGACTGCTCGTTTGCTCCCTATACCATAAAAAAATAAAATAATGACATGTGGTTCTCTGTGCTCTCGGCTATCCCTTTAAGGAGCTGGCGCGAAGATGTGTAGTTGTTGAGGCAAACTACTGTCGTGTTTTGGAGTGAAAACTTCTTTAGCGGCGGTAGGCGGGGGAAAATAGGAGTTCACGTCAGCAAACATGCTATAGCNNCTGGGAGCCCGCCACGAGTCGCTCGGCGTATGATCGTTGTAAGTTTTCACATCTACGGCAGCCCCCATGACCTCTCTTGGGTGTGGCCGGTGCGGTGGTGCATGGTGTTTTCGCTAGTGCCCACTAACCTCTAAAACCACCCCAACATCCGCACCTCTGGTGAGGTGGCCCGAACTGTTGATCATCAGGACAACTCGACAGTAAATCAGTCTCCTAAGGGGAACCATCATCTTCACTAATCTAAGGATAGCGCGATGGGGTTATGTTCCCGTCCTCAACCCTTGCCCAGTGCGCACAATCTGGCTCATACAAGGGGTAAGTAGGGTAGAGTCTACAGCCTACAATAAGTTATTAAGAAATTAGGACTGACGTGTTCTTTTCAAGTTTTATTAAGATTGTAAAATGTACTTCCCATATCCCAATTGTCTTAAGATTACATTATCAATCAAATATAATATTCTCATAAGCTTTCAATTTACACATTATTATTATTCATTATTGGAATGTAATCAAGCAATTAATCAATACTCAATGATAAATTATAGGTCGATATATAGTTGGTTATGTACTTAATCAATTACCCACCGTTCATATCGAAGGAGGAAAATAAGATTGCCCAAAAATTATCAAAATATTATCAGGCAATTAAATAATAGAACAATACTTTTAGTTCCAATAATGCGATAAAAATAATGATAAATGTATTGTAAAGATTAAATGTTGTTACCGTATACTTTAATTTATTGTTTAAAACGATAAAACATTACCGATACTCTGGTATTATTTTGCGATAAACACATGCAGTATTATTCAATAATTAATATAATTTTCTATAATTATGTACATTGTACAACAATATAATTTCTTCAAAACTTAACGAGTATGTTTTACTTATAATATAATGCCTACCTAATGGAATACCTACCTAATATAATGGTGGTTGATATAATTTTCGACGTTCAAAACTTGGCTTTATAATATTATAATATGGTAATAAGCTATGCTATGGTAGTACTAGGTCCCCCCGAAGATGTTGCCACCTAGTCGTGGTGGGGATTCTTGCGTGCTTCTATGATCCCCAAGGCTATGCTGGACGTTTCGGGGGTTTGGGGGAGAGGCCAGACTAAGAGCAGCTCAGCTGAGAGGTCCTCCACCCGTCCCTTGGAGGCCAGCCTGTTGCTGGAGGGATCCTGTTGCTTGTAAATCCGGGTCCCTCCAATTATAGCAGCAGAAGGCACCCGTAGGGGTTTAGTTGGTAGGGGCAACCCAATCGCCGAGCCCGACACTGCACCCGGTTGAACCACACGGGCTCCTTGATAGCGTACCTAAAGGTCCCCTATGTTACTAAAAAAAAAATACGTGGTTTAATAATAAGTATAGCTTTGTTACGAACATTATTAAGAATTATTTATTTATACAAAATTCATATTTTCAACCTTTTATTAAACTTACCTACATGTTATTTTTGAAGTAGGTAAGTATATACTGATCAAGTCTTGCAAGCTGAATATGTCACCATTGTCCAATTGAGCTGAAATTTGACACACGTGTGTACGTAGATGAGAATGTCTTAGCCCCCCC
>LUGF01017429.1:450381-463618 GCA_001625245.1 Calycopis cecrops | reverse complement strand
AAAGAAGGGGGGGGGTCTGTCCCCCTATCGACCACAATTACAGAGGCTAGAGCTCCCCAGCGAGTTCGCTTCTCATATCGATGAAGCTGCACTGACCTTCTGTCTCAGCATAGTTTCCATCAAAAAAAAAATCTATTTTGAAAAGGAATGAAGGGCGCGTTCTGCCGTTATTATTCATAATTTACGAAACAAAAATAGGTTTTGGTTAGTCACGATTGACTTGAAATTTCAAGCCGATTCTTCAATTTCAAAAGTACTGCAATTTTTTGCTCCCTACTTATGCTTACGCGTCGCACGAAATGCGACAACACAGCTGTCACTTGTCACACTGTCTCGTGTAAGCGAGAGGTACCTCCCCGGTTGTGCCGGCCCAATTCGGCTACGTCGTCTCACCATTAATCATTAATTAACGAAGAGAAATAATCCTAAATACCTATAATCTAAATTCTTTCTTAGGCAATTAGGTTATAGAGCTTATAGTAATACTATAGTTCTAATTTATTTTTATTTATTTATTTATTTATTTATTTATTGAAAGAAAAACCTACAGCTATAACATGACAATATTAAATTTAGTATACAAAGCAAAGAGCCAAACAAAGGTTTTTACAAATAGAAACTTATAAGAAATTACAACAGAAATGAACATGGTTTACTTAGCGTTCACAGTTTTAGGGAAAAAATAATACGTGTTTTACAATACAATCATTTTAAGTACTATTAATTATTTATTAAAAAAGTGTTGTGATACTATACGCCTTGTCTGATTTACTCCGCCATGAAATATGTCAACTTCAAACGTTTTTGATAAATTATTAAATTTATTACAAGTTCGCCACAGAAAACTATTCTGCCTATAATTAGTGTTCACTTTAGGGACAGTGAAAGGAGCATTGAATCTACGTGACTTAGAGGGCACATTTATATTAATATTAGACAAGAGATCGGGGCAGTCAATCTGTCCCGATACTATTTTGGACAGGTAGGTGATGTCCGCAATATCGCGTCGGATTTCCAAAGGTAGTAAGTGATGTTTTTTACACATATTTAGGTAAAGCGTAGAATTATAGGGAGTATTAAGTTTAAAACATAAGAATTTAACAAATTTTTTCTGGATATTTTCTATGCGAGCTGAGTAAATATTGTATCTAGGGTTCCAAATTTGTGACGCATATTCAAGAATACTACGTACGTATGTACAATATAAAAAATAATGCGATTATAATTATGATAAAAGTGTGTTGTAAAGATTAATTATGTTGTTGTGTTTTTTTTTAATTCTATTGGTTAAAGCAATAAAGCTTGACCGCTACTCTGATACTAGATAGCGATATTAAGCATCAGTGTTATCAAGTACGTACCTACGTTAATTGTAAAAATAACGATGATGTTTTGGCGCCTTTGTTTTTTGTAGATATTGTCTTTCCCCCAAAGCTTATCACTCAATTAGGTAGTATTATTTGATTATCAAGTACAGTCAGCATCAAAAAGGCTCATTAAATTCGCGACAGAACATTGTTATAACTTATAAGTCAAAAGTATATAGAAAGATTCTTTGTAGGGTGGACATACCAATCTTGAATATGTCAAATTGCTATTTGATTTTTAAAGCTAATAAAATACATGACATATCTTACTTTTACAACAACAACTCATCCTCACTCCACTTCCCTAACGGGGCAGGTATTTGTTCAAATCATCCGATTTATCAGAATCCTAAGTTGGTTAATTTTTGCATGCTGTAAGTTGTAACTTCACCGTGACAAAGTAAATATGTAGTAGGTGCCTACCTGATTACATAGCACATTTATTTAATTATAACCAATTGAATGTTTATAAAGAATACAAAAATATATCCCAGATACTAAAAAAATAAGAAGTAATTACTAACTTGGAAAATTTTTCACTTTAAGAAGGCAGAATTCTAAGTGTAAATCATTGAGTTATTAGTACGTAGTACATATAACTCAATGGTGTAAATATGTGTTTATATGAGGCCCACAGAAATATATAAAATTCATAATATTATACTAAAAACTTCAAATCCACTTGCACCATTTCTAAAATTTATTGAGAATCTTATAAATTTTACCTTTGTACCAGCATTTTAGATAATAAGTTTATGATATAATATGTTTTTAGTGTGCATAAAGTATTAAATAAAAAATAAATTAAGCTTATAATAAATGTATGTAATAAATGTATATACCTACATTTTAATTCTTTATTGCAGAGCCAAGCTTTGTATGCGGGAATGAGTATGTTTAAAAATTCTATGTAAATTTTTGAAAATGGTTCGGAAAATCTCTATATGCAGAGTAACTTTACAGGGCTACCATGACAACACATTTTACAGTTATGACAAGATAACGTCTGTCGGGACAGTCTTACACAAGTTAAGTCACAGCTTTTTTGCAATCTTAATATATGTATAATAATAATTGATATACAGGGTTAAATGTAATTAACGCAAGACTTCTTGCAGGCAGCATGTCTACATCAATGCCAACAACATTTGTTCTACGACTTTTTACGAATCTAGATAAATAGCACAAAAAAAAAATAAAAACAAAAAATGTTTGCACCCTCTGTTATTTATTACTCTGTATCGTGTAAGAATGACGCGCGGAAGCTCCTATCTAACCGCGCGCGTTTCCCGCGTTATTTTCTTAGCCACACGCAGACTAAATGATAGTTCAGAGGCAATATATTAATTTTGTATGGGTATATTAAAATTTTAAAAACTATTAATTTTCAAAAGTCGTAGAACAAATGTTGTTGGTATTGATGTAGACATGCTGCCGACAAGAAGTTTAATCCTAATCATTAGTCTCTGTGAAATGAATACATAAACATTTCGCTCGTTATCTTTTTAATGTTTACGTTTCAAACGTTTATTTATAAGTCATTATGGACATTAAGGATTTATGTATTTATATTCATGGTTTTGGCAGAAATATCTATTACATGACGAAGCACTACTAGTTTTTTGGTATGGAAAAATTAAGTTATCGTCTATATGAAGTTTATTAGTTTTTTATTATTTTATTTGTTCTATATTGTCCGATAACATCAATATAAATCGATATGCGATACACAATCGTCCCGCTATCGCAAATCCCTAAAATGATTGATACAGTATTGGCTAATTTGATAAATAGAGGATATCTAATAATAATTGCGAAGTATTGCACATATCGCTATAGTTTTTATCAGTTTATCGGAATACCATTATACGACCGCCATCAGCTTGTTATTGATAATAGGGCAAATGGGCAATCAGAACAAATTACATGCAGTGCAGGGTTAACCACGTAACAAAAGTAACAAGTAAGAGCGTCGCGCTTTTAAGGGCATTAAAGCAAAGTTTACATGGCCTACAGGGCCCATAGCAACCTATATGGGCTAATAGTTGAAATCATAGCAATTCAAGGGGGCCTAAATAGAACTAGTGATGTCTACTTACGCTAGCTTAATCTGGCGCTAAATAAGTTACTGCTAGGATATGAATATCCTTATAAGATTACGCATGCAGACGCCTTGTGCTGTTTTGCTCAATACCTCTTAGGCATCAGTTCATGCCAGTGTAAATAAAATAGACTGCCTCGTGCTCCAGTAGTAAGCGTGTTCAACCACGGACGTAGGTCCCGGGGTCGAATCCCGGGTCGGACCAAAAATTGATATTTTTTATTGATTGATTGAATCAGCCTGTAGCCGTCCACTGTTGAACGTAGGCCTCCCTATCGTCAACCATCCCGATCTTGTTATTGGGATATTTCGAGCATGTTAAGTCGTTCGTCCTGCGCCTAATTTCTCTCCGGTCGTGTCGGACTGCCGTCCCATCGGAGAATGAGGGAATAGAGAGTGCACTTATGTTTGCGCGCCCACTTGTGCTCTATAATGTGTCCTGCGCAGATGGCACGTAGCCGAAAGTATTTTTATTAAATAAGAAATGAGAGCCACTTCTTCGGTCGTGGCCCACCGCCTTTTACAAAAGAACAAATCAGTTGCAATTAACTAATCGATGCCTATACTAGAGTAACATGATAATATCTAATTTATTGCCCCATTTTGAACATAAAATGGTGCTACTGTTAACCGATAAGAATCGCAAATACCCGTGTAATTAGCTGAAGTAAACGCTCTTGAAGTAGGCAGATTACACGAATCTAAATGTTGAAGTTTCACTGTTCCTTCCCTTACATTTAACATGTAATTAGTATAGCTAGGAAAATTAAATTTTCAGGAATAATAAATAAAGCGCTATTGCTTTTTAATTGTATTATGTGATTTTTTTTATTGGAAGTCATCAAAATTAAATTCAGAATCAAAATATTTTTATTCAAAACAGAATTTAAAAAATTGCTTTTTGAACGTCAAAAAATTCCATCTACCACCGGTTCAACCCTAGCCCTGTCCTGAGAAGAACCGGCGAAGCAAACTCAGCGGGCTTCATTCATTTCTTCATTATACATTCTTCATTTATACATATACATTAAAAGATATAATTTACATTTATTTTTATATAGAAGTAGCCTGGGAGGAGGGTACTATTCCCAAGGTGTGGTATCTGTCATAAAATCTATTACTTTGTAATATCCCTTACCACACAAGCGTTCCTTAACTACTTTTTTAAATTTGTTGGTTGAGAGTTTTTGAACGCTTTCTGGGATCTTATTGTAGAGGCGTATACATTGACCCCTAAAGGAATTCTTTACTCTGCTCAGTCTATGAAATGGTACATCCAGTTTGTGCTTGTTCCTAGTATTTCTATCATGATTAGCACTCTTCTCGTTGAATTCAATAATATTCTTTCGTACATACAAAACATTTTTTAAAATGTATTGAGAGTGAACAGTCAGTATCCCAATTTCCTTAAATTTATCTCTAAGCGACGTAGTAGATGCTAGTTTATATATTGCCCGAATAGCTCGCTTCTGCAGCACGAAAATAGCATATATGTCGGCAGCATTTCCCCACAACAGTTTGCCTTATGATTTAATGCTATGGAAGTAATTAAAATAAAGTAATTTTGCAGTATATTCATATGTAATTTCTCTAATTTTTGTAACTGCAAATGCTGCAGAACTAAGTCTATTCGCAAGTTTAGTGATATGGGTATCCCACTGCAGTTTAGAGTCTAGTGTTATCCCTAGGAATATTGTCGAATCCACTAGATCTAGAGTTTCACCATTTAATAGTACGTTAGTTGGAACCTTTTTTTTTTTTTTGTTTTCGCAGGCGAATGCATTTACGCACGATACCCGGGAGCCTGGGTGGCTCTGAAACCGGGCCTGTGTCGGGCTCGGCGTTTGCTCGGCCCCGCAGGGGTTTAGTTGGTAGGGGCGTACCCCTACCAACTAAACCCCTGCGGGTGCCTTCAGCCGCTTTGATTGGAGGGCCCCGGATCTAAAAGCAACAGGGCTCCTCCAGCGACAGGCTGGCCTCGGTGAGAAGGCCAGACTCTTCCTCCTTAGGGACTGTCCGGCTGCCTTTGAACAGTCCCTAACTCCAAGATGGATTCTTATCCATCCTAACCCCTGGTCCCAATGCTCCAACGGAGTACACCTCGCCGGTCGTCCGAATCCACGCCGCCATCTGCTGATTCAGAGGGACGGGTGGAGGACTTCCGGCACTGGCCGGTCTCATCCGCGGGGCAGCGGACCAACCATCAAACGGCCGCAGAGGACAGGGAGGACGGCAACGACACACCGCATCTCCTCTTCCTCTGCGGTCCCACCGCCAACGCAACAGACGGTGCGCCCCCGTTCGGTCGCGGGAGATAGGGTGCACGGCAACGACACACCAAGACACCTCTCCTCCCGCGACCCCTCCTCCATGGACGCATCCAGAGCGGGCCTCGGCAAAGCCCACCCGACGCGGCCGCACCCGGGATCCCTTTTAGTTCACCGTGGGAGGCAGGCTCAAACCACGGCTACTAAGCCCCCTCACCGCGACAATGTGGAGATCCGTCGAGGGGGGTCGTTGGTTGGAACCTGTCTAACATTAGGTAAGGTAAATTTCATACGTTTAGTCTTATTACTATTCAGTAGTAAATTATTAACACTAAACCAATGTACAATCATAGAGAGAGCACTATTTACTTCGGCACAATTCATTTGCTGTCGCTTGTGTTTTACAATAAAAGACGTATCATCGGCAAATAGGACTATCTCTTGATTATCTTTAACTAGATAGGGCAAGTCATTTATATATATTAGGAAAAGAAATGGTAACCCAGAATGGACCATTGTGGGACCCCCATTTCTATTATAGTGCCGGTCGATCTCTTTTTATTTACCTCAACCCTTTGAGTTCTATTATTTAAATTTGAAGTCAAGAGGTTGAGCGCCGCGCTTCCTATACCATAATGGTGTAATTTCCTGACTAATGTTTCGTGCTGTACACAGTCAAAGGCTTTGGAGAGGTCGCAAAACACACCTAGCGCATCCTGCGAATCCTTCCACGCCCCAAAAATAGAAGTAATTAAACTGACACCAGCATCTGTAGTAGAGCGTCCTTTTGTAAAACCAAATTGCTTGTCATGTAATAAATTATTAGAAATAAAATAATACTGCAACTGGTTAAGAACTAACTTTTCAAATACTTTACTAAGAGCCGGTAGTATAGATATCGGTCGATAGTTAGATGGATCACTTGAACAACCGGATTTAAAAAGAGGCAGTAGGTATTTTAGAGTGCTTCTTTAAGTCAGGAAATACTCCATATTTTATACATTTATTGAATATTAAAGATAAATTAGGAGCAATTATGTCAATTATTGAATTTAGAACTTTTTTAGATATGCCCCATAAATCAGTAGTGTTGTTAATATTTAACATTTTAAAAGCCAAAATAATGTCTTGGGGCTCAATTTCATGAAAGTTAAAATTGACATCACATTTACTTATACACTTTTTAAGCAATGATTCTGCAGCGGCAGGAGAGGATATCAAGTTTTTAGTGGTTGAAATTGGAATATCCGCAAAAAAATTCTCAAATACCATCGCAACTTTGATACAAAGACAAAAATCAGAAGAGCGATTTCTGACTCTTCCAGTTTCACTACTTATTATATTCCAAGTTGTCCTTACTTTATTTTTCGAGTTTATAATTTTATTTGTTATATACAAAGATTTAGCTGTATTACCATAGATATCAGAATTCTTTATTTAACTATGTGTAGTACATACTTGTTTAAATATCTTTGAATATTTTTTAACATAATTTTTAAAAGATACACTATGATTATATGTTTTTTCATTATAAAGCTCATATAATCTTTGCCTACTCTTACAAATTCCTGTCGTTGCCCACTCACTAAATTTACTTTTCTCAGTTTGAGATCTGACTGTTTTAGATATAAAAATAGAATTATAGTTAGTTTATTTTATTTATATTATTATATATTATTTTTAATAGAATTATAGTAAAAGCCACATCTGGACAATGATATTGATTATTTAGATGAATATTGTTTATAATATTAATTCTAAATCTTTCAATAGGTTTTATATTAATTGGTATACATGTAATATTTTCTTTACAAGCTTTGTTTCTTTTGTCAATATTATAAAATATGGCCATCTGTCCACAACGATCAGAGCTAAACATGCTTATAATTTTCTTTTGTATAGGAGCTACATTACTAAAAATATTATCTATAGGTACATGTTGTTGATGTTTCGCTTATTCAAGTTGGTTCAAAGAAAAGATTTATTAAGTTATATGATTTAAACAAAGTAGTGAATCTGTGATGGGACTGTTATCTAATAAATTGATATTAAAGTCACCACATATAGTACTAAATGTTTGTTAGATGCACTTAGTTTAGTTAATACTTTGTCCATAACTTGTTCAAATAAATCATATAACCCATTTGGTAGACGATAGATGCTCAGTAAGATGAAATTTCCTATTTCTGCACAGGCTACTTCTATTGTACGCTCAATAGAGAGACTCACAATGTCTTTACGTTCTTTAAACTTAATATTAATATGAATTATAATTAATGAGCCACCACGTGTGGCTTTCTCTCTACTGAACGAAGTTGCTATCTGGTGATTTTAAATTGAAACATAACTTCATAGTCTTTTGACCAATGCTCAGTAATACAATTGACAATAAAAAAATAAATCAATTTCTAAATCTTTACCGTACATACCTTGTAAGTTTTGATGCACTACGTTTATTGAGCAAGATTGGTTATTATTTTTGTACATTTTCTCTTTTGATACTCAGGTAGTGCCAGAGACTGCCTCTGTTGTCATTAAATCTAATTTAAAGAATAATTATTTGGAACATATTCCTAGTCATTAATAATGTCAGTGTGCTGGTCAACAGAACCAGTGATCTGGGTAGCCAAACACTTGGCTGTACTTAAAAATAAATAAGAGTATAGCAAACTTGCTATTTGTCTTTTAAAATAAAAAGACAGGTTATATCTATTAAATGTCAAATCAAATCATCAAAATGTATATATACATCATTCTTTAAAAATTGTTTATCCTAATGTTATTTTAAATTTTATACTGAAATAATTCACAGCCGTTACACGTTACAGGTCTAGTACTCAACGAGTTTGAGACCAACACTCGCAAGCATAGGCCCAACAGCTGCATTATATTATTGAGTTTTCTGGGATATCGTTAAAAACTTGCTTAGGTATTCTTAAATATCAGCCGAATCAACGACTAGAAAAATTGTTGAACGTTCGTGTGGGTGAGATAGATATATAGTTCCTTCATCACTGGGTTTGTCCATCGGTCATATTATGTACATTCTGTTAGTACTCAACGAGTTTGAGACCAACACTCGCAAGCATAGGCCCAACAGCTACATTATATCATTGAGTTCTCTGGGATATCGTCAAAAAACTTGCTTATTCTTAAATATCAGCGGAATCAACGACTCGAAAAATTGTTGAACGTTCGTGGGGGTAGTATATAGTTATATAGTTCCTTCATCACTGGGTTTATCCATCGGTCATATTACATTCTGTATCAGACGAATCAGTATCTCCGATTCGTAGTTTTTTATATAGTAGGTATAAGAGGGGAAACGAACAATCAGCGTCTTTTGATGAGTACTACGTACTAACGCCCATGTACATTCGCATGATTTTTACGTCGATGCATTGCCCTAGTTTCCTCCTTCATTCCACTGGGCCACAATCTACTCACAATCCGCACGAAAAGCCACAGCCAAGCTGCTATTTTACGGCGGTGTTTGTGTTAAATGCTGTGACCTCAATGAGGAACTGAGTTGTTGGATTATAACCATTTAATGGGCGCTCGTGACACGGGAGTTCCCCCCGTCAGGACGGAATATCCCGACGCTGCATCGGGATATTCACGAATGTCATTGAGACGTAAGATCCAGGGTCCTATTGCGTAACTAGAGCCAATGCCTAGGTGCGTTCTCTCGTTCCTGAGATTGATTTGATACTATTACATGCTTACTAGCGATCTGCCGACTGGCAAAGGTTGCCAGTGAATGTTGGAAACCGTGGTAGTTTTATAAACAAAATGTAGTCTTGGTTCAGTTTTAAGTTTCTTTATTTTTCCGTGAAAGTTGCATTAAAACTAGTAAGAGGTAGTGCCACACTGCATTGCTTGCATGCAGTCGAGTTGGGCCGCCACGACCGGCGAGGTACCTCTCGCTTACATGGGACCGCCGTGAAGTGACCGCGTTTCGTGCGGTGTGTAAGTAGCCGGTGGCCGTGGAGGTAGGAGGAGAAAGGAGGGCACCGCATCTGTAAAGCCTCTATGCGGATGTTTGTGGGCGTCGGTAGTCATGAAAATGGCTCCGACTGCTCGTTTGCCCTCCTATACCGTAAAAAAAAAAAAATAGGGCAACTGACATAGCTTTGAGAGTCGGTAAGCTGAAGTGGCAACAGGCAAGTCACTTTGGTCGGAGAACCGATAACCGCTAGGGAAGAAGGTCCTCGAGTGTCGGCCGGCACCGGAAGAAGTGCTGGACTGCCTACAACCAGGTGGACTGACGACTTAGCTAGGGTGGAGGGAAGCCTCCGTTCCCATTGCCCTCGTCGTAAGTGAAAGGGGAGGAACACCTGGGGGTTTTAGTGGGTATAGGCGGCACTCCGCGGCGGGAGTCCCACAATACCACTCGCTTCCCCCGAAGCCGAGTGGTATGCGTAATGACATTTCCCCCATTAAAAAAGAAAAAAAGTTGGTGGGAAGCCGCTGGATGCAAGTGGCCAACCGTGACGAATGGCGCTTATGGAGAGGCCTATGTCTAGCAGTGGACATCCTCTAACTACTAATGATGATGATGATGACTAGTAGACTATTACTCTGCCCACCTGCACCGACGCCCTGTTGTTTCCTGCAATTTTCCCCACTCGCCCGTCACCGGACAGAAACGACAAGGCCACGTGCCACCCATACGTATTTTGTCTACAAACGCTTGGTTCACATTACGGACAAATACGGTAATAATATATCCTACTAGCTTACGCCCGCGGCTTCGCCCTTCGAAATGATTCAAAATTTTAACTTATGTTATTCTGATATGAAAGCTATATTACTGTAAAGTTTCATGAAAATCCGTTCAGTAGTTTTTGTGTGAAAGAGTAACAAACATTCTTACAAACTTTCGCATTTATAATATTAGTAGGATTAGTAGGATTTATAGTTTATGGGGGCAAACTAACACTTACCCACCAACCACCCATGCACCTACCCACCTCTCGGTATCCGGCGCTAATCGCGGGAGATGGCCGGGGTTTGCTCAGCGACTCTGTTCCTTAACGTGCAATTCTTGACTTCCTACAATTAGATTAGCCTAGCTTCAGTGCCCTCTTATTAATCCACTCTACATTTTCTGTGGCCTGGCACCATAGAGCCAGAAGTCGTCATCGGCCTTGTCAGTCCTGGTTTTCGAAGCTACGTCTTCACTTTGTGCCTTCTTTCCCACTAAAGCTAAAAAAATCACAGACTACGAATCGCGACGGCATAGTCACTTTAAGGCGCTATCAGGAGAGCAAGAGGCGACCCGCTGTGGCCCTCATGTGCGACAAAATACATAAATAAAAAGTTATGAAATTACTTACCTAAAAAATTTATCAAATTATACCTCACTAAATAATTGTAAAATATAATTAGTAGTAGTCAAATATCATGAAAATAGCATGCCAAATTAAATTTGTGATGACGATATACACACAGATATAAAAGTGCCAGCATACGCGTGTGCCTATTATTGTCCTTAAAAGTTGTATTGGTATTACTTTGTAAACGTTTTTAATTCGACATGGAATAAATTATCTCAAACATTATTTATTTGTATTTTTATTTATTTATTTAAAGTATTTAAAACGATTACACCCTAATTACCTACATTACCAACCCTGCATAAAAAAACTGAATTATTATATAACATAACATTTTGATATAAAAGATAAGGTAGATAGGTAGATTTGGGAAATTGCATTATTTTCGATTTTCCGTTCAAATTGAAATAAAAATTAATAGATGAATCATTTTCATCAGTAGGTACCCAATACCAAAGCGGGACAGAAAATTAGCAGCAGGAACAAGCAATTAGCCTCACGTAACAACAATGTATACGCCTCTACAATAAGATCCCATAAAGCGTTCAACAACTCTCAATCAACAAATTTAAAAAGTAGTTAAGGAACGCTTGTGTGGTAAGGGATATTACAAAGTAATAGATTTTATAACAGATACCACACCTTGGGGATAGTACCCTCCTCCCAGGCTATTTCTATACAAAAATAAATGTAAATTATATTTTTTATTGTATATAATTAAGAACGAGTAATGAAGAAATGAATGAGGCCCGCTGAGTTTGTTTCGCCGGTTCTTCTCAGGACAGGGCTAGGGTTGAACCGGTGCTAGATGAAATTTTGACGTTCAAAAAGCAATTTTTAAAATTCTATTTTGAATAAAAATATTTTGATTTTGATTTTGACACAGACGGCCCCTATATTACAAGAACTAGGATTGTAAGTTGTTCAACATCTATTTTTTCCTATTAAAATTTGAACAAATTCTTATCAAAAAAAAAAGCTAATACCTTGTTTGTAGCATTCGGTACTACAAACTTCTTCAAGGAAGGCACAAAAAATTGCACTGCGCTGCGCCAGCTTTATTTATCATAGTTCACTTCCAGATGTCCGACATTCGGATATGCCAGAGAAGTACCATAGTAACTCAAAGAGTTTATTTAAGAAACCTACATTAAGAGACCCATTGTCTGTGCTGTGCGTCATCACAGGTAACACACACTAGTCGAAGACTTTGTCTATATCTCTATCCTCTTGCTTGCCGAATGCTGCCCATTCGAGTTACATTCATTATTCGGTCTCTTTGTTGAAGTTGAATTTACTGAACTGGATAGTCCCAGGTACATATTGATCAACAGCTTTAAGAAGTGAATTTCTCGCGTAAACTAGCATAAATGTCACGTGAAAATTGGAAATGACGTTAGTATATAAAGTTCATTTCAAGACCCACCTGCGGGAAAACCCTATTGAGAACTCTAAGCACCTGACTCAAGTCTTCCCGTGTTCTGCTATGATCACGATATCGTCATCAATCGAGTGATGTACTCGCCATTGACGTTGACGCCGAGTCTTGTCCAGTCGAGAAACTTGAAGACTACTTCCAGTACACTAGTGAACATTCGAAATCGATCTAGCAAAGTTACATGACCCTTAATACTTTGATTAACTCAAAACAACTTTATCATAACATGTAGACAGTTTACGGACATTCCATATATTTTTATATATCTAATATATAAAATTCTCGTGTCACAGTTTTCGTTGTCATACTCCTCCGAAACGGCTTGACCGATTGTCATGAAATTTTGTGAACATATTGAGTAGGTCTGAGAATCGGCCAACATCTATTTTTCATACCGATATTCCCACGGGATCGAAAGTTACGCGGGTGAAACCGCAGGGCGCAGCTAGTAGGTAGGTATATATATAAAACATAATAGGGGTAAAAGTATGAAATTGTCGTTTTATTGTTATATATTATACTTTGCATTGACTTACAACATTCATGGCTAGGTAGGTAAACCTTTTTTATGGTAGTTCTTCTAAACAAATGTGCAAAATTCGTTTATCGACTTTCAGTTGGTTCTATTACTCAGCTTAGACAAGAAAGATGGATACTTCGAAAATTCGAGTGATTTTTGAATATTAGTTTCTACGCGAAACTAACGCGGTAGTGGCGGCGTACCA
>LUGF01017429.1:428132-441787 GCA_001625245.1 Calycopis cecrops | reverse complement strand
CACGCCACAACAGCTGTCACGTGCGAGGTTGATGGACTTTTTGCTGGCCTGATGAATATCAACGTCTGAATATCAATTAAGTATACGGATTATCGGTCTATGGCCTTTGGGTGTCGGTAGGTACTCTTTAAGGGCTCCCAATAGTCTGGTAGTCTATTCTATATGAAAGTTAGCCTGTATAACCTTTATAGAATCGTAAACTATGCATTTGTTCATGTGATGATCTTTAGTAAAGTTGTTGTGCATGCACGAACGTTTCTAGATTGGTACGAGCATATTTTGGTCCAATGAATTTCATATGCTGCCATGAGCGTTCATGCTGATTTAGCCGTTGGTGGCGTGGCGACGCACGCAGGGTACAGCTGTTAATCCTACTAATATTATATATATACGACGAATATACTATACGACGACCAGGCTGGCGCAGTGGTACAGGGCTCGGATAAGTTGAGCATGTAGCGCCAGGGGTCGCGGGTTCGAATCCCGCCTAGGTCATGGTTGTTTATCTATGTATTAAATGTATTTCTATAATAAAAATCTTATATATATAAAATTTCTTAAATTTATAAAACATATTAAATATATTTCCGTTATCTAGTACCCGTAACACAAGTCCTTACGGTACTTAGCACGGGGCTAGACTAACGTGGTGTGTAAAGTCCACAAATATTATTATTATTATTATTATAAATGCGAAAGTTTGTAAGGATGTTTGTTACTCTTTTACACAAAAACTACTGAACGGATTTTCATGAAACTTTACAGTAATATAGCTTTCATATCAGAATAACTAAGTTAAAATTTTAAATCATTTTTGAAGTCCGAAATCCACGCGGGCGAAGCCGCGGGCGGAAGCTAGCATACTATAAAAGTGTAGTTAAGATTATGTTTGTACTTCCAGGGTCTCGCGTGCGGCACTCTAGTGTACGTGGTGTTCTTCGAGGTGTGGAGGCAGGACCGCACGGGGCTCATGCAGTTCGTCTGCTCCGTCATCGGCTTCACGCTGATGGTCATACTTGAAGCTGTTGTCGAAATGTGTACGTATTTATCACTGTTGGTATCATCATTGAATCAAAAATCGATGAACAAAGCAGGGGCAGCGCCTGATCTAGGTAGGGGATGCAGTCATGTCATGTTTGTATCCATAAAAGGCCTTGGAGTTGAGAAGCCCCCCCCCATCCATTTTCAACTCCAAGCCCCGGGCCCCACTAAATCTTAACCCGGCGAGTCGGGGTGCAAAACCCCGTGCAATTCGCTCCGTATATCGAGAACTGGGTGAGAGGAGCATAGGTGGTGGTAGGTATTGCAATGATCAACAATAAAGGCCCCCTTTACCCATGGTGCAAGGAGTGCGGTGCATTCTGGCGCTAATTATATATCAGGGGTGCTGGGAGCTCAAACTTAGAGCAATCAATCTACCTATAGGTATCATTTTTGACCCCACTTCGGAAGTTTTTTTAATTTTCTTTCTAATAATCTTTAATCTTTTTAGGCTAGGACAAATATTATGAGTTCGCGTCAGCAAACATGCTATACGTAGTACAGAAGAACTACGTAAATCATGATCAAATAGTTTTAAATTATCACGTCTTTCGGCAGTCTGCACATCCATCAGACTGTGCTATCAAGTGACGATCGCATATTCGCCCTTAACCCTTCTTCTCATAAGAGGCTTTCTAAAAACCTATTTCTATAAATGCCAAGATACCAGATCTCCCGGGCCGCATCGGCTAATTCAAGACAATGGTCTCCTCTGATCGATTAAAATCTTCCTAATCAACCACCAGATACTAACATACCGCATGATGAATTGTTGTAGTTGTCACTTTGCGCTAGTTAATCGTGTAAGCGAGAGGTACCTACCTCCCCGGTCGTGCCGGACTAATGCGTGGCACTGCCTCTTACTAAAGGAAGTATTCATATTACAATTTCTTTTTCAGATGCTTGATCGGTGTCTTCTGACGAACATTGAAAATAGTGCCTTACAAGTATTGCTTTATTTATAGTATTTTAAGACATGTAAATATATTTTTCATACTGTTCATGTTTATCTTTTCGTGTTTATGTGTTTTTCCTCTATTTTATTTACTCCGCTATTATAAAAAATCTCTCAAAAATGAGTACCCACCTATTCAATTAAGTAAAGAGCAATTTAACCAAGCTACAAAACGAGTCTCTGTCAGGTTTCATCGCCCATAAATATTCACATAATTGATTCCCCCCCCTTTTCAGTTCCCACCCAATAGGCCCGCGATTCACACAAGGCGCTCCAAACGCAACAGCACAGGCGTTTTTCACTTTATAATTACTTAAGGGTTGCCTCGATTCTGTAGCAAGCATTGCGTTTTAATAATATCGACTATTACATGTTTTTAGGGTTCCGTATCTCAAAGAAAAAAAAACGGAACCCTTATAGGATCACTTTGTTGTCCGTCTGTCACGACCTTTTTCTCGGAAACGTGTAAAGGGATTAAGCTGAAATTTTACTTAATTTTTTATTACTTAATTTACGTCAAATACTAAGGTCTATAACTTTTTGATGCCTTGAAAAAATCATACTTCTAAGTTATCGCAGTAAAAAGTTGCAGCCATTGATCTACAAATTTTGTACGCAAACGCACTATTTCGAAAACCTATAGGGTACAGTCCCTTTGAGCTAGAATTGTGAAATTTGGCAAAAAGTTCTTACAGCATACATATAGGAATAAATCAGAAAATTGGTAAATAAAATTTATATCACTGGAAAAATTTTTACCAACTTATACCTGTAGTTCGTTTCATATTAAATGTATGCAAACAAAACGCAACAAGCAAGACAAACTTATATATGCGGGATATACATATATTGTTTGTACATATGCTCAGAAATCAATGTCCTTAAAGGGAAGTCAGAAGGAGACTAGTTCTAAAGCATCATCGAGCAGTAGTTTTTAATATTTCTTTTTATAAAAAAAAAAAAGATATGGGTCAATAAGAAGACATTAGGAATTTTAACAAATCAATAATATAATTAGAAATTAACATTTGTACTAACTATGCTAGTATTTTAAGGAAGAGATAATATCTATGGTAGATACATATCGTACCGAATCGATTACTCGCAGGCGGTGGCACAACACTAGTGCTACCACCAGTGTTGTAGTCGATAATTATAGGTAAAGAGGATACGATTAAAATATCTTTATTGGAATATATAGATATATCTTGTGTTACCACACTAACTCTTAACTAATGATCGAGAGAGACATAGAGAAAATTTCGAAAAATCTTAATTATCTGTACAAAGGGCCACTTCATGAACCTTACTAGTTATTACAGTACATTAGAGTTCATAATGGTTTAAAATAAACCAAGTGGCCCCTTGTACAACAGCGGTTATAACCAAGCTTTACCTTCCTAACTATCCTTTACTCCTAAGGCCGGTACAACGATCATCCTTATAACAATATACATGATACTTTAAAGTTTTTAAATGCTCAACTAGATAATATACTATTGCGTTAAGATTAAGATTAATCACAATACACGTTTTATTCATTAAATGTAAGATTGCCAAAAATTTTTCAAACTACCCACAAAAAGTGAAAATTTCGAATTAATACTAATCATCCACATGTGAGAAAGCGCTGAAATCAAACCATTAAACAATTTTAATTTAAATCACATCAGAAAATATATTTTAGGCACCTTTAATCTTAACCTAAAGCTAAAATTATTAAAAATATACAAAGCAAGATAAAATTATGAATACCAGTCAATAAAGTGGGTACAACTACGCAACATGAAATGTCTCTGAAACATTATTATATATAACAATATTAATCTCACTATTTATTAATATTTAAACATCTATAACTATGTATATATACGGGTCGAGAAATAACATGTTTTAAAGATAACTATTTTTTTCCAAAATATCTGTTCTATTTTGAGCTATATTGGTACATCCTTATCTTACGTGCGTACAAGAAGCTGTAGAATATCATGAAAAGCAAGTAATTACAGAAAAAAGTTTTTGGCACGTCAAAGAAAGTATAACCTAAGTGCAACATATATTCCAACATATTTGATACTGGCAACACTTTCACTGAGGCAGTCGATAAGATGTCTTCTCGTCTTTCATTACAAAATATGAGAATATTATAACGCCCTCTAGCGCATGACTCAGTAAAAGCTTGCATAAAAATGAACGTACCGTATTAAGGATACAAAATTGCATTTTTCAAAACATTAATCGAAATCTAACTGGCCAAGACGAATATCATTTTATTAAGCCGCAAGTTTAGCTATGCTTATCTTGAACTGTGTTTTTTTCGCTCTATCTGCTTATTATTTTTATAAAACGACGCATCGTTCACGGCCGCCATTTTATGTGCTCCTATTTGATCGTAGTTCATATAATGTGCTAAAATGTAGCACATAACATGAACTACGAGCAATCTATCTAGCAGCTAGATAATAGTTCATACTGTCTTATACTTTTTACTACCCTTCGTCTACTTTATCTACTTACTCATCGTCTTGTTTAAATATCAATAAATAAAACCAAAAGTCAATGAATAAAACAAATAAAATCAAATCAAAGTTGTCTGCTGGTATGGTGCTTTAGTTATTCAGACACCAAACCCTTTGTTTTTTAGTTTCCTTATTTCATAGCCACTCATTACTTATAAAATGTGTGTGTAGACCCGCACCACACACCCAGCTGTCGCGACCCACCTTTTTATACATTTGAGTATCTCTGATATATAAAAATAGTATTATTATTGGACACTCCACAAAGAGCTTTTTACGATTAATAATAAAAATAATCATCCTACGACCAGTCAGATTTCTTCGTCAATTTTATAAAAAAAAAGCGTTAAACAAATTAGCTGCTTTCGCACTTCGCACAGGAATAGAGATACATTGTCTATAGTAAACAGTATACATGAAGTCTAGAGCAATAGATCTGGTAAGACTAATATTTCAAATGTTTATTGATAATATCCAACTGTGTAACAGCATTGAATGCGTCATAATAAATTACGTACAACGTTAAGCGCACACTCTTCAACAGGATCTTATAATCAAAAATATTATGTGTGCTCAATATCAACAATTACACAAAATGACTTTCTTATTCTTCTACCAGTCATGTGCTCTGAAGTTAGTTCAATCGGTGGAACAGAAAATTACTTCTGCAGCTCACTTCAAAGTAATCACACATATATAAAGACAGAGAATCTTAAATAACATACAGCATTAACTTATTTGTTGTACTTTGAATGGAATATAATATATTTCGATAACAGCTAACAGGCTAGTGCGTAAGGTACTGTTGTGAAGAAAAGTCATTTTGTGCATTCAATTCCGGCCGTGTCAAACCCTTCAACCAGTTTAAGACTTCAGAAGCTTGTTCGCTCGTTGGTTCGCCACAGCTATGCGTGTCTCGTTGCTCTCACCCTAGAATGCAGGTAAAATAATATTAATATAATGGGAAAGTAAATAAAATTGTGTTCATGATGATACAGATCACGGTAAGTAAGCTGAGCGAGACTGGTCGGACGGATTATGACCATCCGTATTACAGCGCGTTCACGACCACAGCGGTGCGAATTGCGGCGCGGTGAGCGGTCGTCTGTCTCTCTTTCACTCGTTACTCGACGCGCGAGTGAGAGAGAGAGACCGGCGCGGTGAGCGGATCGTCTGTCTCTCTTTCATTCGATACTCGACGCGCGAGTGAGAGAGAGGCAGACGATCCGCTCACCGCGCCGCAATTCGCACCGCCGCGCTGTGGTCGTGAACGCGCTGTTAACCTAGCGCTGTTGTAGAAAATCCTGTCCAGGCACTTTAGATTTGCAATAATTTTGGTTGTATTAAGATCCGTAAACCGTGTAGATTTTGTTTTAAATCGGGGCCCGAATCCTTTTCCTTTGCATTGGACAATCGAGTGTCTAAGCTTTACCCCTAAGATCCGCCTGATACCTACTGCACCAAGACTGAGAATGACACTAGTAAATGTGTTCAACTTACACGCCGTGACCTATAAAACTTAAATTGAATTATGGGTTTATAGATAACAACGAAATTATACCTTATATAAAAAAATAAAAGTACATAATTGGATACATTTTAGAAGTTTTTATGAACACATTTTGATAATTTCAGCTAATTTTAGTATTTTTATTTATCGGTAGTATGGAATAAATATTTTTTTACTCCAGATATAACATAGGAGTATAAGCGTGATTTTTTTATTTTTTGAACCTCAGAACAGTAAAATTGATTTATTAAACGATTTCAACCTTAAAACTGCTTTCGCAGCATAACTGTCACATATACTTACAACATCACCGGAAGATATAAATTAAAAATATACAATAAATAAACATTAAAAACATATAACTTATAGATTAATTTCCGAAAATAAAAAACATTTTTATACACACAGGAAAAAGTTAACACAGATTAAATTCTATAGTAAAAGTGGTTGCAACATTGCCAAATTGTTTCATTTCAGATAAATACAGTTTAAAAATTTAAAAAAAACCTAGCGACTGGATCTGTCAAATAAATAATGCAAAAAAGATTTTCTTGAACTTTTTTGTGATGCTACAACTACTTTTACCGTTTTATTAGTACAAAGGATTATTATATACCTTAAAATATATAGCATTCTTAGTGCTTTTAAAAGCTGTGCATTGCTTTAAAAAGTGCCTTAATATAAAATTATATACTCACAGATGTTGCCGGAGACATGTGTGTTTCTGTGTGTGTGTGTGTCTCGTGGTGCATACGTAACATGTATGAAATATTTTGCACTTTTTCTTGTTTGTTGTATTATGTTTGGTTAAAATTTTCCGATTTAATGATATTTGAATTTTGGTGTCACACTTTAAGGATTTTTTTTTAAATTGAAAACAAAAAGAACATAAAACATAAGTTTTCTTTATTGCTACAAAATTCATAAATTATATGTTACAATTTAGAGACTATAGATATTTTAACGCTAGATTACGTGATAAATACTGTTTTAGTATTCCATAGAAGCAGACATGTTAAATTGAGGAGTAGGTATGTTTTAAGGTAATGTGTAAACTGTACTTAGATAATAACAAAAAAGAAGAGTGAAAAAGGATGATTAAGAGACAAATAAAAAACTTAAATATAAGATACATAGACGCTTCTATAGAAGTAGAGATCGGATGTTGTGATCCAACAAACATTTAAGTCTAAAACTTATTACTTAACTCCAACTATTATCACATTTCATAAACTTCGACACAGATTTCGATTTCACATCTAGACACAATAAATTGCGGTAAAATAATTTAAACGTTCACTTTAGTTTGACTATTAGCAAAGTTTGCAAACACTAGTCCTCTTAACTTTTTTTATGGCGTGGATAGATGGCGCTCTCATCTAATCGATTGCTCCCACCGAGAGATGGCGCTTAACGATTCAAACTTATTACCAGATAAGAAAAACATACATTTATTTTAGTAAGTGCTTAACATTCATAAACGCTCTTTACATAATCGTGAAAATATATACGATATTTGTATTTGATAAATACATGTGGTTAAGAAATACAAAAAAAATACTGAAACTGAACACTAGCAAATGTATCTAATACTTGAGCGTCGTAAATAAGTACACAGAAAGCATAGAACATCTGAGGCGTCACTTAGACGCGATAATATTAACTTGATACATTGCAACGCTATAAATTCATCTAAATAATTGATTAAACATTACAGAATTGAATATTTGATATTGATATACGAATAGGCCGGTTGCTAATAAACATAAAAACAAAAACAAAACATCTACGATATGTTGGTAAGTTAAATATTTTATTATTTTTAGGGAGAACTATTTGAAACAATGAATTGATTATCCTTAATTTTATTGCTTATATTTAGTAAAAAAAAAACGCAACCGGCCGATACCACGAGACGTTTTGTGTGTGTGTGTGTGCTGCCGCCGTTTACTTGAGGAGCTCGTGCGCGCGCTGGTTCGCCATCTTTATTCTCGTTTCGTTCGATTCACCCTACGATATAGAACAGCGTTTTTGCCTCTTTCAATCCACAACGACTGTATGGCCTTTCATAAAAACCTTTACACATTCAGCTAAATTTATTTTGCGGTAAACGTATTTCCACACGTTCAGTGCTTTATTCAACAATTATTTCATTTGTAAAAAAAATTTACGTTTGTAGTGACTTAACGTCAATAGTTTTTGTAGTAGGTTTATTGTAGACTTGAATCATATTTTGTTTTTCACAGTAATGACTAACCAATATGCGGTTTTGTATTTGTATAGTTTTTTCTTTGTAACATTGTTGTCATGTTGGCTGTGAAACATTTTTTCTCTTTTACATTAATTTTAAGATTTTGTCAATCTAGATCAGGATTGGGGATAGAATAATGTTCTTAATAGTTTCAAACCCTTTTAACAAATACTCATGTTTTGTATTGCTCATGCATTTGTACTTGACAGTATTTTTGTATACTTTGACAATGAGTAAAGGTTTTCGTATATCGAGTTTCACAATGTAACAGTCGCTGTTTTTTGAAACACAATGTTCGTGATGACGTGGATGAGTCTAAGAAGGTATGTTAGTTACTGAATGACCGCTACAAGTGTGTAACCTGAGTATCGAGGTGGCATGGCTTCAGGGAGACTGCACAACACCCAATCACATCTAAACTACTTGAACACGGAAAAATAATGGCATGCTGAGAAAGAAAAGACCGAAAACCGGAGTTAGGTGGAGTTCTAGACAATTTGGAAGGACAATAAGCGCAAGATAAGTCGCATGTTAAAAAAAAGGTTCTGCTACTAAAGTGAATTAGTACTAAATGGTGATAATGACAATGATGCACACAAGACAATTTGAATTTCATTAATAAAAAACACAGTAGTATTTAACAGCACAATAGAAAAAAAACTGTTTCTCGTGTTAGGTACATTCTAGTCCATTGTGAAATTGTACTTTTAATTTAATAGCAAAACTTCCAATTACATTTAAAGTTATAAAATTCCAAAATGAATATTAGTATTTAAAAACTGGCAACATTTATAATTAAAAAAAAGAAAAGTCAAAGACAAACGTTAGGAATTTGAAAAATAAAATTCTTTTGCTCCATCATCGATTGTACAAACATTTTTGAAAGGACAAAACGTTGTAAACCTCGTGCTGTGTACAAAGTGCGTGTTACCTTGCGGTTGATGCGGTCGACCTGTCGGTTCTGGTTCTCGAGCTCGGAGCCCATGTCTATGGCCATGTTGCGCAGGTTGCCGATCATCGTGTTCACTTGCCCCATGTTGTCTTCCATCTCGTCTTCACGCGCGTCGTTTGTTATCCTGGAATTTTAAATTATTTCCATCAGAATCAATCAGCTGCCACCAGGAATAGTACCGAGGTAGTACGTAATAATAGCCGTCTTGGCAAATACTTAAATAGGACTCTTTTTTTTTCATAATTTAGGGGGAAAATCGTGCATTCGTCGCCATTGGATGACTACTCATTAAAATTAACATATGTAGATGCGTTGCCCACCATCACACCATCCCCCAATGGGCCATCGCTACTGATCAAAAGCACGAAACACTTTAGCAAAGATTTAATTTAAGGCGGTACCGAGCGAGTTGAACATCTTCCTCTCGTTGTCTGTCTGTCTGCAAGATTTACCGCTTACCAATAACTAATAATGTCTGATAAAAGTTGTTGATAATGATATCGGGAACAAGGAACCGCGTTTACAGCCAGTATTTTAAACAAGCTTTTCCTCATTCCTGTTAAAACGTTAAATTAAGTCCTGTAAAAACGTTTAAAACAAATAGGGGCTGGCATTAAAATAACCGACATCCGTTTAACTTTAACCTTTTGTTCCCGAAAGTAATTATTTTCTCTTCACCCTTGACCTTTCGCATTCAGCACACAGCGACCTCAAGCGTTATGTAACTAACAACAAGGACATTACGAACGAAATAAGTTTTAGTAATCGTGCCTCAATTCTACAAGGAATAGGCTTTATACTCTTATTCTGAATGAATATTACAATTGGATCCAAAAAGAACAGAACTGTTTGGATTTTACAGGATAAGACTAATAAAAAAAATTTTGAAAATTTTATCCTAAAAATTGTACAGAAATATTTTTTCGTTGTCGTGAACTTAATTTAACAAATCTTTGGAATTCGTAGCACTGTACCTGTCTTAATTTTTATGCTATGTAGGTGCCAAAATGCTTTAAAATTTTCTTTTCTATTTTTATTTGCGTCTTTTTGTGTTTTACTAATCATCTTTTATATTTTTTCATAATTATTATTATTCTTTATTTAATCTTTTTTCTGTAGGTACATAGGTATGTCACTTTGCAAAAAAAGTTATTTTTATCGATTTAATTATTTATTTAATATCCATAAAATTAATTAAAAATATGTATATAAAATTTTTCATTTTTTTTTCGTTATTGTGATATTGAATTATTTAATATTTATAATTATAATTCTCAAAGATAATAAATTTAGTTAACCTACATAATCATACAATACATAAAAAAACCTATCAAATTATCAGGAATTTAAGCAATTACATTTTATTAAATAATAATAAATAAAATCTATGTTACGTGACTTTTTTGCGACCCCTACTTAGAGAAGCCCTGTCGTACACTCACCTGCCTATGTACCCGGCCTGCGGGCCGATGCCGTTCCTCTCATCCATGACCCTCTGTGGCTGGTTGTTCACGACCTTGCCGTCGTCGTTGCCCTTCCATGTCCCGTCGTCTTCCTTGAACGATGCCCCCCTAGAAATATCCAGTTACATTTATCGTAGAATTAACTGTTTTTTTTTGGAAATATTTGTTTAGTTTTTCATTTCTCATTTCGAATCGAATTTGAGTCATCAAAATGGCTGGTAGTAGTTATCTTATGAAAAGCACAAGCCGTACGAAGCGCGACAGAAGAGCTGCTGCGATATCATGAGAGCGAGAGCAAGTCTGCATTGCAGCAAGCTCTCATTTTTTTATTAATAGTATAAGAGGGCCAACGAGCAGTCGGCGCCCAGTGCAAAGACGCGAAACTTTATACCTTCGAACTGTCGAAAAACTTCATTGGTTGGATCAACGATGCGATAAGATCATTATTTCTATTTTTTCAACACTAAATAATATTATTTTTATATATTTTGTAGAATTATGATGTGTTAGCAAAAATTGTTCGGGTTAATACCTGCAGCTGAATTCCATTATAGGACTTCGCGCCAAAATTTCAAATTCCACAGTCACCACCTAGATCCTCCGAAGTCTACTACTGTGCGCTATAAGCGCAATTTCATCCCACGCACCATTGCAATATGGAATCAGCTGCCCCCCTCGGTATTTCCGGGCCGATACGACCTAGGGATCTTCAAGAAAAGAGCTTATTCTTTCCTCAAAGGTCGGCAACGCATCTGTTAGACCTCTGGTGTTACGGATGTCTGTGGGCGTTGGTGTTCACTTTACATCAGGTGACCTAACTGCTCGTTTGCTTCCTATGCTATAAAAAAAAAAAAAAAAAATATGTAAGAGGTCATTCAAGTGTTACTCAAGCTGAATTTTAGTAATTCTTAACTTCCCCTTCCTTTTATCAGGATAATTATATTGCTTTTTGAATTCCCCAACCCTGTGGTGCTGATGCAACACTTGTATAACCCGTCACCCCCGGGACGTCCACGGAGGTCCCCCGTGAGCACCGGGACACACTCGAGGTAGCACGTACTTGTTACACGGCAGCACGCAGATGCCACAACACTTCTCCATGCCCGACAGATTCTTCTCGGCCTCACGCATGTCAGCGTTTATCTGATCCATGCCCTCCTCGATCCTGTCCAATTGCTCTGTCCACACACACGAAACACATTTTAACACTGTCCATTGTATCACGGTCATTTCAAGCCCCTAATCTCGCGGAAATTTACTTTACATTGTCAAAATTAATTTGTAAATTCTCAACGCCCTCGACAAAAATTGACAGCGAATGTAAGATTTGTGTTACAAAAATTATGGCAACATTTACAGGGTTGAGTTTACACGGTCTTACAGTCGTCTCAATATAAAATTAGCTAATTTGAAATATTACCTTCATTTATATGATGTATGTGCTAAATAACTAAGTGATATTACCAAATACTTAATATGACTAACATTTAGAATTATAAAATGTAAGTAATATAAATACTAGTTCATGCATTCACAGCGAAATTTAAATAGTCGTGCATAGCTGATGCGTGACATAAACTAAATCAAAATACGCTACAGATAAAATAAAATAAAACGTAATTCAGCAAATCAGTTAAACTCTCAACGTCTTCTTCGCTTAAGTTAACACTTTTTTAAAATGGTGATGATATTTTACCTTTTTATCTGTCCATTATAATTTATCTGTCAGCACGTTTTAAATGATTCATTTTAAAAGTATATTGCCATTCCATGATTTTTTATATCGGAATTGGCAATAGATACAAAAGCGTTTACTAGGTTCTGTGTGATATAAAAAATACTACTGGATGCTTACCGCCCTGTTCATCCAGCATGACCAGGGTTTTCATGCCCACCTCGTGACTCTACAACACAATAATGATGTCACTATAGCTCGCCATACCAATGCCACGAGTAGCGGCGCGCGCGCTGGGCGCCGCCGGCGCGCGCCTCGCGTCACTCAATACGAACATAATTCAAACTGATAACTAAACAGAAACAAAAAGAATACATGAACATGGTCACGGTGAGCCACGGGCGGCTGGCGGCCACACCTCGGGAGGACCGGCTGCACGTGAAGTTAGCAACGATAGAGTCAGCAGCAGAGAGGAGCAGGCCCAGTGGACGGAGGTGGTGCCGCCAGCCGCGCAGACTGACATAGATCGCATCGAGCTAACAGTTACAGAGCTACGGCTCTAACATGAACAGTACGCTGCTAGCCATGGATGAAGGCGTATACCATTTGCTCTATACGTGAACAGACACACTCGGTAGACGCGCATTCATTTCAGTACCGCAGTTCGTTTAGAGAAGAGAATAGTTTCGGAAAGATAAATAAATACCTATAAAAAGCGTTCCGATCGATCACATCAACGGAAGAACTAAACAGATTGCGCAGCTCATACAAATTAAATCTTCAGCAAAAGATAGAAACAGGTCTTTTGCGACAATTAGCAACGAACGGCCATCGGGCTTTTCTATTTACACTATACTGTCAAAGTCATCCCCATCGAAACATAGAACATACGCAACATCGATCTGAGATAAGTCGGTATTCAAGAGAAACGTCAAAGAAAAATAAATAGATTAGTTTTTAACTGCACATTCAACACAGACGTTCTCACGGCTTGACTACCCATGTTCAGGCTGACTCTTACCGCCCTGGTGACTCAACATATGAAGCGCTTGCCCCCCGGCGTCCTCGCTCTATACATAAAATACAAATCAAAATAATATATCGCAGGAGAGAGTATCGGGGTGTGGTAGCGGGGCTGGTGCACTCGGTGGGGGGACCGCACGGGACGCGCGCGCGTGCGGGGCGTGCGGCGGCGAGCGTGACGCTACGGCGTGCGGCGAGACGCGCTACGGCTGCGTGCACGTGACGCGCTACGGCAGCGTGCGGCGTGACGCTACGGCGTGCGGCAC